>SSNR01000002.1:3499854-3644873 GCA_006937965.1 Callopanchax toddi | reverse complement strand
CCCCCCCCCCCCCACACACACACACACACACACACACACACACACACCCTGACTTGTAATCAGTAAAAGAAACAAGAAAAGAATCATCACAAAATGCTTCCTTGTATCGTGAACTGTCAAAATGTTAGGTCCATTTTCTTAAGGTAGGAAGGGAGGGTGTCCATACTCAAATGTCTGTTGCATACCCTTTAAGATATACTGTATGTGATGGGTTCCAATGGCAATATCTGTCATCTCTTTTATCCATTTCTTAACATTTGGCTACAGGGATTTCCATGACATACATTTTGTTGAAACAATTAAGCTTTGATCTAGAAACACTTGTTGATTATTTTCTATACTCGTGTTCATCAAAGTAGAGTCCTATCAGAAAGATTTAGAGGTTCAGTGTTTATTTTTCTTACCAGTTATCTTCTCTATAGCGTGTTATGTAAATATTCAATTTTAAATGGATACTTTTTATATTAGGAATTCAACTCAATCATCAATTAGATGTAATTTTATGATTCTAAATATTTCAAAATCACTTTTTAATAAACTTTTATCTTTACCTTTATAAAGTTAAGGGTGACTAAATGTTTATACGTAACTTTTTTATAGATTGAATTATAAATATTTAGTTTTGACATTTTATTTTAAAACTTCCCTTTTATATGTAGACTTGGACATTTAGACTTAACTATGTGTTGAAATATAATTGTAAAAATGTAAACATAATTGTATTTGATATTTATATTAAAATTTACAAATGCTAATATTAAGATTAAACTTTTTCTATTTTAGTTTGATATTAAATATTTAAAATTAATTAAAGATTTTATTTGAAATAGTTAGATTTAATTAAATTATAAAATGATGTTTTATATTATTATATGAATATTTAGATACAGGCTTTTTAGATTAGAATTTAAATATTTACATTTAACTTTGTAAAGTTAGATTTTTTCTAAATATTTAGATTTAATTATTTTATGTTTAGATTTGATGCTAAATATTTAGACATTTTTGATTGAAAAAAATTCAATTTACCTTTATATTTCGATTTATTTATTTAATATTCGTTTTAAATATGTATTTTAAATCTGCCATTAACATTTAGACCAAACTCTAGATGTAATTATGAATATTTAGACCAAACCTAACTTTGTTTAGATTAAACTCAATGTTTAGGTTTAATTTTATGAAGTCAGAATTGATATATATTATTTTGATTCTAAATATTTGCTTTCAACATTAAAAATCTGAAGCCCAATGTGGTCAGATACAGTTTATATAACTTTACAAACAGCACTCCATACTTCTACTAAAATATTAGGAGTTTTTTCTGTGTGAATATCTCTCCCTGCTGAGTGTCAGTGTTCCCCTGGTGGTTTCTGATTCAGCTCTTGTTAACTTTTGCAACAGTTCTAAAAACAGAGGCTCGCGTCTGTTTCCACCACATGCTGAGTGACAACAAATCCTTTCAAGCCTTTTAACAGGTAGATCTCCACTTCCTCTGGTGGCGTGTTTTCCTATTATGCAGTCTCTTAAGTAATTTAGTTAGTTAATTAATTGCCACGTGCAGATTAATTCAAGGGAGCCTGATTAAAGCTCCACAATCAGCTCATCTAATGAACCATTTGCACCCAAAACGCAGCGAGCTGCAGTTGAAGCCAAACGTTTTCCTTTTGGTGAACCACTGGAAGGCCATTGGTCGGCTGGGGGAGGTCATTTGCATACACCAGGGCTTAAAGTCAGTCCCCCAGATTAGTCAGAGTTGAGTTTCCATCTGTTTTAGCACAAGTGGCGCAGTCTTTGCATCATTTATGGTTGTTTAGGTCTCCTTCAACATGGGATTTTATCAGATATCAGCTGCAGCGTCCCTGCTGCTGGCTGTGTTTTCATCCACTGCTCACTGCACGACCACAAGATACTTCACCTATGAGGAAGACGCACCCGGGACGGAGATTGGCAATTTGTCCCAAGACTTAAAGCTGGATCCGGCTGACGATCCGGACACATCCTTCCGCTTCATGCAAGAAGAGCGCAACTCCTCCGTGATCCACATGCGGGAGAGCGACGGGCTCCTGAGCGTGGCGGAGGTCATCGACCGGGAGCAGCTGTGCCCCAGGTCCCCCCGCTGCTTCCTCACCTTCGACGTCGTGGCCCTCTCTCGTGAAAAGTTTCAGCTGATCCACGTGGAGATCGAGGTGAAGGACATCAACGACCACGCGCCCCGTTTTCCGCGCAACGAGACCAATCTGGAGATCGTGGAGAGCGTCCCCCTGCAGTCCCGGTTCCCGCTGCAGATCGCGCTGGATCAGGACGTGGGCGGAAACTACATCCAGAGCTACAACATCTCACCCTGCAGTCAGTTCACGGTTGAAGTGCGCGAGCGGGAGGACGGGGTGAAGTTTGCGGAGCTGGTTCTGGTGAAGGAGCTGGACAGGGAGGTGGAGGACTCCTACACGGTCCAGGTTACTGCGTATGACGGAGGAGCGCCTCCTAAGTCTGGGTCCATGACGGTCAACGTCAAAGTTTTGGACTTTAACGACAACAGCCCGACGTTCGAGCACAGCTCCTTGAAGGTGGAGCTGAACGAGGACGCCCCGGTCGGTCACAGGGTCCTCCGCGTGCACGCCTTCGACCCGGACGAAGGCGTTAACGGGGAGGTGGTGTACGCCTTCGCGGACGGGCTGTCTCCTGAAGCCGCGCGCGCTTTCCACGTGGACCCGCATTCCGGTGTGGTGACCTTAAAGGCGCCGGTCGACTTCGAGAGGAGGAGGTCGTACGAGCTGCGCGTCACAGCCGCGGATCTGGGCGACAACTCGGTCCCGTCCACCTGCGAGGTGGCGATCGACGTCGTGGACGTGAACGACAACGCGCCCGAGATCCGCGTCAAGCCGATGACCTCCAGCAGTGACGGGGTGGCCTTCATCACGGAGGCGGCGGCCGCGGAGAGTTTCGTGGCGCTGATCAGCACCTCGGACAGCGACTCGGGCTCCAACGGGTACGTGCGCGTCAGCCTGCTCGGGCACGAGCATTTCAGCTTGCAGCAGGCCTACGGGGACACGTTCATGATCGTTACCACCACTACCTTAGACAGAGAGAAGATCCAGGAGTACAACCTGACTGTGGTAGCTGAAGATCTGGGGACTCCGCCTTTCAAAACCCTCAGACAGTACACCATCAGTGTCACAGATGAGAATGACAACCCCCCTCTTTTCAGTAAGTCCCTCTATGAAGTGTCAGTGCTGGAAAACAACATCCCAGGTTCGTATATAATGACTGTTGTAGCTCGAGATCCAGATGTGGGAAAGAATGCAAAGGTTTCCTACACACTCATAGACTCAGAGGTGCCAGGAGGATCCCCGGTGTCCACTTATGTCTCAGTAGATTCAGTTTCAGGGTCTTTGTACACTTTAAGGTCCTTTGATTATGAGACACTTAAGCAGATTGAGCTGGTCATCCAAGCAGAGGACAGAGGCTCGCCCTCCCTTTCCAGCACATCAACAATCAGGATTAAAGTTGTAGATCAGAATGACAACTATCCATACTTCACCTTCCCCGTCCTTCTCAACGACTCCGCTGATGTCCCCCTGCCCTACAACTCACCCTCTGGCTACCTCGCCCTTCGGGCGTCAGCCGAAGACGCGGACGAGGGAGCGAACAGCGAGCTCTCCTATCACATTATACAAGGTGACCCCAAACTGTTTACCATGAACAAAAACACAGGCGAGATTGCTTTAAAGCAGTGGCTGACAGCTGAAATTGGGGACGTGCTGGAAATGAAAATTGCTGTGAGCGACAACGGCAGGTCCCCGCTCTCTAGCGGCGCCACCATTAGGTTTGTGGTCTCAGACACAGAGCCCCCTGAAGACCAGGTCGTCATCGTGCTGCGGTCGGGCGAGGAGGAAGGCTCCAGCTTCGATGGCTCGCTAATTATCATCATTATGCTCAGTGGGGGGTGTGCTTTTTTGCTAATTGCCATAGTAGCTGTTGCCATCACGTGCAAGAAGAGAAGCAGTGGCAGGAAGAGGGAAATGTGCCAGGGCCTGTTCAACGGCAGGCCCCTGCCTAGGCTCGGCTCAGCAGAACCAAACATTTACTCGGGCCAGCAAGGGTTCTTCCAAGACCGGACGTCTCTGTCCCTGGATGACTCCTGTTTGTACGAGGAGAGGAGCAGAGACTCTGACAACAAAGTGAGTCAGCTAGTCATTTTCACTATGTTTTTGATCTTTCTGCCAAAAATGGAAACTCACCTCCCCACTGTCACTGTGCTTGTGTATTTGTTTTAGATCTTCCTGCCCTCCAAGCATTTCCAACCAACATCTCTGTGGCAAAGTGACAGATACTGCTTGCAAGTGAGGTAAGACCAAAAAGAAACTTATTTTCTAAATTATTTTTTAACAGTGAACTCTCAAGCACACATCCCATGCAACGTGCAACTACTGCATGTGGCATAGAAAGAGGTCAGATGACCCAGATTTTGCACGTGAAAAAGCATCAATAACCAAGCTCATACTGTATTTGTTGATTGCAGTGGGATAAGCAACAACGACCAGCTGAGCGTGAAGGACAGCGGTAAGGGGGACAGTGACTTCAATGACAGTGACTCAGATATTAGCGGTGATGGAGGCAAGAAGAACTTTAGTACCTTCCAACCCAGACTGAAAAGTGAGTTTTTTTTTTACTTTACCACATCATAAATAACACAAACAACCAACAACATTAAGTTAAAACCTCCCACCCTTATGTTTCAGGTGCTGCTAACAGCTTATCCAGGGATTGTCGAGGCAGCTACTGCGCGATTCCACAAAGAAGCTTTGGAAACTCCAGAGACAACTCATACACGTTTGGTTTCTCCCCGGTCCCTGTCTTCAGCGGTCCTCATGGCCTGACTAAAGACTGCGGCTATGCTACCAATCAGCCTAAATCAAGAAGCATGCAGACTTTCTCCAGATCTGGGACTCTTCCTATGTATTTCCCCCAGCAGCTGCACAACCCCGGTGCTGGACTGGCTTCAGTCCGAAGTCAGAGTCCAAATATTGTAACTGTGGCAACAGAATTAGAAGTTGCAACAATCTTTTAAGAGCTAATAGAGATGAACTATGTAAATATGTACTGTAGATGTTTGTATTATTTGTTTGGCTTGTGTACATATTATTTTTATCTTTAGGAGCATAATTATCACAAGATCCATTTTTTATTCATGTTGTGTTATTTGAACTTCCATATTTGTTTTCTGTGATCCACACTGATGTGCTTCTTTAATAAAAGTCCTCACTGAAACAAGGACCACGATTTCTTCAGATTCCCTAATAAAAAGTGACAATCAATCTCTTTAAAGAGAGGATTTTTACATGTTGAAGTTTTAATGATAATCCCCAGCTGCTAGTAACCCCCTGCCTTAATTTGTAAACACGTAGAACTCCTCCTCCACTTTGGATCTACATGATCAAAACTTCAGTCAGATAGAGCCTGATGCTCCTCCATTACCTGGGAGACTTCCTTTGAAGACTCCCAAGGTTGCTCAAATAACTTTCTTGCATGCAAATGAGAGAATACCTGAAAATAAAAGAATAATATTCTGACAAACCCAGGCTGGGTGCTGTCATATCGGCATCTTTCTCTTTAAAATAATTTCCATCACGGTACACAACGTGGCACAATGCATTAGGCTGCCTGACAAATTTCCGCCTGTCAGTCGTTGCTTAAAGGGACAAATTCTAAGCCTTTCACGAATTCCTGCCTTTGCTTAGAAAAATGGGGAAACTATGTATGTACCGGGTGAAATACGTGTTTTTTCCATGTAATTCTCTCTGGTACGCTGACAGTGATAAAACCCCACTCGCCTGGTGTTTCATTTGCAGAGCTGGTTTATATTTCTAAGTTCAATTTAGCAGCGAATAAGCAGGGCAAGTGCAAACTGTTTCTGCTCCTCAACGATTTATTGACAGGCCGCTGATGAGTTTTCAATCCATAACCAGCGCTGCTGGCAAACAGCACCCTGGACGCTGGACACTGTAGTTGTTTACTAACAGTCAAATAAACACAATAAACAGGTTTCATTGTATTATTAATTATTATTGTTGTTTCTTTTATTTTGTCGTGGTGTTTTTATAAGTTAGGGTAACTTAGAAGTTGTGTGGAGGTTATGATCAGTAACAGAACAGCTTCACTCTGGAGAAATGGAGATTCAGTCTGACCAGACTGATGAACTAATCTGAACCTGCAAAACAACTCGACAAGCTCCAAAATTACATAGAGGTTCATGTAAACATTATTATATAAATATATGGGTTTTTGACATAGACTTGTATGATTATTGTCTAGCATAAATGTCAGTTGATGCACAAATTTCTCTATTTTTTTTTACCTCATGCAATTTGCATCATCCTGCAGGGACAGAGTAAGGGTCTCTGGGCCTCTATGAGGGGGGACTATGGCGCTAATGTTAGGAAGACTGCCTGAGGTCAGTCAGCTGTTTCAGATAGAGCAGTAAAAACATTGAGTTCAACCCTAATAGAAACTCAATATTCCACCAGTCTCAACATTTTAAAACCATCTCTAAAGAAATGGCTTCAAGCTGTTCAACAATGTAACCTCTGACTATTGTTTATTCAAGATTTTAAATAGAGACAATATTTTTATGTATCTTTATTTTGTTTACATTTTAGTCTTGATATGTTGTTTGTAAATGTTTGGATATTTGCATAGTTTTAATGTTGTTTTTTTTAGCCTCCTGCCCAGAGATGACAGATGTAAATTAGCTCTACAGCTAACTGGTAAAAGAATTTGTTCTGCATGCCCTCAGAAACTGCAAAACTACATAAATAATAAAAAACAAAATACTCAAACTAGAACCTCCAGTGCATCCTGGGGCCCTTACAGAATCAATTTTATGTTTTAGATGGAATAACCAATGCAAATTTGACAACAATGTACAAGTTTGAAAAGATGCATTAGTATGACAAACTAGGAGAAGTAAAATCAATCTGCTTCTTATGAGACCACTTTCTATGTCTTGTGTCTGAGTTACAGATTATTTGTTACAAAGACCTTCATTGAATTATTGCATGTGTGAGTAGGCAAAATGAAAAAAAAAATTCACAAAAAAAATTCTATTTTGTATGTCAAAAAACTGTCTTAAAAAGTTTTTTTTTTTTTTGCAGCCTGCAAATATAGGTGATTTGGTCCCAGAGTTCAAAATATTTTTCCAAAGTGAGGTATTCAAAAAGCTTTCTGCAACATTTTAGCTGTTATATGTTCATAACCTTTGCACACGTTAAAAGATTCGAGCCTATACTTAAAAAACCAAACAAACAGGAAATATGAGGTTGAATCCAGGACACACACTCTCAGAAACACCAAAAGTTTGCATCTAATGAGCCAAGAAATATATTAACTAAACATATCTCTCAATCAGGGGACCGTCTCCAAAGGGAAGAGCACAAATTTTCCATCAACAACTTCAAACGCACCCGCTTGATGCAATATTGCTTTTATCAACATTTTCTAAACTTGCTCCTGACTTTTGTAACTGAAATTGAAACAGGAAACTATTCATTTTAAAGACTATTGAACACCTGCTGACTATCATTAGTTCATACGCACTTTTGTCACTGTATTCTGTCCTCGTTATTTCCCTAAATCAGCTTAAATGAATGTTTGATTTGTGAGAACAAAAGAAACAAGAGAAGAAGGCTGCTACAAATTGCTTAACAGCCAGGTAAAGAATAGAAAATTATTAGTTTCCAGAACCGTGGTAAAGAAAAAAAGCTATCAGTAGAATCTGATGGCAGATTGAGCCTTTTCCCTCCTTTCTTTTCCTTTTTGTTTTGTTCAAATCAGACAAAACGTGCTCTAAGAGCAGCGCTCATTTGCATGATCATAAATACATATTTTTTAGCTTTTGATAGCTGCGATAAAAGCTGGAATAGAGTGGATTAGACACCTTTTACATAACTGTAAAGCACTAAACAGAGTTCTCACATTTTACAATGTTCCTCATGAATAAAACTAATTCCATATCTAAACTGTCCTGAATGTTTCTCTCTCTCTTTTTTTTTATTTAAAGCTTCCATTCGTCAGAGTCGACGCGGTTTGAAAATTGCCAAGATATTAACTTGAGCATTCAAGGCCATGCAGAATAAAGCGCTCGCAATGAGAAAGAAGGTCATATTTGTGCCTCTAGTGATGTTCACGGCTCTGACAGATAGCCAATTGTACACAGAGAGAAAATGCATTTATCAATCAATACAATATGCTTCCCTCTGTCATTGCTTTATATTCTTCTTGTAGGTCAAACAAGCTGTGCACTGACCTGATAATTTATGCCAAAAGGTATATGTGTTAGCGCAGTTTGAAATAAAAACATGTTTTTGCTTTTGTTTGCAGACACCATGCATGTTCTTTTATTTCCAAATGGACTCCCTATTAATATCGAGGAGCAGCTCTTATCGCACATCTGAAAGGAGACAGGAAACAAACGTTGCTGGGCTGCTTTTCAGCTCGCCAGCATTCCTCTGACAAATGAGTCAGATCTGCTGGCGTCATTTTACCTCCTCCTGCACCTGTGGTGTTAAGTTTATTCTTGACGAGTAGCTAACTGCGTGGCTGTGATTATGTTGTTATGGACTTTTAGCATCTCAACTTTGAAACAAATTCTCCGCTGCATGTAAAAGCGGAGCCCCCTTTCTGAATCGATGGCATGTGGCGCTTCGGGCCCGTTCCACAATGCAATGTTTTGTACTTCTTGCACCTCGTCTTCATCTTTGTCTGAGCTGCCAAGTGCGAATATTGACTTTTGGATGCTTTGAATTGTGGGGCTGGTGTGGAAAAATAACACCATTTGTTTTTCACTTGACAGCTTTGTCTTGAAGCCGAGGCTTTGTTTATGCTCATTTACCATTAAGATGTCAGCTGCGTCGGTTCGTAAGTTTTAACAGAACAAGTTTAATCTTGCGGAGACGTCTGCGAGTTAAAACCTGAGACGTGGAGTGGGCAGAAGCAACAATTTCCACTTAATTACAGGATGTTATCATGTTTTTGTCACCCCGCTGTAATTTCCTTTTGTGAATACAGTATGCCACAGATGGAACATGCCACCTATCTGTTCAGTCTTTCACATTATGCAGCTGAAGCAATTAAAAATAATTCTGAGGTTGAATTTATCCATTATTCCTTCAATGAACATTATGAAGCCTTGCATAAAGATTAAACTGAAGCGTAGCATCATGTCAAACGTGCTTGTTTATTCTTTTGTGTGTAGTTTGAAGCAAGACAAAAGTGTTGACCTATTTCTGGAGTTGTCTGAGGTTGTCTCATGTTTTCACAGTGTGCTAAGCTAACTGGCTGCTGGCTATAGCTTAAAATAAATGTGCAAATACAGACGCTTGCATCCAGCTTTCAACAGCTAATTAAATGAAGGTTTATTCTCTAAAACTTTGATGGCTTTTGTTCACAAAAAGTGACAAAATGCTTGTTTACTTTTCACCACTTCAATAATCTTCAACAACTTCCTTTAATCGAGAAAAAGAAAAGAAGTTTGGATTGAAATTATGCTCCTTAAACTGTCTGGGAGTGGTAAGGATGGTGGGTGGAGGAAGGACCCACATGTAGGACATTGGAGGGGATAGATGAAGCCAACAAATTAAACCCAAGTTATTTAAAAAAACAAACCCACGCGTTTAGAACCTAAGAATCCAGCTGGGTAAATTCAAACATAAGGTCACTGAGCTGCAACAATAGATGGAGACACAAACCTGCAAGAAAATAAGCACATTTTCTATTGGAATCGCATTGAATTTGTACATAAAACACAGCTTTGTATGATGAAACAGCTAATACATTTGCACAACATTTGTGTGACTGTTGTGCAAATATAAGTGATGTAATCTAATAATGATGTGTATTAAATATGTTCAAATTTGTTTCCAATTTACAGTCTTTTTATTTGCAATAGGATTTTCAGCCCTTCCCAAAGTTGTCTCTCTCTCTCTCTCTCTCTCTCTCTCAAAATTTAGGAAAACTTTGAATCATTAACATAAATCTGTCAATGAATAAAGAAACAAACCTAAAAGAAAAAAAAGAATAAAAAAAAATAGACAGGTCAGCTTTTTAATGTTCCTTAAAGCCGCATTCTGGAGGATTTCATCAAGAGAGAAGTTTTTGAATCTAGCGTCCAAAGGCTCCTCCTCAAAACATCTCGACACGCGCGTCCGGTCGCGTGTGTGCGCGTGCACACGGAGCATATACGTTGCGGGCATGAACTGTACAGCTCAATGTGTAGGGTTTAATCACTCACAGTTCACAATCTTATTCCAACAATACTACGAGGGTCTGAAGAGCCCTCTCTGTCCCTGCTGCTTCTGATATTAGCTCTGTTAGCACCGAGCTGCTGCTGGACTCTGAAGCTGAACTTGACTCGGCCCTGGATGAACTTTCTGAGCAAAATAAATGCATAATCCTGTCAAGCCTTGCCATTCTGTGAGGTGAAAGGTTTAAAAATAAAAATAAATCCATCTTTAGCTGGGAAAGGGGTTTATGCACGGTCACTTCCTGGTTGCGATAGAGGCTGCCGCTCCCTTCCGGTTCAACGCTGTTCCCACACAAACTGGACAAAATTGATTTTTTTACCCGTTTTCTTCAAGACCTCCCACGCATCACGGTAAACGATGTCCACCCGATTTTTTAAAAACACACAGAGACGTCTGCGAGCAAGCGGGTGAAGGACTTTAAGCTGTATATAACCAGCTTTATTCATGAATTTGAAGGTAAGCTAACAGCGTTAGCTCGTAGCTTCCATCATCAAAAAACAGTGAGACAAATCTATATAGCCGTGATCGTGGGCTCCAACTGCTTCCCAACTTTCAACTTTCTCTGGTCTAGCTGTACGTTATCAAACACCAAGTCTTCATTCACCAAAAGAATAGTTGTTCCAGTGAAATAACACACGAACGGCGCCGCGCCTCCTCCTTTAGCCTCCTCCACTCGGCTCTTTGACTACTGTGCTGCAAAGTGTCGACTGCAGACACGGTGTGGTTAGAAATTATCACGTTTTCTCTTCTTAAGTTCACAATCCTTCCTTTTTGTAGTTATTTATTCAGTGGAAATGTGTGAAAACGGACTGATGAATTATATTCAGCTGATGCGGTACACAACGGAACACAGCAGTGTTCAGCTGTCGAGGCTTCCCGTCCGCTACTTATATGATGGCTTCATTTCTTAGTGCTATAATATATATATCATACTGTACTATACTATACTATTACACGTTTTGATTATAAACAATATCTTTAGCTGGAAATGCACTCTAACTCTGGAAATCTTCACGTTTCAAATGGAACCGGAAATGGTCCCGCGAGGTAATTTTAAACCGGAAGTTCTACTAAGTACTCTGTGCATAAAGCCTATTGGGTAGGTTTTTAGTAGAAATGAGCTGTGAGGCTGAGGCGCAAACAGAGAAACACACGGAGCGTCCTGTGCGACAGCGCCCCCTACTGGTACAGGTTTGGTCGATGCGCGTGCATGTTGAGAGAATGCAGACATTTGAATTTCATTGGCTGAAAAATGTTGGCGGCAAGAAAAAATGGAAAGGGGTCTCTAGGAGGAAGGAGGGTCTTCATCAGAATGACAGATGTTGTGGAACTCAACCCACTGATCATAGTTTAGAAAACTTTGATACATAGAAAAATGCTCCAGAGAGCCGCTTTAAAGGCAGGGTTGGTAGGGGGTCCGGGGGGCCAATGCCCCCCTGACACCAAGCTTGGCCCCCCTGTGGCCCTCCTGCTAAGTGCTATTAGGTATCAGGTATTAGAGACAAATACTGTTTCATGTTGTCACTGAAATGATCAAAATATTTTAGCAAAATAGTTTTATTTTGAAACTTATTGAAGTTATTGTGTCCAAAGCAACTGAACTGCTGTTATTATATTTCTATAATTATACACTAAAATCGGAAATACCTAAAGACAATTTTTGTAGTTTTTTGTTTTAAAATGTGTCCTTTAAGCAGCTGGCCCCAGTCTGCAATCCCCCCCCCCCAACTCCTACCACCCCATCCCACCTAATTTGTTGGTCTAGAACCCTCACTGCTTAAAGCAACACTTAGGAACTTTCCTGCATTGCCCCCTACTGGTTAATAGTGGAATTTCAACTGTCGCAAATCTTCCCCGCAGCAGCAGGGACACGTGTCTCCCGCCGCATCCTGCCATTGCTCCCATCGTTTTTCAGCTAATGATGTGGTCAGACAAGGTATTGTATTTTACTTTTTTTTTAAATGTATGATTATTTTCAGTTCAGAAACAGAAGAGGAGGGAAGAGCCCCATGGAGGAGTACTCCTGTGTAGGAGATGTTTTCGTGCGGGTCGTGCGTCATCGGTTCCAGCGGATTTATTTATTTACCTGTGAGGTGGTGTTGGAGAAGTCTTATCTTTCAGGACATACTTTTCTGCATTATTTCACCACCTGGTTAATATACTGGTGAAACCCTCACTGAAACCATCACTCCTCCCTGGCCGTTTCTACTCCAGGTAACTATGGCCGAAAAGCAGGTAGTGACATCATCTAGAAAACCTACCCGCTCCTCTAAACTGTTTAGTGCGGTATCTGGCCAGTAGAGGGGTGTAGAGTGGTGGCAAATATGAAAATGGTCACATTTCTAACTCAAAAATCAATTAGATCAATTTTAATGCTCTAGATTAAAGTATAAAAACTACTTATTGTTGCTTTAATGGATGACATTATCTTTTTTTGACAAATTTCCAGACACAATCACAGCTCCTTAAATCTACATTTAGTTAAGACTCAATTCCATTTTGTTGGTTTATGAACACTGAATGAAAACAGAACTGAAAATAATTTAGGTTTTAAAAAGTTTGAGAAAATGCTCAGGTCTCACAATTGAAAAAAAAATCTAGATTTGCCTAAAAATCAAAGCTGAAGAAATTTATGAATTTAATGTATGTAAACACGTTGTCTCTGATCATGTCAGGATACAAGCATTATTTAATAGATTTAACAAAAATAAGAAGGTGATGTCATGCTACTGTTAGCATTTATAGCTTTGATTTGATCAAATTGATTTAGTTTTTTAAACGTTATAACCACTCCAGTCAGATACTTAGAACATATGATAAACATTTAAACTTGAACTTATCAAAACTATCTAGTCTCAGAATAACACATTTCCAAAATCAAAGAAATTATGAAAGCATACTAAGAATAAATAATTGTCATTTATAGCAAAAACTTCTGCAAGATATCCTACCTATATGATCATTTTGAAATGTATTTAAAACAAAATCAAAATATGATCAAGAACTACAAGATGAATAAAACATTTTAAAGTTTTATTGTGTGCTTCTGTGCTAAATGTCCTGCAGTCTCTTGATAATTATTTAGCTTTCCTGCCTGACTAATCTGCAGTCTGCCCCGTTTGCACCCTTTAGTTCTCAGACCACTAGGGGGAAACGTCAAGCTACGGAAGCTCTGACAAATTACAGACTGTCCAAACATGATTCACACTTGTAGAGCAGCGTTTTAAATACAGCAATCTGACGCAAGATGAAATGAAAGCAGCAATATAATAAAATAAATAGTGTTTTTTTAATGTGCTGCTGTTGTGACTGGTTCACTGGAACTAGAAGATCTTTTCTGCAGCAAAAGGAGGTTATTCATGAGCTCTTGCTGTGCTTTTACAAACCCTCAGCTTTTAATGGAGTTCCCTGAGTCTCACAGGAAGCCCGTGTTCAACAGTAGCATCACGCAGAGTGGAAATAATATGCCAGTAGTCTCACCTTCTCGCTGCCTTTTCAGATGTGATATTTCCATGTTCCGTTTGGGCTTTTAGTGACAAGTTCACCCAACAGCACCATTGTCCTGTTTGTGTGATTTGTTGGGGAGGGCTTCCAGTGATTTAAATCTCTCTGTTGGATGTGGCATCATCTGGAGAGCCGAGGATGTGCTACATTCAAGTCTGATGAACAAACAAAGGATGAGTGCGTTTTGAGAGGCTTCAGCAATCAGATCGTGGAGTGTTCATTTTCAGCTGAAGCACATCTGCGACGTAATCCAGTGCCATAAATTCAGCATACAGCTGTTTCATCTTTTATCTCAAACAGAACCAGGAACAAGACCCCCCCCCCTCACCTCACCACGTGGAAATAAAGTCATCTTTTTTTGCCTTAACTTTAAATCATATGCATAATTTAGTGGGGAAACAGTGGGGGCTCCTAATTAACATTCCTGGTGAGCATATTTATAATAAAACAGATTATAAGCATGTCGCTATTATCCAACTTTGAACAAATATAATTACATGACCGCAGAGCGAACACAATATGTTGCCTCTGTGACAAATGAGGAAAGAAACAAGCCTCTGAAAACAGTTTTAATCTGTAGCAGGTTTACAAACAGATTACAAAATGATGGAAATCTGTAAGATTATTAATAATTAATACCGTACCTGTTATAGCTCCCTGAACAGTCATAGTTTATGGAAATAGAGTTTATTCTGAAAAGATTGATGAACTAAAAGCTAATCGGGGTGAGGTCAAGACCTGAGTTGATTGCTGGGATCTTTAAAAAACTTTAATATTTCACAATGATTCACACAAATGCAGTTTTTTCAATCCTACTAGGATCACACTAAAGTTATGTTTAGGTGGAAATGTGAAATTCAGTGTTACACGCTGCATAAAAAGTCCTCAAAAGTAGTCACAATGGTAATTTATGCTACAATAACAATAGAATGGAAACATTGCACACTAATAGTGGCATAAAGGTCATAAAAACCAGGTTTGCATGGACTGTTGTGCTGTTTGAGGATACAGTTCTTTTAAATCCACCTTACCTTGAGTAGCAGTTCGCTCAGATCTGGAACTTTAAAATATAAATCATGCAATCCTTATGTGCACGCACACGCTAGAACAAAGGGTCAGAGTTTGTTCTGAGGAGTTTCTAAAGCAGATGCATTTAAAAAGTGTTGAATTTTTTAAGAAAACCAATCAGTATGAGCACTCATGTTCATTTTTTATGTACTTGTTCATGCCAGGTTTTAACCACAGCTGTTATCAAACACATTAACAAGTTATCGCCACATGGAGATGAGTATAAACAACGATGGTGGTTTGTCTCAGTTCAGCTGTAAAGGTCATTTGTAAAATCTCAAAGAAATGTCCTATAGGCAGAAATATTTAGTGAAAAATGGCTGTTCACAATTCAGAGCCTAAATTTTAAAAACTACAACAAAAAGAGCATCCAGGCAAAGACAGAGTGAGGCTGCATAGAACAAAAGACAACAGAGTTCACAACACGTCCAACATCTCCATGGCTTTTCTCTGGTGGCTCATGTGTGTCTTTTGTAACAGCTGTGACTTAAAATTGGTAGAAAAAGTACATAAAAACAACCAGGATTACATTTTTGATCTAAACCAGGGCTATCCTGGCCCTTGACGGCCACTACCTGCATGTTTTCTCTGTTTTTCTGCGGAACTTGAGGACATAAGAGTTGTTTCAATCACTGAATCAGGTGTGTTGGAGCAGGGAAACAGCTAACAGGCAGATCAGTGGTCCTCCAGGACCAGAATTGAAGATCCCTGATCAAGACGCACCTCTATAAACTCTAATCCTTCAAACTTATTAGAGCTGCATGATTCTTGAATCCTGAGCAGACTGACAACCTAACAGCTAGTCACCTGGGTCAAAACTCATGAGCTAACAATCAAACATGCTAATATTCAATGAGTTTCTCAATAAGTCAGCATCTTTACCTGCAGCTCCTCCAAACAACCTTTGACCCTTAGAGTTTTGTTCTGCCTGGTGCTTAAAGACTGACTGTTTGATGTTTTATGTATGAAGCTAATTCCTTCAAAGTGAAGTCATCCAAAGAGCTATCTGCAACAGATAAGGCATTAAATGCTCATAACCTTTCCACAGAACCCCACTTTAAAAGATCTGAACTATCGTTTTAAATTAGCTTAATGCTGATTGGATGCTTGCATGAACTGACTGCTGCTTTTCCACCTCGGCGCCGGAGTAGTTGACCTCAGTCTTAAACCGTAATGGCACCCGCCGCCTGCAGTTCTCTATCTGCAGAGTGCCAGCTCACACGCAAGGGCTCTGGTCCTGAGCTGATGATGATAAATCTGTGCCAGTTGTTCACCAGTTGATTGTGGTTTACAGCTGAGCGGGGACAGCGTCTTATTGTGTCAGTGTGGGCTGCCATGGAGACAGCTGCCAAAGGAAGAGCAGCTTTTTTTGGTGCTGTTTCTCTGCTATATGGAACAAATTAGGAGGAGAGAAATATGGAAGGAGAATGAGAGGGAGGGAGGGGCAGAGTAGTGCGTTGCATCAATCAGTCTAAATGACTTGCTCGTGTTATTAGCTAACAATGTTTTGTTTTTGCAGCTCCCTCAAGTTATTAGCGTTTCATAGTTAACCTTGACGTAATTGGAAAGGCTCCATTGACGTGCGCCTATCTGTATTGGACTGACAGTTTATTTTTCTTTTGTGCATGGCTTCCCTCCTCTTTCATGTCGCTACAGTATTTATGAATTAGCTTCCTGTCACTTTACAGTACAGCCTAATACTAATTGGTGCAGAGATATATGGGTTATTCACATCCCACTAGGTGGCACGTGGTGAATTTCTTCCTTCCTTCCTCCCCGGCATTAACATGACTGAAAATTGTCGAAACTAATAACACGGTGTTGCTGTGGTAATGCTGCTGCACAAATTACACCTTCCTTGAAAATGGTATAATCTCAAACATAAATTTAAACACAGAGACTCTCTGCAGCCGCTGCTCCTCCAACCAGCTCCTGACATTTTAATTTGATGCTTCATCTGCAATTAGGCATGCACTGCACAGAGATTAGTTTATTTTTGTTTAGTGAGAATCAAACATTCACTTGGGACTCCTCTTAATTTGAAAAAAAAGGAGAGATGGAGGAAAGGGCTGTGCACGTGCTGTTTTTAACCTCGCCTCCTATTAAGTATTAATCGTCTGGACGGTGTTGTGCTGAAAAATGAATTTAGCTGTCATGTTCGCTGATGACTGCTGCATGAGTGACATGCAAAGACACAATCACCAAAAAAAGGCAAATTATGTTGTCAGAAAAGGAAATGTAAGGGGGGAAATGCACCATATTGTTTGGATTTATTAAAATAAAAAACAAAGGCACAGAAAATGCAGTTTGTCAAGAGACATCTTGACGTGTTTATGCAACCTGTTCAATTTCAGTCCATTTTTATTGCATGAAAAGAAAAGAAAAAGTGCCCTTTTTAATTTTCTGATAGTCCCTTTTCTCTGTGGGCCACTTTTCTGGATAGATATCTGCCTAAGAAGTTAATTTAAATGACTTTTTGAGGATGGTTGATTGATCCAGTGCATACTAAATAACGTTTCAGGCCTGAGATAATGCGCCTCTGCAGGGAAAATCTGCATAAGCTCCACTAAATCAGGCTGTAACTATTTGTTGTCATCCAGCAATGTTAGCGCAGAAAAGTGGTCAACATTATAAATCTTAAAATAAATCTTTTGCAGGTCTGTGAGCTCGAGTGATTCTTGAAAGGCTTCAGGTAAAAAATAAAAAAGAAGGTGGTTTGTTTATTGTTTTCTTTGGATTTCTTCAGGATCACACAGGCTGAGGCAGGTTTACTTTTGTTTACTGGAAGATCACAGCCTGGGTCAAATTAGAGCTGTTTACTCCTCCCTGTCAAAAGCATAAGTTGTAAATTCTTTTCGCTCGCAGGGAATGAAAGCAGGCGGCGGCACGTTGCGTATACAGACTCCAAAGTAATGTCACCTTCAGTGAGCATTTCTCTTGTCTGGACTGGCAGGTGATATCAGAGGATAAACTCCGTTTTGACCTTGTGCTCACTTGTCACAACAAAAACACAAGAAAAGAACAGAAAAAAAAATAAAACCACCCATCAGATATCAGATAACATTACTGCACTTTGATATCACAGAAAAATAAAAAAATATCACACATTCGCTGTGGAGCTATGGATGCAGCTTGTTGTTAACGCTGTTTATTAAAAACGCACTCTAAGAAACAACTAAACATGTCTTCATTAAGATTCACTGCCGTCGAGGTGTGATTGATTCCCATCGCTCAGCTGAGTTATTTTTGCGACCACTATAAGAGCATCAAACACCATGACCTCTAATATTTCCTCTTTGCAATTGCATTCACTTTATTCGCCTCTATGGCTCTCCAATAGCTTGAATCATTTCTCCCGGGAGGTGTGTTTTTTTTCCCCTAACCTGCTGCTTCTCTGCCAGTCCTAAGAGCACTGTAACCAGCAATTCTCCTACACCGTATGTGGGACACTCCAGAGAAGAGTGAGACGAGGCAGCTGGCACAGCCTACATTCATCTAGGCGAAATTTAGAGCTCCAAAACAAAGTGGCACACATGTTATGTTGACTCTAATAACACACAAGTCTTTTGTAAAAGGACTCAAAAGCTCTTTTTACTGATTCTATTCAAAAAGCTATGAATAAATGAGTTTTGGTTCTCCAAAGAAGGGCAGAAAAATAGTAAAATTAATTAAAGGAATAGATGGAAAACGGTTTCTTTTTAAAAAAGATTTTAATAAGAGGAAAAATTGCTCTCCAGACGACCCTTCAAGTGTGGATGTGAAGCCAAGAGAGGCAATAATTTTGCATAATAATTTGAATTTGTCTAGATCAGTTCAAGGTTCAGATAAAAAGGTCACCCCACGCCCGCTCGCCAAACTTTCATGCTGTGGATTTTCTGAGAGAAGAAAGCGTAACTTTCATTAAGTTCACATCACTTTGTAAAACCCTCCAAATAAGCTACAAATTCATTTTTGCATTTGCTCTTTATAGTTCTGACTTCTGATCTTATCATGTTGGACTCCTCTATTGCTCATTTTGATGTGGACTGAATTCGAATTTGTCTCATCCATTTCCCGGACTCGCTTCGTCGCGCTCAGGGTCACAGAGTGGCTGGAGATTATCCCAGAGGTCAACAGGGTGTCCATCGCAGGCCCAACGCAGAAACACACACACACACACACACACACACAATCGTACCTGAGGATTGATCAGAAGTGTTAATTTTGCTTGCATTAATAATTTTGAGCATAAATTAAAACCAAAAGGAGAGGATGCACGGTGATGCAACATCAACATTTCACCACCGTGCAGCTATTTCTATTAATTGATTAAAATCTGCAACACAACAGTTTCTCTGCAAACTATTTTAGCATTCAAGAAATGGAATCTATTGATTTTTTCATGTAAATAAACACAAAAACATAGAAAAAGTATAATCTAACCACATTTTCTGAAACTGTCCCAATCTGAATTTTAATATGGAGGGGGAAAAAAACGATATTTGCCGGAGGCTGCAGCATTAATATTAGACACATGATTCACCGGTACCAGAAGACTTGATTTTGTCTCCTGTCTGATGTGATATTTTTTTACATTTTATTTCATTTTGAACATTAAAACCTTCTGGGTTATGTGTGGACATGAATAATGTCTTTATCCTAGGGTGAAGGAAGCATTGCTTACCATAAATAGATCCTCTCACAGCATCGCTGAGATATTTACTCGCTGTCGCCTCATTAGCAAAATACTCAAATGGTTCAGGCACAAAGGAAACCTTCTGAAATACAATATGCATAAATTTGAGTTTATTTACACAAATAAAATGATGCTTGTCTTATGACAGTTTTATGTTTTTTTTCACGAGAAAAGCCATTAAATTTCAAACAACCAATTATCAATTCAAATCAAGTTTTGTTTTTAAATATTAAAATCTTTATTGCCACCAGATTTTAAAAATAGACTCATGAGTTTCTGCTTTTTATACAAATAAAGTCTTCATAAGACATGAAAATATAAATCCATCATATTTAGGTTGATATTGTCATAAATATTGAAAATATCATTTAAAATGTATGACTGATTGCAAATTCATACTCAAATTTTAAAATTAATTATCTATAGATTTAAAATAACACCAGTGGAATATTGATTAAATGGTTGAAGAAATGTCTGCATGGAATAATTGCAGCTTAACTTAACTACAGGTTGATTTGGCACAACCAAGGAGCAGGAGGTCTGCAGCCTGGAAGGCATCGCTGCTTTTTGCAGATAATGTGGTCCTGCATGAAGCAGGGACTTCCAGCAGGCACTGGAATGGTCTGGGAAGCAACTGGAATGAAGTTTGTTCCTCCAAGACTGAGGCCATAATCCTCAACTGGAAAAAGATGGATTGCCAACCCCAGATTAGGAATGAGCTTCTGCTCCATGTGGAGGAGTTGAAGATTCTTGGGGATTTTCACAGTGAGTACAGACTGATGGGTGGACTGAAGCAGTGAAGTGATATATATACCACTTTGTTGTGGTGAAGAGAGTTGAGGCAAAAGACAAAGCTGCCATTTTACAAATCAATCTGCATTCCAACTCTCACCTAATGTCATAAGTTTTGATTAATGCAGCATGTAGCTCAGTAGGTAGAGTGGCTGATATGGCAACCAGAGGGTTGCCGGTTTGATTCCAGCTCCGGCTACAATGTAGCTTATCACCACCAGTGTGTGAATGTGTGTGTGAATGAGCGTTTGTGTTGTACAGCGCTTTGGGGAGTGTACAACACTCTAGAAGGCACTATATGAATGCAGGCCATTTACCATTTTACCATAATGATCAAGAGAACAGAATTGCAGATACAAGTAGCTGAAACAAGCTTCCTCATCATCATCATCCTCACATTCAGGGATAGGAGGAGGAGCTCAGATATTTGGGAAGAGGAAAGAAGACAACTTTACTTTATTAATCCCGCAGGAAAGAAACCTCTGGGAAATTCAGTGTTTTGTACCTTATTGTATCATGTCATGTTGTGACGTGCAGTGTTGTGTTGTATTGTATTGTGTTGGGAGTGATGCATTACAAAAGTACGGTAATAAGTTACAGTAATATATTCCCTTATTCAGTAACTAAGTAATATATTACTTTAATTTTTAAAAGTAAGGTAATATATTACAAGTTACAACATGAGTAACTTGAGTTACAACACCCCACCTGCACCCCCCAAAATGCGGCGGACCAAAACAAGTTGGACACCATAGAAAAGATCCGTGGTGCACTTCCTGTGGCTAGCTGTAGCTAGCTAGCTTTGTCAAACCAAAACATGACATCACCAGGATGGCTGAGGAAATGGAGATTGACTGCAGATTTACGTGCTAGACCGAAGGAGCATTCAACTTCATGAGAAGAAATTTGAAAAAACACATTCAACGATGTCATGCTAACAGAAAGTTGATAGAAAGATGACTGGATCAGACAAGATAAAGTTCCTGGAGGAGGACGACGCCACTCCAGGCAAAAGTCGGATGAAGCAACAAACTTTAAAATTCTCAAAGTCTCCAAAGCTGCTGGACCCACGTGAGGTGAAGAGGTTAGTTAGTGGAAGATTATATTGTAGATCTGCTGCCCTGTCTGTGGACTCATTAGCTTTTAGAAAGCTTATCAACACACTTCCTGTTACAAATGACAAAGTGAGCTGATGAGCTTCATTTTAATACAATGAGTTTGAGTGATTTATTAACTAACTAGATCTATTTTTGAGGCATTGTAATTATTTAGATGTGCTTAATGAATAAGTATATTCATTTGTTTTTGTCACACATCCAGCCAAAAGCACAATATTAATTTTACAACGCTTTACAGTTAAAAATGTACATTTAGAAACAATCTTTTCAGTTTATATAATGTGTTAAACCAGGAGTATAATTGCATTTAGTTACTTTTCAGGACTCAATCCAAACAGAAAGAGATTTGCCAAGGAGTTGTATTGGACGTGTGCTGCTATGGAAAAGGAACTGAAAAGAATAATTGAAGCCCAGGAGTATCAACAGCTGATATATGGACTGACATAAATAAAGTTTTTTAGGACTGACTGAAGTTTAATAAAATAGTGAGAATAATACAGATTTTTGTGGTGTCACTCTTGTGTCAAATGTACCGTAAATTGATCAGTTATAGTATTTTGTCAAAAGTAACTCAAAGCAGTGTTACTCAGTTACTTTTTCAGACTGCAATATGTAATACAAATATATTACATTTTTATGCTAACTAGTAATATAAAGTAGATTACAAGTTTAAAGTAACTTATCCAACACTGACTGTATCATATCTTATTGTATTGTAAAATATTGTATCAAATTGTATCGTATAACATCATGTTGTACTGTATTTTGTCATGTTGTATTGTATCGTATTGTGTCATCTTGTATTGTATCATATTGTGTGATCTTGTATTGTATTGAGTCATGTCAAATTGTATTGTGTCAACTTGTATCGTATCGTGTCATCGTGCATTGCATCACAGCATCTTGTATCGCATCGTGTATTCTTGTATTGCATCATGTCTTCTTATATCGCATCGTGCCATCTTGCATCGCGTCATCTTGTATTGCATTGTGTCATCTTGTATCGCATCATGCCTTCTTGCATCGTATTGGATCATCTTGTATCGCATCGTGTCATCTTGTATCGTATCGTGTCATCTTGTATCGCATCGTGTCTTCTTGTATCGTATCGTGTCATCTTGTATCGCATCGCGTCATCTTGTATCGCATTGTGTCTTCTTGCATCGTATCAGGTCATCTTGTATCGCATCGTGTCATCTTGTATCGTATCGTGTCATCTTGTATCGCATCGTGTCTTCTTGTATCGTATCGTGTCATCTTGTATCGCATCGTGTCATCTTGTATCGCATCGTGTCATCTTGTATCGCATCGTGTCATCTTGTATCGCATCGCGTCATCTTGTATCGCATTGTGTCTTCTTGCATCGTATCAGGTCATCTTGTATCGCATCGTGTCATCTTGTATCGCATCGCGTCATCTTGTATCGCATCGTGTCTTCTTGTATCGCATCGTGTCATCTTGTATCGTATCGTGTCATCTTGCATCGCATCGTGTCTTCTTGTATCGCATCGTGTCTTCTTGCATCATATCAGGTCATCTTGTATCGCATCGTGTCATCTTGTATCGTATCGCGTCATCTTGTATCGCATCGTGTCATCTTGTATCGTATCGTGTCATCTTGTATCGTATCGTGTCATCTTGTATCGTATCGTGTCATCTTGTATCGCATTGTGTCTTCTTGCATCGTATCAGGTCATCTTGTATCGCATCGTGTCATCTTGTATCGTATCGCGTCATCTTGTATCGCATTGTGTCTTCTTGCATCGTATCAGGTCATCTTGTATCGCATCGTGTCATCTTGTATCGTATCGCGTCATCTTGTATCGCATTGTGTCTTCTTGTATCGTATCGTGTCATCTTGTATCGCATCGTGTCATCTTGTATCGTATCGCGTCATCTTGTATCGCATTGTGTCTTCTTGTATCGTATCGTGTCATCTTGTATCGCATCATGCCTTCTTGCATCGTATCGGGTCATCTTGTATCGCATCGTGTCATCTTGTATCGTATCGTGTCATCTTGTATCATATCGTGTATTCTTGTATCATATCATTTCATCTTGTATTGCATCATCTTGTATCGCATCGTGTCATCTTGTATCGTGTCATCTTGTATTGTATCATCTTGTATCATATTGTGCCATCTTGTATCATCTTGTATCATATCGTGTCATCTTGTATCGTATCGTGTCATCTTGTATTGTGTCATCTTGTATCGTATCGTGTCACCTTGTATTGTATCGTGTCATCTTGTATTGTATCATATTGTGTCATGTTGTATTGTATCGTATTGTATTGTGTCATCTTGTATCATGTCATGTTGTATGGTATTGTATCATATCGTAGTGTATGGCACAGTAATGTATTATAACTCAAACTATTATGTTGTCAAAACTGTTGTTTGATTAATCTCCTGAATGAAAACACTTAGTCTTTCTGTAAGGAGTAAGGACAAAACGTCTTCTCTGTTTAGTAAATATAGAGAAATATAATGATAGAGCTACAAATCCTGTCTTTGTCTTCCTGCAAACCAATTCAGTCTAATTTTTTACTATATGAAAGTGACTGTCATATACTGTAGAAAAAGAGTCACTAACTGCCAACTGGAGGGTTGCTGGTTCAATCCCAGCTTCCTCTCACCTTATCTACCCCAGGACTCCCTTGGAAATAAGATAGTTGATCTCAATTGGATCTTCCTCAAAAGATAAAGAAAATAAAATAAAAGAAGAAAGATTTGATAAAATGGTTACACAAGATACCGAGAATCAAAACATTACCTTCTTAAAACAATCTTTTCAGGTACTAATTTGGTTTAGCTGCTATCATGTCTCCAAACCATTTAATGTAAGACTTCTAGGTGAGTCCTCACCCCATTTGAATTTGTTTAGTATTCCACAGTCAGCTGATTCTACATCTCTCCCATGTTTGTTCGGTGTTTTTGTTTGGGCGACTTGTCATTTCATCAACATAGTGTTCCCCTGAGCCCTGCTGTAAAATGTTTTGCACCACTTCAACATCTAACTCCAGGGCCGGCCTCACCTCTTTTGGGTGCGCTTAGACGTCTCTTAAGTGTATACTCCTTATTTAGCTTGAAAGCTTTGAGTATGTTTTTGGCATTAAAATAAAGTGTCAGAGAGAAACAATGCCCTCAGTCAAGCTGCCAAGTCTTGCTGAAAGCCTGAATCAAAATTCCACAAACACACACACACAATGAAAAAAGAAAGTCAATACAACTTTGTGTTTGACTAAAAAATATGTTTTGACTTTGAGCATGTGTTGGGAGCTTGTTCAGAAATTTGAGCGGTCATTTGTTTCTGGAGTCTCTTAAGTTGCATGGTAGGTTTCAGAGAACTTGTGTCTAACAAGTCAGGACACCAGGTCATTACTGGGATGAATAATCGATGCATCTTTACTGGGGGAGTAATTCTTCCTTATGCTTGCAATACTGTAGTCCTTGCAGCTCAGGCTGTTTACAATTAAAGCTCTAATGTGTTACACAATCCCAGATTCCTTAACGAAATGCTCTTGATTAGATGTTCAATAGTATGGATTTGCTGGTATATTCATAATGTATGAGTGTTTAGTCGCTTGTAAAATATACAGTATATTACCAACTCCTGTTTATATTTCATCTGGAAGCAGAAAGGAATAAACAAATGTACTGGACTGGACTGTATTATAGTATTGTGTTAAGTAGATCTATGTGGTAAGAAAAGAGAAAACCAAATAAAGCCTAATAATACCTGTTCGATATCTTTGACTGACTGACATTTTGGCTCATTCAGCAGCACGTAGGAGCATTTCAGAGACGTCTACACGACTCAGACCAGTGAACAAAATTAAATGTTCAGACCTCGGCTTACTTTTATTGCAAATGCAGAAACTCGGGAACTGTCAGTCAGCCCACCTGAGGTCAGGTGGTTGTTTTCTTATTTCTCATAATTACATTCATGATTTGAGTCTGAACCGAAGGATGTGAACTGAATGTGAATTCTGTTCAGCTAAATGTGTCGAGTGTTTAAATATGACTGATTGATGAGCAGGTAATTTGAGAGGTTTTAGTAGGCGCATATTTGCATAAATCTTTTTAAAAGACTAAGTCTGCTCTCACAATCACTCGTTTTAGCCCCGTTCTTTTTCAACAGACGAATAACAAAAACTCAAATGAAAAGTCCAAGATGAGTTCAAACCACAGCATCGGTTTTAAGGATTTTTACAGAAGGTTTTTTTTTAAACTTTTGAATCCCAGAAGAGTTTCTCTAAAATTTTAATGCAAAAACACAGACCCTTTAACCCCGGCACTCTGGAGAGCGAAGCCTGACTCCTGAGTTTCTGACTCAGAATCAAAATGTTGGAGAGCTGGCATTTTGACCCTTGAGGATTTGCATTTATATGCAAATCCACATCTGGTCTGTAACAAAAATAATTTATTCGACATGTACCATGATAACAAGGCTTGTGAGAAGTGTTGTGCTGCTTGTTTTTTGTTGCACACACACACACACACACACAGGCAGAGAAGCAGCTCTGCTGTTTGGGTGGATTTAAGAGACCCACGTGAACAATCGTCAAATGGTCGACTTACGACCAGTCGGAGAAAGGTTAATGTCTTGTTGTGCTGCTGTGTTGGGCAATAAAATAAACAAAATGTATTCTTTAACTTTTTACTTGTATCTAATTCCAGAAACGATCAAGCATTTTTCTTGCTCTCGTTCCACAGGTGACAGTGCAGACAACCCAGCATTAAGGGAAGGGAGGAAAAAAAGAAAGTAGAGGAATAATTTGAAAGCAGGTGAGTGTGATTTGAATTTAAGTACATGCTAGCTGCCTTGAGAACACTGCTGAAAATAAGACAAATTCAACCGATACGTATATATGCTTCAAAAAGAGATGCATGGTTTAATTTCCAATATAAACAGATTCAATATAAGATGCATACATTTGAGATACAACTAAACAATCAATCAAACTGAATTGCTAGAAGCCTCTTGTTTCACTTTGATGAACCTGAAATAGTGAGACAGGATCAGATTGTGCAAGTGTCAAATCCCTGTGTTGCAATTTAAAGAAATGCAAGAACCAAGATCGTCTTAGAAACTGGTGACTATTTAAAATCAGATTGACTCCTAAAGTTAATCTATTCTAATGAACATCTAACCACTACTTCCTGAAAGTTTCATTAAAATCCATCCTGTGGATCATGAGATATTTTACTAACAAACACAGATACACGCAGACACCAGCAAAAACATTATCACCCTCCTAGCTTTCTCCTTACAGCAGTGGGCATTGTTAATATAAAAATGAACAGGCAGTGAATTAACACAACGTGTGATATATCACCTGCTAGCTACAGTGGTTGTTACATCCCCTCACTTTTCTTAATAGTGCTGTGAAAACTAACTGAGAAAAAGCTCATAATGATGTTCTGTCTTTTGGGAATCTCCCTAGTTTTTACAAACCTCAGAGAATCATTGGAACTGTTTGGTGCTGGTTTCATTTTTTACAAGAATTTAACTTGCAAGTGAAGTGGTAACTATAGAGCCTCAAAGCCAGAATAATATACTGAAGTTTCTTGTTGCGGTTAAGAATCATCTGTGTTGGATTGGTGACCCTAATAGGGTGTACAGTGCTGTGAAAAAGTATGTGCACCCTTTGCCCAAATCTCAGTATCAGACAGAGATAACATGATAACTAGATGGTTCACAATAAAACAAAATTTAAAAAAATGATTAGTAAGAAGAAACATCTGATCAGGTCTGATCACGTGATCAGAAATCGGGCCCAATCACGTGATTTCAGACTCGATTGTGGGACATTACCCCCAATCCAGGCTCAGATATTTATGTATTTATATTCTCATTTTCTAAACACATCTTTAGTTATGCGGTGGCACAGAGTTGGACCTCCTGACTCCACACAGAAACAGCAACGCCTGCATGACATCACTTTGTTGCAGAGACGCTATTTTATGTAGAAGTCTGAACAAGAAATATCTGTCTCGCCTCCAGTCAGTTCAGAATGCTGCTGCACGGCTTTTAACCAACACATGTAAGAGTCAGCACATTACTCCAGTTTTAAGATCTGTGCACTGGTTACCAGTGCATTTTAGAATTCATTTTAAACTTTTAGTTTTTACTTTTAAAGCCGTGCGTGGTCAGGTCCCTGTTTATATCTCAGACCTTTTAAAACCCTACAGTCCTCCTCGTAGTCTGAGGTCTACTAGTCAGAGGCTGTTGGAGGTTCCTAGATCACATTTTAAGTCCAGGGGAGATACATTTTTTTAAAGTAGTGGCTCCAAGATTATGGAACGCTTTACCTCCTCCTCTGCATAGCCTGGATTCTGTTGATTCTTTTAGGAAACAGTTGAAAACTCATTTATTCAGGCTGGCTTTTAACTGATTTTAGGTTGCATGATGTTTTTGTTTTATCGTGTTTTTATTTTGCATTTTATCATGTTCTTATCAAGTTTTTATTTTGTGTTTTATTATGTTCTTATCAAGTTTTTATTTTGCGTTTTATCGTGTTCTTATCAAGTTTTCATTTTTGTGTTTTATTAAGTTCTTATCTAGTTTTATCCTTTGTGTTTTTATAATTGTTTTTATTGTAAAACACTTTGTGGCCATTGGCCTGAGAAAGGTGCTATATAAATAAAGTTATTATTATTATTATTATTAAGTATCGGGACGCGGTATCGGTAGATGCTAAAAATCAAATGACTTAGACCCAAAAGCAAAATACCTGATTGGGACATCCCTAATTCTCCTATTTAGTTTTATGGAAACTCTTTTTTTTCCCTAAGTGGCCATTAAATTAGGATGCTGCATGATGCGTAACTGGAAAACAAATCTGTCAAAACTTTCAGGAAGAGGGTAAGAAATGTCAACACATACAAGAAAAAACTGGATGAAATAATAAAATAAATCAGATCAATGAACTGATATTAGTGATGCTATAAACAAATTAACTTCTAGTTAGGAAAATGGAACAAAATCATCTTTATAATGAAAAGATTTCCTCTTGATTTCTTTTCACATTTCAGTGAAAACTTCGACTTGGTAGAGCTACTAATTCAGCTGCTGCCACCAATTTTAATTTTTTAACAATTTGATTAAAACTTTAACTTGATATTCAGAACATATATCTTGTAACACTAAATAATAAAGGTTAGATGAGGTATGAGGTGAAGAGGACCAAGTCTGCTGCAAGAACTGCCTACAAAAGATAGAAAAATCATTAACAGGTAATGAAATGTAAAATGAAATGAAAAAAACATTAGTGAGAGTCTTTCTCTCTTTAAGTTCAGATTTGTACCTGATCAATGATTTAGTTGCCTTGTTTCCTACATAAATTAGCCACATTTGTCTCTGATTTACCACTGAGACTCCTGCTGAAATGCAAAATCCTTATTCTTATTTTAAATACAAGTCAGTGATACTAAAAGCTATAGTCACTTACTTTCATGCAAACCACAAATTTTCTAGATGAATATTTTGTCACATTATACCTAAAAATGCTGAAATCTTTACCACCATGTCTCACCCATAACTCACTGTTGTCCTTGTGGCCTATCTTCTGCAGGTGATG
The DNA here is from genome assembly GCA_006937965.1 of Callopanchax toddi. Classification (NCBI taxonomy): domain Eukaryota; kingdom Metazoa; phylum Chordata; class Actinopteri; order Cyprinodontiformes; family Nothobranchiidae; genus Callopanchax; species Callopanchax toddi. The sequence goes on along the minus strand of SSNR01000002.1, from coordinate 3,615,830 downwards.
TGCTTTTTTTTCCCCAGAAGGTCGGTACAAACGACCTATTTGGCTGCTCCGGTTGGAGGACTTGTTGGTAAATAGGGCATTTCTTGGGGTCTATTTTCAGCTGCAGATTAATGCACATTTGGTATGCCAGCGAATTAAAACAGCAGGGTGGTGAATGAGGGATCGACTAAAAATAAACAACAGCTCTCATGTTCATCTCAACGAAGCAACATGCCACCCGGTGCAACAGTGTCAGCCGTGTGGCCTGTTAAACTGCATTAATACATCATTAATTTACAACAACAAATATGGGTTTTTAAACCTCCTAGATAACATTTAAGAAGATGTTTCTGAGTGATGTGTTTAGCAGGTGCAACCTGGAAAATGTGCTCTTATTTGTTTCCAACAAACCCAGTTAGAGAGATGTGTTTTCCCACTAAGAAACATCAACAGAATTAATAATTTTATGGTTTTGTTCCAGTGCTGAAAGCACTTCTGTTCACACAAAAACTTGTGGTTATCAACATTACATTAAACTGCAATCTTTTATAAATAAAAAAGTGTGCTTTTCACCTCAGTCTAACCACAGATTGGGATCAGGATTCAAACCTCGCTGGAGTTCGGTTTTATGCTTTACCACAGCAATCTCTGTTCATCCGAAGTGGCAAACAAATAAAGCGATTCATTTACTGAGAAAAACAACAAATGTTTGCTGTATTCCAGGATTGTTTCATTCTTTTTTGTTTGCATTTGATAAGAGTATATGAAAAAAATAGACAATTATCCTATAAAAAGAACAAAGCGCGGACTTGTTAAGCACAAATATGATCTCCCTGACACTTTGTCCCAAATAAAACACGCTCCCACTGCTTTGGTGTAGATCTCTGCAGCCTCTCTGCAAAGTGAATATTGTTTGAATTCTGCAAACCAGCAAAACAGTTCTTAAAAAACGGATGTGAAAGAATTCACAGATTTCTGCTGCCACAATGCAGCTGAAAAAGAGCAGGTTTTACTAGGGAGCTTCTCAAACCTTGACATGTAGAATTAAATTTTTCTGCATGATTTGCTACAAGTATAGGAGAAATAATTTTTCGGATGGTGAAATTAATGAACTGTCCCTTTAAGACTTTGAAGTCCTGACATAGAGTTATACAGAAATATGAGTCATTATTACAAGATGAGAATAAAGATTACTACAAGATAGAAATGACAGTAGAGTATTTCCAGTGTATCTTCTATGTAATTAATGTGTTTACAAAATGCTTTATGGAGATATTTGTTCCAAGCAGAACTTATTTTGGCGCTCATTTACTCTGCAGAAAGATTCAGTGGCTCATCTTGATCATCATTCCCGCTTCCCCGCCATCAGTATTCCTGTGTGCAGCTTGAAGTGCGTCGCAAACCGGCGACGAGAGCGAAAACAGAATGATAAACAATTTAATCTCACCTTTAATCACGCTCTTGCGGAGTGGTAAGTGAATCACATGAGAGAGATGCTAAGATATTACAAGTGTGCTTAAATGGAGCATGGCCACTGTTTGTCATTTCCACCTGGAATTAACAACAGGTACGAGTTTGTGGGGGGAAAAAATGTGCTTTCAGGTAAAAAATCAATTCGTCGCGAAACACCTGATGCATCCGTTCGGTTTGCTTTACAGCCAAATAAGCAGCAAAAATGTCTTTTGATAGCAGGTCAGGCGCTGTGGTCTCATTAGAGAAAGTCATCCAAGACAAAGTGGTCTGGTTTTTGGAAGAACAAGGCCTCGCATTAGGCTGTGGTCTATTTATTATGGACAGAAACCACCCTCTCATTTGGAGCTCAGATCATATTAAACGGTATGACTGTGACAATGCAGACACAATCGTCAATAGCGGCTATTTCCTGAGGTTTTACCATAGACTGAATGATAATTAGTTTCCCTTTGTTGTCCTTATCTCTTACCTGCAGAAATGGCCAATTTATGCAGGCTGCACCCCGGCCAGCCAAAGTTGATGCTCCCCAGAGGAGGAAAGCAGCCATGTTTCAGACAATGAAAATGAACTCAGGAGCAACTCAAGGTTGATTTAAATCCTAGGCAACATGGAATTAAACGAGGAAGCAGGCCACACTCGTCTTGCCCTTGTGTTGACACAACTTCCTCTCAGAATTGCTCTCATGCGGGGTCCCTGCACCCCCACCTGCGTCACCCAGATCTGGTCAAGTGAGAATAAAAATGCAAATGTCATATTGTTGAAATGCTGAGTGAACTAAATGTCAGTCTATATGGGGTTTTTTATATGATTATCATTTCTGTGTGAGATATGAGATTGATGTGCTATCGGAGGCGAATGTGATCGCTTGCATAAGGCAGGTTATACCAACAGCTGTGATATTTGAGCTGTGAAATAAGCCTTGTTTCTTTCAGAGGAGTGAGCAGTTGTCTCATGTCCTTTACGGAGATTATCCTGAAAACATCCACAGTCTGTCTCCTCTTTTCATCTTGTGATTGAGTTTTCTCCAAACCGGCGACGACAACGAAGGGGGACAACAGAGCAGGCAGGTGTGAGTCTGTTGTTTTTAATAATTAAAAGGAATCTTTGTAATGAATACCTAAGGAGCTTCAATGACACCGAGAACACAGCACTCTCAGTTATCCAAACATTTTGTCAGCTTCACTTTTATATTTTTCCACACCATGTTGGCCATCTGTTCCACTTCTCCCCCCTCTCCTCCTCCTCCTCCCCCCTTTGCAAAAAAAAATGACCACTTGTCAAGTCCTCCCTGCTCCTCCTGCATCTCCATGCCAGACACATTTCATCAATCTATCTATAATCCCTAGTTCACATCGACACGTATTAGAAGCAACATCCACCAGCACGTTTTCCCTCTCCCCCCTCTACACACACACACACCTCTGATGCTGATGCTGCTCGCTGCGCGCACACATCAGTAAATGAATCACGTAGCACTAGAACAGCCCTTCTTCATGCGATCTTGCCAGACCTATTGGAGAAACTCCCCCCGAGGCAAGATCTGTCACTCTTCACTCATTCGCTGGAAGACGATCAGAAACTATGTTAAATGCGCCAAGAAGCACACAGGAGCGTGTTGTGCAGGCTTCGAGAGGCTTCCGGTCAGAGAGGGGAGCAGGTTTCAACAGTTGACGCGGAGAGAACTGTGAGCGCAGGAGAAGCGATTCGTTCTGATTATCTCCGACCTTTTCCTCGTTTTTACCCCTCTCCTTTTGAGCGTTTTTATGGGTCAGAGGAGAGGAGAATTGTCTGAATGAAGGATGCAAGGGCGCTGGGTCCAATTGGACTGGATTATGGGATTACTGGACTGATTATAGGACAATCATCGGGCAAAAGTCGCCGCCGCGCTGTAGATGGTCTTGAATGACGGGGGGGGAACACAAAAGGTTGGACGGGAGGATCGGCGCTTTGTGTCCCCGCTTTTATTCCACTTTGTGGCATGGAGAGGCTGGATGCGCAGCACGGACGGGAACGCGTATGCAACAGTGTGCCGCACAGGGGGGGAGAGAGAAAAGTCCATGCGCTGTGAATGGTAACATCGGGGGCAATGCTGCATTTTGAACGGCCGTGTCGGTGTTTGCTGTAGCCTAGGTGTAGATGTCGCATGAGGGCAATGCGCTTTTGTAAGCCGCACGGTCTGTGTAACCTTCACAACGAGATCCAAACGCTTTAACCTTGGATGCGGTGGGGAATATTAATACTTTATAGTCATCGATTATTCATTAAGAAGGGAGGGAGGGGGGAAAAGAAATAAAAACAAAGCAATTCTCGTGTAAGATGCTGGATTTGATATTTTATTCATACATCAGGTGTCGTCTAGCGGTCATCTTTGTTTACAGAAAGAGTTCATCATAGGCATGAAAAAGAGCTGATTAAAAACACACAACGGCTCATGAGTCAGTTTAATACCTAATTAGTGTGAGATCGGCGTAAACCACATGCCTGCTGTGGGTTTAGTACTCTAGCTTCATAATCAACAGGTTGAAAGTCAAGAGGATTTTTTCCCCCCCTTACTGCTGCATATCTAGTTGAAGGGATGCGTCTCTCTGTTCCCATTTTCCTCCTTCTCTGGGTTAAAGCCCTGACATTGAAAAATCTTAATTATTCCGTCCCAGAGGAGCAAGGACCTGGTACCGTTATAGGGAATATTGCGAAAGACGCTGGCTATGGGACCATCGAGAGAGGGAAAAAATCCAACTTCAGGGTGCTGGAGAATTCTGCACCACATCTGGTGGATGTTGACCCAGAGAGTGGACTAATTTTCACCAAACAAAGGATTGACAGGGAGACGTTATGCAGGCGCAACCCCAAGTGCCAGCTCTCCATGGAGGTGTTTGCCAACGACAAGGAAATTTGCATGATCAAGATTGATATACAGGACATAAACGACAACTCTCCCAGTTTTCCCTCGGACCATGTTAATATTGATATTTCAGAGAACGCAGCAGCTGGGACGCGTTTCCCTCTGACTATTGCACATGACTCAGATTCAGGGGAAAATGGGATTAAAACCTATCAGGTCACAAGAGATGACTACAATACATTCTCTTTGGATTTAAAAGTGAGGGGTGATGGGACTATATACCCAGAGCTGGTGGTTCAGAGACCACTGGACAGGGAGGATCAGAGCCATCACACCCTTCTTCTCACTGCAATCGATGGTGGGGAGTATCCGAGATCAGGCTCCATGCAGATCAACGTCAGAGTGACTGATTCGAATGACAATAGCCCTGTATTTGATAAATCCTCCTATGTGCTGGAGATTTCTGAGAATTTGCCTCCAGGAAAAGTGCTTATAGACCTAAATGCCACAGACCAAGACGAGGGGAGCAACGGGCAGGTGGTTTATTCCTTTACTGGATATGCATCTGAGCGAATACAAGATTTGTTCTCCATAGATCCAAATACTGGCATGATCAAGGTCCAGGGAGAGATTGACTTTGAGGCGAATCCAATCATCGAGTTTGATGTTCAAGCGAAGGATATGGGGCCCAACCCGATACCGGGCCACTGCAAAATAACTGTGAAAGTGCTCGACAAAAATGACAACTTACCAGTCATAAGTTTTGTCTCCGTCCGGCAGGGAGCCATCAGCGAGGCAGCTCCTCCAGAGTCCGTCATAGCTCTGGTCAGAGTGACGGATAAAGACTCGGGCCGTAACGGTCAGCTCCAGTGCCGGGTGCTGGGAAACGTACCTTTCAGACTGCAGGAAAATAATGATAATTTTTACACTCTGCTCACAGACAGACCCCTGGACAGAGAAACGAAAGACGAATACAATGTTACAATCGTAGCAAGAGATAATGGGATTCCTTCTCTCAACAACACAAAGTCTTTTACTGTGAAAATCTTGGATGAAAATGACAATGCTCCACGATTTACAAAGACACTGTATGTGCTACAGGTGCCTGAGAACAACATCCCAGGAGAGTACCTGGGCTCAGTTTTGGCCCACGATCCAGATGTAGGTCGAAATGGAACTGTGTCGTACTCCATCCTGCCATCCCACATAGGAGATGTCTCAGTGTACACCTACGTGTCTGTTAATCCCACCAATGGAGCCATTTATGCCTCACGCTCTTTCAATTATGAGCAAACTAAGTCTTTTGAGTTTAAAGTTCAGGCTAAAGATGGTGGCTCTCCTCACATGGAGAGCACCTCAACTGTCAGGGTTAACATTCTTGATGTAAATGACAATCTCCCAGTTATCATTTTACCTCTTCTGCAAAATGATACAGCTGAAATCCCAGTGCCTAGAAACGTGGGTATTGGGTACATCATCGCTACAGTGAAAGCAGTGGACCACGACCACGGAGAAAGTGGACATCTAACTTACGAGATCACAGAGGGAAACGACGACCACCTGTTTGAGATGGATCCAGTGGGAGGAGAGGTCAGGATTGCCCACGCTCTTTGGGAGGAGATTGCCCCAGTGGTTGAGCTGGTGGTGAAGGTAACTGACCATGGCAAGCCCCCCTTATCTGCCGTGGCTAAGCTGATCATTAAGGCGAACACAGAGACAGCAGCAGGAGGGGGTTCCAGCGCAAGCGGGGAACAGCAGCACTGGGATGTGTCCCTGCCCCTCATAGTTACCCTCTGCATTATCTCTGTCATGCTCTTAGCCGTCATGACCGCCATAGCTGTCAAGTCCAAGCATCAAGATAAGGAGACTGGGAATTATAACTGCCGCATGGCTGAGTACTCCAATCCTCCAGTGGGGAAGGGGAAAAAGAAAAGGATCAACAAAAGTGACATCATGCTGGTGCAGAGTGAGATGGAGGAAAGAGATTCTGCGAGTCGGATGAACGTGGTGAGCAGCCCTTCCCTGATCACCTCGCCAATATGTTTTGACTACCAGAGCCCTCTGCCACTCACCCTGCCCAGGTCAGAGGTCATGTACCTGAAAACCACTACAAACAGCCTGACGGTACCCAGGTCAGGGTGCCACTCCAGCTTCGCTGGGCTCAGCTCAGACACTCCAGCGAATAGGATGTCAGTGATACAGGTAAGGAGGGTACGCCACTATATTCTTATCTGTCCTTCATTCTCACTTATCAGCACACACTGCTTTGGCACACAAATCTGTCAAAAGAAAAGAAAGTGACTGAAAAAGAGAAAATAGCACTGTGAACAGATTTTCCTCCCCAGCTTCAAGACTATGGTATATTCTCTACATGTAAAGCGCTATATGACAACCTCCTGTTGAACTGTAATTATGCATTTGAAATGTCTGTGTACTAAAAAGAGGCCTTTTTTCCCCTCCAGTCTGCATTTGAGAATCACTTTCAAATTGCTCCACTGTAAGTCTTTCCTTGCAGAATGGCACAGTTGGTCTTCATAATCTGAGAGTCCACTCAGTTAGACATGCAAACAGTGTGAGTCTTGAACAAGGCTGCTGCGACCCTGCCAGATTCACTGCCGTAGAGCGAAAACAAAACCTTGCCTGAAATGTGGGATTGGACAGGTGTTTGAGCAGCTTGTCCGATCACATTACTGAACCAATGCGCACCAGACAGCTAGATGCACACAGCATAACCTTACAATCGCATTTTTTGGTCCCCCCTCCAGAAATATGGGCCAGATTCAACCATCCGCGTCCAAAGTTGGCACGATCGGGCCATTAATAGGTTCCAGCCTTGCCTTGTAGAGATGGCAGGGTTGGATGCCCGAGCCAGCAAACATGCTAATTTGACAGCATGGGCTTGTAGTGCTGTTTTGCACAGCAGAATTATCTGATGCAAATGATGTAAATATCCAGTACTGTCTCATTTGAAGATGATAGCACGGAAGACAAGGCCTGGCACTGTCACCCATCACTAGGGTATGTGGGTGGGATCAGCACAAGCACATTACTTTCAAGATAGAGGGGGAAAGGATCCTAATGACTGTAGCTAATGCTAACTCTTTGCCTTGCCAAGGAGAACACATATGGTCACAATGGTGATTTGCTGTTGTTGTGCTGTCCTCACTGGCAGACGCCTGTGGTTGTTTACAGATAACCTTCGGGTGTCATCATAAACATGTTAAAAAGTCCAAAATCCATTTATTTTCCCGTCTGAATCTCATGTTATTTGGGTTTGTTGTTCAAAATGGTCAATGCATATTGTCGTTTCCCCCCCTTTCATTTCCAGACGGAAAATTTCTCCTCAGAGCCCAATTATTCTGGCAGCAGGCAGCCATTTGTTCAAAGGTAAGAGCAGTATCCAAACACTTCCTGACTCTGGCTATCATAGAGGGAGATTCTCACTCTGAAGTAGCACTAAGTTGTGTTTTATTTGTTCTTCTCTTCCTCTGTTCTGCTGCAGCTCAACATTTAAGGATGCAGAACGAGCGAGCCTGAGAGACAGTGGCCATGGTGATAGTGACCAGGCTGATAGTGACCAGGATACTAATAAAGGCTCACACTGCGACACATCTGCCAGGGAGGCCCTCAAGATGAAAGCAGCAGCAGTTAATGGCCAGCCTTTTGAGAAGGGTGAGTGGACGTCTTCAAGATGCCTAACTGACTCTCATACCAGACATTGTTTGTACTTAATGCTGTGAAAATGTGCCTACAGTTTTGCCGGTGTGTAAGTAGACATCTACCAGCTTGGGCGCAGAGACTCCTTCCATCAAAAATATTAGAAGCTGTAGTTGCAAGCAGGATATTTTGTTCCGTTTTACGATACAGACAGACAGCCCGAGTCAGGTTTCAAAGCCAACATGAAGGCGCGGATGTGAAAGGTAGATGATAGTTTAAGGATAAAAGACGAAACATAGAAAATTCAAACACCTTCCGAATGATTTAACCATCAAACGGACTCACATGCAAAGAAAAGCGTTCTTCAGTCTGTGACTTTTTTTTTTGATCACGTCAATACGTGAACTTAGATTTGTTGCATACATGTCTCAAATAACACGACAGAGACACGAAAGCATGATAGACACATGCAGAGCTGAAATGACAGATATTTCTGGTGAAACATGACAGACTGTTTCCACCTTTTGCTTGGAAAGATTTCCACAGTTATTGGCTTTGCTGTGGTTGTTTTTAGGGGAGCTCGCTTTGCACCTGAAAATAGAAACGTTACATTTTATTTCACAAATCTGAAGTGATCCACGCCGCCACGAGCGTAATCACAGACGACTGTCAATCTGTTGCAACCAGGCTGACCTCGCAGGTACTGATATATTTAGCTTATTGTGGATATAAACTGAAAACATGAAAGCAACTCTCACTGGTAAGATAAAAGATAATGGGGGACCGGAGTGAAGTGGCGATGTTTTTCATTTCCTCATCTGCGCCTTGGAAGAGAATGGCTGTGGTCATCATGTCCCTATGCGGCACTTTCCACACCATTTACATTGCTATGAACTGTTTGTTTGCAGCGTGCTCAGGAGGGCAGAGATGGAAACGCTCTCGAGGCTGGCAGAAGGATGCACAAATCCCTCTCTATCTGTCTCACTTTTATATACGTGTGAGTGTGTGGTTGTGTGTGTGTGTGTGCTGCGAGGAATTATGGCAGACCAAACTTGACTCTGTGGGAGGTGTAAATTCAATCTCTTCACTTTTTTTTCCCTTCCAGAATCTGATTCAACCAAAGTTCTTAGGCCAGGCACATGGAGAGATATTGAAAGCGATGCTTTGCTCGTATGAAACCAAATATCCACTCGCGAGGCAGTGACACTTGCTTGACTGCAATCTCAGTTAATTTATAGACCTGGTTTTCTAAGATAACAGAAATCCAATCAAGTGGGGGCAATGCTTTTAATATCTGAATGTTTTGCTAATGTCTTTTCTGTTTGTGAGGGAAAAATGTAGTTATAAAACAACTAATGGTTAGAATAAATTGGGTTCTCACTGATGGGGTTGGTCAGTTGTATATTAAACAGTGTCAGTGTCTGCAGACTGCAAGATGGAAGATCCACATTATGCGTTTTGCCGTAGAATCGATCACACAAAAACACCTCCCACCAACCCACACACTTCTCCAGTCTCTTACTCACACACATGCACACACACACACACAGGTATTGAACAACACTATTTTGCAGATTTAGACAAGATAACGCTATTATCCAAAATGGAGACGCCACAGAATTCTTTTTTGTTCCAAATGCACCAACACAAAAGCTTGCAGGTTAAGTAGTATTGCTTTTATGTCTTTACCTTTACCATCCCTCTAGTCTCCAGGCTGCTTTGATACAGGTAATATATGCACCTGTGCAGCTTCCACTATCATGCACTGTGAATATTTATTCACTCTCACAGACACCAGATGCACGGCGGGTATGTTGCTAGGCTTTCTCTGATTCTATTTATAATGGGCAAGCAGCTTCTTTGTTTTTTGCAAACATGTTGTTTTCCCGTTTTACGTTTGCCCGTAAGATCACAGATATTTGTCACTTTGTCAGGATTTGGCTGCACGACTACATAAAGCCACTGTAAAACACGGCCATTTGAGAACTAATCTAAAAGAAAAGGATCAGGGGCGAAATGGGAAAGTTGGATAAATGACGACTTTTACAAGTAGAGACGGGTGGATATCATTTTGATAATTAAATTAGCAAATAACAGTAATTTTTATGTAAAAAAGCATGGTTTTTTTTTTAGCTAATCCACACAATCTTTATAAAATTGTGGTTTTTTTTATTCAAAGATGCCAAATAAAGTGAAACCATAGTTGCAGCCCTGCTATTATTTCAGTGTTTGTAGTAAAATACACTACTACAAATGCCAAAAATACCTCGCTCTGTTGTTGCTTTACCTTCTGAGCACATCTCTTTGCATCAGCGTCATCTGGTAGCTCCTCAGCAGAAAGGTAGCATGGAAATTAATTCAGCATCTGCCTGCTTCTCCTTGTTTATGCCGATTGTTCTTGCCCTCTGTATCTACGCTTAAAAATACTCGTCTTCTTTTTATTATCGGCATCTTTTTGTGTAGCCCACTTTTTAAAAACTAATATTTAAACTCAAATTTAGATCCTGAATGTAAAAAAGAGAATAACAAAGAAAGATGAACCTAAATAAAATAGTTTAAGAACACTGTTTATCAAATTATCAGAGTAAAAGTTGTCTGAGAAAGAATTAAAAGGGAAGCTTTTGGCAAATATTTAATGAATTGACATGTCTTTGTGCTTTAGAGACTTTTTGTATTGTTTTGATTTATGATTTTTCATGGCGTCTGTTTTATTTACTGCCTTTCCCCCAGAATGAGTCAAAAACAAAACACGCTAGGTGGCTGCAGCTTGTCAGTCATAGTTTTTCCTGCCTTCATTCATTTTCTGACAGATTTTCACATAATTGAAAACTGAAGAGAAGAAATTTAGACTTTAAACTCAAGAAAAATGTTTTTCTTGATACATTTTTGGGTCTGACTTTGTTTTTGGAGCCACAGTTTTCATCTTTTTGCTGTTGAAATATATTTCCTCCAGAGTTAAAATCTAGTGTTGGACTGATAGTTTTGCATTTTTGCAAAACTTCATCTCTCATTTAATGTTTACATTGACACACATCACACATTTCTGGTTTTAAACTCAGATGCTGCTCTGGAAATGCACCGATTGGCTGATTTTTGCACAGTTCTAATTCTGAAAATTTTTCCAGATTAACTTGAATTCTGGAGGTAAAAACATCCAATGGAAGTTCTATTATTGCTATAGAGCTTAGTGATGCTGAGATGAAGGACTGTGAAAAATGTCAGATTTTTTATTGCTGCTTAACAATGATGCATTCAGTTCTAATTAGCAGCTGATTTTTGTTTTGCTGCATTTCTACTAAAACAGCCCTCTGATATATAAACAGAGTTTTATGATCACCTTATCCTGAATGTGCATGCTCAAGGTTCCAGTCAAAACAAAATGTGATGACCGCAGAAATTAAGGAAATATTTTAGATAAAGAAGAAAATGTTGCAGATTTTGAAAATAGGGTGTAGGCTCAGGTCAGGAGGTGATACGTGAGTCGTGCTCTCTAACAGCTAACATGAGATCATGAAGGGCATTTAGGGACAAATGAACTTTTTTTCAAGGAGAACCTGATTTCATGATGCAAAAAATCCCCCGAGGGCCAACAGTTTCTTCTAACATTGTTCTTAACAGTAAATGTTACATGAAACGATCAGTGGGTCTTAAATAATACATTTCTACTGCCTGAATCATAAACTGGCGTTGAACAGTTTACACCAGCTTTGACTCTACTTATCGCTTTAGGGGGAAAAAATCATTGTTTACCTCTAGATGCATCTTCTCAGATTCCTGACCAAATCAATCAGGATACATGAGGCTTATTTGGCTCAGAAACAGTAATTAAATGCATCCTGATTGTTACCAGAAATGTGAAATTGTAGTGCTTTATACCAACTTCTAGTTTATGTAAAATAAATTACAATAATTGTGTGCTCAGTTGTAAAGCAGGAAACAACAGCACTGCATGAAAAGTTGTTGTTTTTTGTCGTGCAAATGTAAAAAAAAAAAAAAAAAACCAACCTACGTGTGCAGGCAAAAGAAAATATGATAACACTCTCTACAATTAGGAGCTTTAATTATTTAAAACCCAAACTGTTTTACTTGAAGGGCCAAAACATTTAAGAGAAACAAATGCAACCTAACTGACATTATTTTTCAGGATAAATAATGTTTATTCTCAACCATTTCAACTCATTAACAGTTCTGGTGTAAATTTAACAACACAATTTAGCTCTGTCCGGTCTAGCATAATTAACAGTTTCATCGTACCCTGTGGTTATGTGTGGGAGCGTCTGTGTAGGTGTTAATAGACTCGAGCAGTTTGTGATAGTTGTGGCATGTACTTCGCAAACAGGCTTGTGTGGTGCTGATTTCCACTTCTCCTGGGAGCTGTGTGGCAGCAAGATGGCATCTGTGTTGTTCTCTTGGTTTCCATCACCAAACTTATTCAGTTTTTTATAAATTGACTTTAATTGGGACGATCGTGCCTTTTTCTAATAAAATCGTCTGAGTGGAGGAGATTATTTAAGCCACCAATGTTTTTTTTAACATATATTTTGTTGTTGTGAGATCTTTTCTTTGTGCAACGCCGAAAATGCATCCAAAACTGTAACCAAATAATAAATTCAGTGATCACTGTTGGACCGTATTTGTGTATTTAGTAACAAGCTGTTACACTATCGTGGAAATCTGAGCAAAAAAAAACAAAACACATTTATTAGAGTAAAGTCACATCAGTAGACAGAACAACAGGAGGATGAAATTGCTGTTTCATTTTCATGTATAACAAATGAAGGAAAACTATTATTTTTTTTCCACCAACTTACAAGACATTTTTGACATTTCGCTTCATGCCCTTACATGCAAAACACCTCGGTGCATTATTGTCAAATTAATTTTGATAGCCGAGTAAAATGGTCTCGAGGAAAAAAGAGGATAGAAATGACACCCTCTACATCATAACGCCATGAAAATTGCTTTTTTTGTGTGTGTGTACGTGTTGCTCTCTGTGTGCTTGTTTTATGCCTCCAGGATTAGGTGTGGTGTGAAAATCTGCAGGAGAGAGTTACGGCACAAAGATAGAGCTCTGCCTTTTTACTACTAACAGTAATGCACATGTACACAAGGTGCTAGTGTTGTTTGTAGCATCAGCTAACGGTCAGAGTCAGTTACCAACGTGTCATAATTAAAGGGGTGGATCTGATTTTTTTGCAGCCTCAGATTGAAAAAACAGATTAGTTCTGACCAGATTGACACGCTAAAGGCTAGTCCAGGTCAGGCCATTTATGTTGTCCTAAACTGACTCCAATTTAAAAATCTGAAGCAGTTCTGTAGGAAGCTAAAGCTGCCACCATTTGTGCATCACACAGAAACATAATGATATTCCTGCCAGAAGTGCCCCAGGCTGCCCCCTGAGTCCTACAGCTAGCTGCTGCTGCAGCTATTTGCACTTGCAAATGAACATAAAAATATGTAAATACTAGTCTAATATTAAATTAATGTAAATTAAAAAGTTTGTAGAATACCATTCACCAGAGATGGGGACTCAAGTCTGAGACGCTCGTGGTTTGGGACTCGAGTCTTGTCAGCGATCTTTATGTCATGTGATCAGAGGTGAAACTAGTGCAAATGGATCAGGTTTGTTAAAACATCAGATTTTGACCTAGTTGAACCTAATCTATTTACCTGTTAGATGAAAAGTCTGCAAACAGGTTTGTTTCTTCCACTTAAAAAATAGCAGAAAGGTTGAAAATGTGTTCTGTTTGTTTATGAAGAATGGATGTCTTTACTGCTGTTTAGCAGCATCTCATTAGAGATGTCTGCTGTTTAAGAGGAAAAACTGTTTTCTGCACTAGAAATTAGAAGAATAATTTCAGTCATCTGAGACCTTGAGCTGGAAAAAGGTAGAATTCCTTCTCCGGGTCGGGGTTGAGGTCCTGCTCCAAGTGAAGGAGTTTAAGTATCTCAGGGTCTTGTTCACGAACGAGGGGAAAATGGAGCAGGAGATCGATATATTGGTGCTGCGTCTACAGTGATGCGGCTGCTGTACCGGTCTGTCGTGGTGAACAGAGAGCTGAGTGGAAAGGTGAAGCTCTTGATTGGCTCCTACCCTTATCTGTGGTTACGAGCTTTGGGTAGTGACTGAAAGAGTGAGCTCACAGATACAAGCGGCTAAATGAGTCTCTTCTGCAGGGTGTCTGGACTTTCCCTTAGAGATCAGGTGAGGAGCTCGGTCATCCAGGAGGGCTCGGAGTAGATCCGCTGCTCCTTCACATTGTGAGGAGCCAGTTGAGGTGGCTCGGGCATCTGGTAAGGATGCCTCCTGAACGCCTCCCTGGTGAGGTGTTCCAGGCACGTTCAACGGGGAGGAGACCTGAAGGAAGACTCAGGACATACTGGAGGGACTGTTTCTCGGCTGACCTTGGAGCGCCTTAGGAGCAGCTGGCCGAAGTGGCTGGGGAGAGGGAAGTCTGGGCTTATTTGCGTAGGCTGTTGTCCCCGCGACCCGACATCAGATAAGCGGAGGAAAATAGACGGATGGATGGAATTTCAGTCAGACTTAAGACTTGACTTGTAAAAATGGCTGTGGCATCTCTGCTATTTGCAGAAATCACTACGAAACTTCTGAGACTGGACCTGTTTCAGGACAGCAGCACCCAGGTTGGTCTTGGCTGTGCTTGGACTCACATACAGTATAGCTACTAGATAAAGATAAAATATACTTTATTGTCCCCTAGGGGGAAATTGTCATGGACTAAGGTGCTGCATATGTTAAAAACACATTCAATACACAATCCAACTGGTAAATAGCTCATTAATGTGGTCATACTGAGCTTTATTTCTCCAAACTGAGGTTATTCAAAGAGCTAAGATAATATCATCCTCACCTTAAAATATGTATGCTATCCCTTTAAGCATTTTCTTTTCAAACGACAAATGTATGTGACTCTCTATAAACTGTGTTTTAAATCTACTGTTGGCAAATTATTACCACATTTCTTCATGTTACATGATTAATGCGATATTTCTTGTACAGAACTTACATTTTATTCATGTTAAAATTAGCTGCTTATGTTATAACTAAGCTCTTTTGATTTTTAGTGCACCTGAAGCCCACACAGCTCTTAAAACAACAGGCTTCATAAACCCAGCCTCCCCAGCACATCAACTAAAACGGGATTTAAAAAATAAAAAACAGCCAATAAATGCTCTTGATTATGCACAAAATTCCTTTTAAAATAATTACAAAAATGATTAGGGCGAAAGTCATGAGTGCATGTGGTTCAAATTATAATTTCAGAATCTAATTTTGAGGGGATATTCTATTCTAGTGTTAATCTGGCTACCTGCCCAGGGTGTAGGATACCCCGCTTCTCGCCAAATGTCAGCTAGGATAGCCTCCAGCTACACCCCACCCCCAACTCTAAAAATGGGTACAAAGCATGGATGGGTGGATTGCTTTCTTTTAGTTCAAACGCCACTCAAAATGCACGACAGTAGTTTATTTAAACAAGGTGCAATTTGACAATCGCACAAAGCTGGAATGACGACCACAGCTTTGTATAAAAACAATCTGAACCTTTAAAGAAATAAAGGCCAAATTACACACCTCTACATCTCTATTCATTGCTATATGAAGTGCACTGTGAGTACCTGTGTGGTCACTCGTAGCCGTCAGAAAGTGGAGTGGGAAATGCTGTACACCTGTCACTCTGGATGAGCATCATCTTGGCTACATAACACAAGAGCAGGACGCACCAACTAATGTGCATCCAATAGGAGGAGGATGCATCTTCAGCACTGCTTCTGACACTAGCTCGCTGGCAAACAGACAGGTGTTTATGAGGCATTTGTGTTTGATGTGTTGTGGCATTAGCTGGAGTTTATGCACAATAAATTGTTGGATGTGCATTTAGAAGTGTGACAGGGCAATTGTACAATCTAAAGATTGTTTTGAATGTTGTTTTAGCATTAGCATTGCAGATTGCATTCAGCGTGCAGCATGTAAATATCAGAAATGACACGATGTAAGAGAAATGAGTGCTTCATGTTCTGCAGGTGAGAACAAAAACAGTTTAAAACACTCATAACAGTCACTGCGAAGAGAAACAGAGACGTGATGTTTGCAAAGGTAAAAAAAGGAGAATGATTCAGAGATTTTGACACCTAAAAGTTAGTATAATGAGCATGAACAACATTCTAACTCATAACTACAGAGTTTACCACCTGTTTTTATGGCAGAAATCATGTTGGAAAGTTAAAATTAGTCCCTCTTTTTTAACACAACCTACATCTGATGGAATTGTAAATGAAAAACATCACTTCCTCTGCACCAGATGAGTTTTTTTTTTCAAGCGAACACCTACGCAGGTTGTTGATAATACCAGAGGGAGAATGTTTCATAAGTAGGACAAATCACTCATTTGCTTTTTCTCATCAAAAAAAATGAGGGGAAAAAAAGTCTAATTAACTTTTCCATTGAATATTGTTTTGTAGCATCACTTTAGAGGCGCTTCATAATTAACATTTTGAATTAAAAAAATTAATAAGAGAATAAAAATAACATTGCTAAAATTAAACCTGGTCATCCTTTTATTTTGAAAATTCTTAGTGGCAGATAGAAAATAGCACGTCAGCAAAGATGCTTGGGTTTGTAGCAGGATTCCTTTTTTTTTTTTTTTTTTTACAAATTATTACTAGAATTTGTGTTTGTTTGCTGTGTTTCATTATTGCTGCTCATCCTTCAAAATGTCATCTCCATTTTCCTCTGGGTTGTTTATACTTACCCCAGCAGGCTCCAATAACAAATGTTTAACTGTTTTTGCAGAGCAAGACAAATCAGTCCACTGCACCGATGAATGTCGTGCACTGGGACACTCTGACAGATGCTGGATGCCAAAGTTACGGGTAGGAAGCCAAGCAGACAGCGCAGATAATCGCACCAACCTTTTCATCCCTGTGGGAATGGATGCCATGGTAGAGACAGAGATTTATGGCACCATCAGCTGCAACAGCAGAAAAGCCCTCACCACGTTTGGAAAAGAACAGCGGGACAGTACAATCCTCGTGGCCAATGTCAAACCTTACTTAAAATCGCAGCGTGCACTAAGTCCACCGCTACAAGAGAGCCCATCTGTATCCAGCAGTCCCACCAAGAGCAGTACGCCCCTGGACTTGGCCAACCAAGAGTCCAAAGAGGAGCGGGACGGGGCATCAGACAGCAGTGCCTACGGCCCTCCAGATGGCCAGTGCTCCCCTCTGCACACCGAGCTGGAGGAGCCCTCCTACCTGACCTGCGAGCTCAGGCCCAAGTCCCTGTCAAGCAGTCTCATTCACAGCTCTGTCATCAGTCAGGAATGCGGGGGGTCGGATTGCGCTCTCGACCCGAGGGACTCCGGTAACTGACAGGTGAGTCAGTTACGCGCTCCCTCTCTCACCTGCCAGGCGTCTGATGATGATATCCACGATTGATGACGAGGAGTTGATTTATTTTGACCCACAGAGGTGTTTCGAACATGCATTGTATAACCAAAAACCATCTGCTTTCTATGTCCTTCTGTTCGTTTTTCTGTTTTCAGTTCGTGACTTGTTGTGTTTTAGGTGAAATATGTGTCCTTGACTGCTGTGAAGGTTCCGGGCGGGAGGGGAAACGGGGTAGGGAGGGGGCGGGAGGGGGATCAGTGCTTACCTGACTTCAAGATGTTTCCATGGTGTACTGTACCTGTCAATTTAGATGTCTGTATTTTACACATTTCAAACTCCCAATTTTGTGAGGCTATTGAACAAATTGCTACTGTTACGCTACGAGTCCTGTCTGCTTTTGTACAGTGAAGCTCTCTGTCTCCATTTAGTGTGTAAGGAACATTTCTTTGAAAATCACGGGGAACCGAAATACATATCAGTGACGTTACATTCAAACAGTGAAGTGTCTTATGAACTGTTAATGGTGGTGCAACAGGGAACGTCCCTTTTCATAAAACCATTTAAAGTTCCTATTAAAAAAACAACAACATTTTTTAAGAATGTATTTGTAATTTTATTGTTGTCCTCTCTGCAGTTTATGTGGAAAATAAGCTGTGCTTACACGTAATGTGGGCTACTGTACTTGTTGTGTACTTTATTAAATTTGTATACACTGTGCTCATGGACGACAGTTATTTCTGACTGGTGGCGACTCCTGAAGCTGTCATGTATGTGAGAGTATTCTTAACGCAACGTGTTGATGACAGGTAGCGCTAGTGATCCTGCAAAATGTGCCAAGTTTAGTTGTTCACTGTGTACCAGCACACGTTATTTATTAGTGACTTTAGAGCAGCTCCTAAAGAAAACACCAGTCGACGTTTTACACAGCTATTTATATTTAAGAGCGTCAAATAAAAACAGGCACTGTGGATTAGTGCAACCGAGTGAAGACGAGTTCCTCTGCTCTGTGTTTTCCTTAAAAAGTATGCATCACTTCAATGGATGCGCTTGTGCTATTTTCAAGTTCACTGTCGTCACGTCTGCCGTCAGTAAATATCTACAAGGTCTCTTCAGATATAAACGTGTCTGACAAATGGTGACACGCGCATCTAACTTTGGCTGCGACTACAGGTTACAAGCAGGGACTTTTTGCAATGAACTCTTTGATTAGATAAAATTAAATTTTAATGATCCCCGTAGGGAAAAAGTAGGTCAGTGCTGCAGCGAAGAATGGAACAAATAGTGGATTAGAGGTTGTGGCAAGTGCATGCAAAATAAAAAATAAGGAAGAGAATAAAAATAAAGCACCCTCGCAAGGTTCTGAGACACTGAATCTTTACTGCGAGTCTAAAATGTCCATCATTTGGATTCTAGCTCATTAGATCTGCGAGGGTGGAAATTTTCTGTTTGTATGCGCTGTGCACTATTTGCCATTCAATCAAATGCAGATAAGGTAGGTGTGGTGACAGACAGGTTATGGTCTGCGGGCATATTAGAACAGCCCAAACTGCTCATTTTTATCCAAACATAACCTCCTCTCCAAACACGTCTGCCAATTATTCATGCAGGGACATAAACACTGCTGTGACTGCAGTATTATCGTCAAAAAGGCAAAGTAGATCCACTACATCTACTTGAATACACAGCGTGTTCAGAATAGACAGCTAGAAAGAAATGGAAGGAATGCTGGGAATGTTGGGGATGTTTTCTATTTTGCAAGAATCTCACAAAAGCCCCCCTGTTTCTTTTCTTTTTTCACGTAGTTTAGTCTCTCCAGCCGGAGAGACTGACTTCTGCACGCTGGCACAGCGAGCAGTTTGAGAAAGCCTTGTTTTTCATGAGCTCCGGATAACAGAATCCTGTCATCTACTGAGAGCTGACTATAAGTACGACTCAGTTTCTCCTCGGGGAAAACACATTAATTTGGATTTTGATTTGCATTTGTTTTGGTGCTGGTATTGACACAATTCCAGACCTAGATGTCTCATCTCAGCAGGCAGCTCTGATGAGCTCATCTGCATAAGTTGAAATACTCTTTGAGAGGGAGATTGCGTGGGTCACAGCATCGCATCCCATTGAAATACAGACAGAAACATCACATCATTTTATCTGTATCAGTCCCAGGGTTTCAGAACATGGGGGGATGAAGACAGGTGAGCAGAATGTCAAGTAGAAAGGGGGTTGAACCGTTTGCTGCAACGCTTACTCCGACTATTTACCATCGCACCACTTGGGGATGTAAAACAGGTTAAACTTCTACTTCTGCGATAATTATGCAAAACGTCCTTTGATGCAAACCCTGTTTAATTAGCACTATGCTATACAGTACAGCTGCTTGACAAAAAAGTGCAGTGTTGTTGAGGGGATCTGAATGCAGATTAAGAACTAGCATGAGCCGCTGGATGAGTATGACTTGTCTCTCAGAATGATTACAGTCACAGTAAAAAGGAATTATAGACAATGAAAGCGATCTGTGTAATACCTCCATTCTTCTACATTTTACATACACAAATGATCTATTCAGATGAAAATGGAATGAGCACTGTACCATTCAGTTGTGAAAAATTGACATGCTCACCCGGAGTACTTAAGCTTTTAATTCAATAATTCAATAACACAGGCGATTAAGAGCTTGTCTTCCACCTTCACTAAATTCTCGGGGAGATGGTTCCACTTGGCTGAAAACTGTTGGTGGGGAAACAAGTGGCGAGTGCAAAAATGTAAACAGTAATGTTTAGAATGTAGTGCAGCTTTCATTTTAACTGGGAGATGTCAGTGAACGCAGCATGCATTCCCTCAGGGCAGCGTTTTACAAAGGCTAATTTTAGATTCCAATGTTTGTTTTACAAGTCAGAAAAAAAAAACGATTGAATTAGCTAAACCTGCGAGCCGTTTGATAGCATTTAATTCTTACTAATTACCTTTTTTATGTGAATTTATTTTTAAAGTAATGAATTCAAGTGCTATAAGGAAACACTTTATATTAGAAGAAGTTTCCCCCCCCTTTTTTTTAACAAGACGTGAAAATATTTTCAAATGACATGATCCAGAGATGACACTAAAAGGTTTCTGAAAGCAATTTGCAGGTGTTCTCAAGAGTGGATTAAAAGTATATCCTGAAGAAATTACTTTCTTATCAGAAGACAGTTGGGATGATAACACTCTCGTACGTTGAATGTAAAACTGAAGCTGTTTGGCTTTGGTTCGGGACAGTAAGCAGAGAACTGTAACACTCAGGTACTGCCAACCATCCCCCCTGTGCTAATCGCAAACTGTACCTGTATCTCATACAGGTGTTGAAATGAAAAGCTTTGGTTCTGGTTCAGGTTTTAAAAGTCATCTTAGCATCGAGGCTAACATGACAATGAACTGTGACAAAGGACATTTACAAAGGAGTTTCCAAGATTTCTGAAAATGTTAGCGATTCGTCGAGCCTTGCTATATTTAATGTTTATAAGTCAGAAAGTGCAGGAGATGTGAGACTACGTTGGGATATGTTGGTGAACAAATTGCAAAGAAAATGTGCATAAATTCTTCAAAAGATGTGGATTGTAAATTGCTAGAAATCTTGCTCAGAATGTGCACAAATAGTCTTCACAGTTAGATCAAATGCCCTATGTTATGTGGACCTTCCTGCAAAAGTGCAACAAAATTTTGCACAATAAATAAAAAAATTTGTGTTTGGTCAATTTTTTCTTTGTTGAAATAATGTTTCTTTGCAATAAATTGTTCACCCTTACAATGAGGTATATAACTTGTAAGGGTCATGCATCTGTGGAATGAGCAACACATCTAAACATAGGTAGCGTTTCCCAACATGCAATATTCTCCTGTTGGTATTCATGCTTTAATTGAGCGTCAAGTGCTGCCAGTCTCAGACGTATGACTGGCAGCTCTTGGACAACTTGTTGTTTGTGCTAAAGTGACCAAAACCACCATGCTGGTTGACCTTCAGCAACTCCCAGTCGAGGAATGGGATGCCATACCACAACAAAATATGGCCAGACTGGTAACCAGCATGAGGAGGAGCCAAGCTGTTGGGGCTGTGTATGGAACTTCCACATGTTGCATAAATCCATGACTTACAATTCACCCAAAACAAGAGTTATGGGAGAATTTAGAGGGAATGTTGTAGCATTTTTGTGAGATGCTACTCACACATTTAGCTGTGTTGCTCATCCCACAGATGCATGACTACATATGCAATGTATACACGATAGAAAAAATGATTTAATCAGTCCGTCCAGTAATTTAAAACTTTCTGCATTCTGAGTTTTGCTAACAGTCACATCCCAGTAAGACAATTAGGCTTTGCTATACTTTAGCTATGGATATAGCCTTGCTATGCTAGCTACTTTAGCTATGGATAGCCCAGCTGACTAACATGGCCTTGCTAACTGATTAAATTTTAAACATCAACAGAAAATCAAGGAATCAATAATATTTTGTAGCGAAACAAATATAATCTAAACTATCAATTTCTTTTCAATTTAATTGAGCTCACTCTGCTTTTCAGGGCCACAGATCATGTCAAGATGGCGTTGAGGTCATTATCTCTGCTACAGTCCATCCATTGGCTTTAAAACAGAGATTGCTATGAAAATCACAGACATAAATTCACTGTAAACGGAAAAGTTAAAAAACCTTCATAAGATTAAATTATTTTTGTGAAAAAAACTGAAAATATATTTTTATTAGCCACTCTTCTCCTCTAGTTTGAGTTGTGAAATGTTTCAGAGCCTTAGCGAAAAACCCTAGAAATACTGTGTCACTGAGCGACATTGAAATATAACATGGGCAGTATCAGATTCTTGATACTCCACATCCTCACATACGGGTGGAGGCTCAGGAGGGATTGTGTTTTTCAGAAATCCAACAGATTTGTTCTACTGGCTCAAGTAAAACTGGGCGAAAGCGATGATTATTCAACCTTAATGAAAACACACTGAGAAAAAGCCAAACAGTAAGCCAAATTGATTAATGTGTTGTTAGATTTCTACCAAGCAAAGTGACATGGAAACAAATGCGCTCGCCAGCTTTCACTCTTCAGTAATGATGTCCTTAATTTGGAGTCGGCGTACGGCTGTAATGATATGCATGTGTTAAAGCAACTGCACTTTCACAATCTGTTTTCCTCTGAAAAAAACAGCAGTCTGAGTTGACAGGGACGTCTGAGGTTTTTGCAAAAATACTGCCATTTAAACATTGTTTTGCACCCCCAAACATCCACCCACCACCAACTCAATCCCCCAACTCCCTGCCTCTTATATAGCATCTAATGCAGCTGCGTTTAGTTTTTATTCAAACCTTGAGTTATAAACACCCTTTTTACTGACCTCCTTTTGACAGAAAATTCCAGACTACACAACCGTCTCGTTTTAAGTGCTTGTTAGGAGTGTGGTACCGATGCCATTCTCCTCTGGGAGGACTTCAAAATGCACACCAATCTGTCAATTGTGATTAATGTTTAACACAAGGAAGGGGTATAGATTAAGGAAGTGATCTGGCAGGACTTCACACAGGTTTCATTACATGTTACTGGGTCATGACACACTTTCCGCGCTTTGAATTGGGCAAAAATAGTCCTCTACATGCCTTTTTAGTGACAAAGTGGGCCAATATCTGCATAAAGTGGAAACGCTAATGTGCTCTGTCATATGCTCAAGAGTCCTGAGTCTAAAAAGCTTCACCCTTTAAGTGCTTTGTCTGCCATCATAAATAGGATGAAAAAGAGAGAAAATAGGTGCTAGACAGAGCCAGACAGAGTATGGAAACGGGGCCAGCCTTTTAGAATCCATAGACAGTTTATTGAATCAATACACAGTTTAGTGTGGCGCAAATCCTGCCTGCCTGACAGAAATGGTTGATGTTGAATATGGCGGCTGATTAAGTGTCACGCAGGCTGAAGTGCACCATCTCAGATACAACAGGCCTCCGCTCTTCGGCTCTTTGACATTGTTAAAGAAACAGTAAAGGCAGAGACGTCACAAAGCTTTGATGGAGCACATCAAATGTTAAGCTTCACGGTTTGATTTTATAGCTGCTAAAGAGCAGAACTCTCATTAGCATTCCACGCAAGTTAGCTCTGCAGTTAATGATGCAGCCACCTTGGCTGGAGGTGGTTTCAGTTTGGGTTAGTTTGGGGTTTTTTAAGGTTTGCATATGTTTGCATTCCATTAAAGCAGAATCTCATTGGGCTGCGACTAGTTAAAGAATTATTTTAAAATATGGGAATTTTCAGTTGGATCCCACTGGATTGGTATGTAGCTGTGACACTTTTGCAGAACGTTGTAGTGGAACATCGTCTGTGCAAACGTCATGCAAACTTCCTCCTCGTAATTTAACCATTAAAGCCAGTAATTCACTGAAGTGCAGCTGTTTGCAGCAAACTACAGGCAGCATTTGCAAGGAAGTATCCAAAATATCTCGAAACACTCTCACAGGGTTCTCAGTTACCTTGCATGTTGTTTCACTTGATGTTTGAGCATGTTTGCAAAAAATGTTCCTCACTAATGTTTCACATATGTAGAACTTTTCCTGAACTTTTGCCAACCACCTTATAATTTTGCCTTCTAGAATTAGAAGTCCAATAAATTTGAGACAACTTTGGGAAGGGTTGGAGAAAAAAAATACTGGTAAATTTCAAACTAATTGACATATTTAACACACTTTGTGGCTACATTTTGGCAAGAAAATATAGCTGTCGTAGTTTGCAATTTCCTCATTAGCCCCACAAGATGCAACCATTAAAAGAACTTGTTGCAAAAGTTGTGCATGTACCAAAGATTATGACTGAAAGTTTGCAGATTAAACTGATCGCTAACATTCTCAGCCCAGTGAGATGCTGACCTTATTTTTAATTTATTAGCAAAGTGCTCAAATTTTTGTCACCATCTCTTCTAAGTTGTTTCATATTTCTTGCACTTTCTGACTCCCTGAAACTAAATCGAGAAGAGTTTGAGAAGTGTTCCAGGTGCCTTTCAACTTTTAAGAAAACACTTCTCAAAAGGAAAAACATTCCTTTTTTTTCCCTTCAGCAAAAATATGGAGGTTTTTTTTGCATACATATGTAAATATAAATCATGCAAATTGCATAACTGCAAAAAGGAATAATGCAAGACAAAACATCATAAAAATATTGTATTTACTGCTGTACTTTCCTTTATACCTGCTGATGAAATGCCATCCAGTACCACTGCAATAGTTACCATTCTCTGTACTTTAGTTTTGTATATCAGTGATTCTTTTTGTCGCAGGTAAACACAGAGACATTTCCTTAAACCCTGACCACAATGACTAGGATCGATATTTTTCCATTTCAATGCCAATCACATGACCTGTAAACACCACATGTCTATAAAAACATAGTTGGTTGTTTCATGTTGTTCTTCCTGATCAATAAAATGAACAAAACATCCTAAGCTTCATATGGAAGGGCAAAATCTCCTCCGTAACTAGTCCAATAAATCTGGGTTCTGTCCCTTTGCCATGCTCACGCCTACTACATTGATCTTGTCCGGAGCTTGAATTTATGAATTTCAGGTGTGAAAAATAAAACAGGCATTAACTGTGTTTATTGCAGACGTTTGGTTTCCATGTGTGTCCAATTTTAGCATGTAATTTTTGCAGAAATTTTTCTTTATGACATTGAATAAGTTCCAACACTGAGGATTTAACATCTTACTTTTCTCTTATAGGTTAAAACAAGAACGTTTTCAAGCCCTCGTCCTGCAGCTTTGATCATAATGTTTACAGGGAAATGTGATGAAACACCCTTGTATATTTGGCCGTTTGAGCATGAAGTATCTCTTTATCTTTGCCACTGAAACTTGGCTAAAACGTGTCCTAATTTCTTCTGTGATCTCCATGAACTCAGTCTAAAATCAGGTTTCTGAATGAGACGTTCACATGCAAAAGGAAACTGGGATAATCTAAAAATACTGATCTAAAAAAAAAAAAGGCTCACATGAAAACAGTCTGCACATTTTACAATATTCTTTTCCACAGAACCATTAACCATTCTCCAATATGTGCAATATTCATCCCATTTTTGCTTCTTTTCCACATCAACTCAAACAGTAATGGGGTTTTGTGAGGAGGAGGATGCCAAGCGGCATTGGAAAGTTTACCATTTTGCATCAGTTATATTAGTATTAAAGCCCTCAGACAGCCATAATGAGCCCACACAGGTGTTTTCACTTTTTGTAGCTGATTAAACCTCGCCTGAGCACTGTGTGGGTGCACATAATGTAGATGAGTGCTCAGCTGACATCTTTCTCACTCTCCAGTTAGCTTTATTGTATCTGTAGAGTCAGTCGATTTACACCTCTGTGATTATTAGTACACAGAGTTTGGGGACCTCATGTAATTACAGACAAAGCTCTGCCCATTAGAGGTGCGATGCAGCAGAATCACTAAAAATGCTTATTTAAAGACTTCAGAAAGCTTTACTGAACACCTTGTTTATGTCCTCATACACCGAGCTTTACCTAAATGTACCAATGCTCCGAAGAAGAGTTAAGAAGGGAAATGTGTAAATTACTTGGCGAATTATGCCACTTCAGTGTCTTAAAATGGACCTAAATGATTATATTTTTTAATAAATGTGTTTCTTTTTGGGCCCTGCGATGGACTGGCGACCCGTCCAGGGTGTCCCCCGCCTCTCGCCCCTTGACCGCTGGAGATAGGCACCAGCTGCCCCGCGACCCTCTGTGGAGGAATAAGCGGCTACAGAAAATGGATGGATGTTTCTTTTTGTTGTTAATGTTTAGATTATCAGTGAAACTGCATCACTCACCTGTTTAACATTCTGCTACAGTGCAGGGTTTTGCTACTTTTCATCTTCAGTCTGAACATGCATGATTTTTTTGCTGCTTTAGAATGCTTAAAGGGACAGTTCCTCTTTTTTTTCTTGTTGTAGTAGCTATTTTATGACATTATTAACAATATTTTGGCAGACGTTTTCATTGGCCAGTTGAGCTAATTATTAATCCGTGAGATATTGTTTTTGTGGTTCATTCAAATGCTATTTTATGCACCTTCACCTGATGGCCATGGGGAATCCTGGTCCTCGAGGACCACAGTCCTGCACATTTTAGTGGTTTCTTCTCTTCAACACACCTGATCTGAATTAGTGGGCGATTAGGAGCCTTCTGGTTGCCCTGAAGGCTCACTGAGGAGGTAATTCAACATTTAAATCAGGTGTGTTGACGAGAGGACACCTCTAAAACATGCAGGTTTGTGGCCCTTGAGGACCAGGATTCCCCACCTCTGCATTAGACAGTTATTTTCATAGAATTGATGGATACCTACACTAAAGACAGAGTCCAACCCCTGTGCTTTGGGTAATTACTAAAAGAATGAGATCTCAAATACAAGCATGGTGGGGACTTGACCTAGAGCCACTGCACCTCCACATCAGGAGAAGTTGGTGGAGGTGGTTCGGGCATCTGGTCAGGATGTCTTCTTGATCATGTCCTTCTAAGAGGAGACCTCAGAGCTGAGCAGCTTCCACCTTAATTTTCCATTAATAGTTCCTCTGTTAGTAGTTAGACGTACCAGCATGTTTCTTTCCAACATTACAGCCTGATCATCACCAACCTTTAACTTAATTAGCAAAACAGTTCTGTGATTTGGCCACAAAGACGAGTCGTCTCCTCTGGCTCTTCAGACCTGACCTTGTCCACAAGGACGGGAGCTTTCTTTGACCAAACCACGAAACATAAAATGTGTCCCTGAAAGATTCTTTCAAAAACATTGCAGATGACCCTCGTCCCATTTTGCAATTTTGCTTTAATGGGGGGAAAAAGGACAGTTTGTAAAAATAATTAGCTTATCGTCTTTTCTTCTTTGAAGTGATTTTGTTGATTGTCGGCCATGTTTTTAAACCCTCCAGCTGGCTACAGAATATAATATCACATCCCTGTGCTTGGACTAAATATTGGCTCAACGTTCGCCTGATATTCTATCCTGATTATGCTCTGAGCAATTTCTGCAGCAGGTAAGTAATTAATTACAGCTAAGTCCACAGAACACCACTTCAAAATATTTTAAGCATCATTCTGAGGAGGAGTGTTTATATTAGAAGCTACAAAAAAGGTAAATCTTATTACTTTTTGTGCATTTAAAGCTGTAAATATGACTCTTGACCAGAGTGAAGTTTTTTTTTAGTTTTCTGTTGGTTACTGATCAGCACTAAACTGGATCCTGCAGATTTAGTTTTTTCATTTTTGGCACCCTTAGAGTCACGGCTTTGATTTGTCCAATGAAGAGTATAGATGTTGTAAGTGAGGGACTATCCACACCCACCATCCTCCACGTTTATCCTTGAGGTAGCGCAGTTCTTTGGCATGAAAAATATTTGAAAGACGGCTGCCAAGTAACAACCCCCCAGAATAAGAAAAGTAGGTTAACCATAACGCTGCAAGTCGAGCAAATATCACAGGAAGCAAAAGCTTTCAGACGCCATAATGAGAGCGTTTATCCACATGAACTTTTAATTTTAGTCCAGAGGTCACGGCTCTATATGTACTAAATTCGGCAGATTGTCTGTAGACATGCAGCGGTTTATTATCGTGGATAAACACACAGTAAAGATCAGTGTTGCTGCGGGGGCTCACATCCTCGTGCAGACTGTGATTATGTGTAATTTCATGACGGCTGTTCACTCTTGAATTTATACATGTATTGATGAATGTTGTCATTCTTTTCACTTTCACAAGCAGCTGTTTGATAACGAAGTCTCACAAAAAGCGTTTTCCAACAAAGCAAAAGCAAAAGAAACAAAACAAACCCGTGTTGCGACCTATGATGCTGCTGTTTTATTTATTGATGAGCAACAGCCTCATCATGGAAATACTTAGATAAACTGAGTGAAGAAAAAGCTGTTTTCAAAAATAGTTTTGCAGCTGCAGAAATGCATGTAAATAGTGTGACCTCAGACCCGGGATAAAAATACAATTTGTTTAAAGAAGTACACAACAAGGTGTCGAAGCACTTGAGTGGATTAGTGCAGCCCTCTGGGAAATCATCCATTTTTAGCTTTTGCATGGTTTTGAAATATTTGCATGCAATGCTGTAATATTGCTCTTCTCTGTCCTGTGTCTGATCTTCTAAAAATTTATGACGAGGGAGAAGTTTTGCTCTAGAAAACTGTTTTTTACTGTTATTTTTTTAAGTTTAACTTTCAAACACCTAAATTTTTTCAAATGTACAAATAGATTAATATTACATGTACAAAAAGTAATTTTTGCATGTATAACCTTTTAATTATACAAAGGTTTAGGTGAAATATGAAGTCAAAATGTAAAAACAACACTTTTTATAGTCTCTTTTGGAATGTTTTATTGCATTGTGTTACATTAATGTGTTATTAATTTTGATTTTTGTGCTTTTCTTTGATTAATTGCAAATAAATGTCTTTGTTCAGTCATTTCCTTTCACTCATGTTTTCCGTCCAGTAATCAGCCCAGCTCCCTCACTCTGTATCCATCGTCCCAACAGTTAAATAGTCCTTTGTTTCTCAGTTTCTTCATCTGATCTTCCTGTTTTTATCCATGCACCTCCCTCCTATGTTTCTGAGTTGTATGTTTTCTTGTTTTTTTAATCATTTGGTTTCTTTTCCTGCGTTGTGCATCCTGTGCAGTTTGTGGATTATTTGCACATTAAAACCAAGAGGCATGCTGCTGTTTTTAGGGCTAGAATGAAGTGATTAAATTTGTAATTTAATTCGAATTAAACAGAAAAATGGGCATAAACATCCAGTTATTGTTCTTATTGTGCTTCTAATTTGTGTCATTTTAAAAACAAGTGTTCTTCATTAAACTATTATAGTAATTTTAAAGCACCTCAAACATAATGTTTAAAATAAGCACAGATCAATCAAGCACGACTTCAAGTGATTTTGTTAGTGCCCGAGACTGAACCAGTCTAATAAAAAAATGCTAATGTGAGCTTTGCAAACCCCAACCAGCACCTCTCACAGCTGGATGCTGAACAGACAGAATTTAAATGATAGGGGAAAAAATCATTACAAATATATAAATATGTGTAAGAAAACAAACATCTCCTGATCAAAGAGGCACTGCTGTGTCTGCTGCACTGAAATAATGGCACACAAACTTTGCCAGAATCACAATCAACAGACCACATTCTGACAACTGTTAACACACAGCAGTGAGCACAGCCAGTGAAGTGGCACTGTAACCAGGGGCAGAGGGAAAACAGACAGCCCCCTCCTTAGACAAAAAGCCTCATTGGTGGATCTTTGGAGGAATATTGCTCCAAGTGCTACACGTCCTATAAAAGCATCAAATCAAGTCAATTCAAATCACAACGCAAAGAGAAGGTGAAGCAACCGTAGAAAACCAGTGAGGCTAAAAATCTGCCAGATTCTGCTGCATGCAATGGAATGAAAGTGACCCTGGACTCGATCTAATTCACTAAACCAATTTACAGGCTGGTTCCATCCTAATTATAGGGGGTAGGATATGAACAACACTTTATCTTTTTCAGAATAGCATTAGCAGGAAGAACAGTCATGTTATTTTAATAAACTCTATTTCTAATCACACCTGAAAACATCTGTTTTATGGCTCTTTAAGCTAATAAAAAACAAACCTTTTATTTATGTGATAATTCCTCGTAAGCTGCAAAAGTCTTCAGGCTGCGTCCAATTTCTGTGTTTTCTGCTTCCAGTGAGACACGTTATTATCATAATTTTAACGGTGGTTTTGAATAAGAAACCGTAAGACTTTTTTAAGGTGTTCAAATTTACAAAAAAGTCTTTTTAGACCAGTTTTTATATCAAGGTATTTAATCACCGACTGAATGACATGTCTGAAGATGTGAACAAGTCTGCAGGCTGCACATTGCAGACAGCTTAGAGACAGCCTGGTTCAAAAAGAGACTCAATTTGTTCTGATTCTTTAGTTGAGTCTATAAAAATGCCAAAGGTTTGATGGGAAATTGGAAAAAAGTTGTATTCCTAAAATAAATTTTACTTTCAAAACTTTAAACATTTGCAAACTACCAATAGTTTGGTTTTAAAGGCATACTGTGCAGTTTTACCTTGTTTTTAGCACCCCCTAGTGTCTGTTTTAAGTCACTGTCATAAAAACGTTAGCATTGTCTTTGCTCAGAAACACTTAATCCTAACTGCTGAAATGTCTCCTCAGCCTTCATTGCTTTCTACTGGAGGGAGTGGCTCATCACTCATTCAAACAAAACAGTTGAGCAGGGAAAGGTTTAAAAATCAGGAATCCTGAGCTAAAAACACTCCGCGCTAGCATATCAGTTCAATTAACTGAGTACATGAAAGAGATATCCTTAAGAAATTTACAATCAAATCATTCAGAGATATGAAAAACAGCTGACACAAGACCTGTGAGATGAATCACTCTTCAGTTCAGCTACTGTAAGTTTTTGACTTCTATTAATGAAGAAAATGGCATTTTATGTCTTTTTGAAAATCTGTAGTACTAACGACCTTACATATTTATAAGATAGAAGAAAAGATTTCTTTTTTCGTCATCATAAACCAGAAAATGTCCAATTATAAAAGTCTTCACTCATGATCCTGCAATCATTTCAATAACATGTAACATGTTTTTTTTTTAACTTGTAGATCAGGGTTAATGGAGTGTCAATATAGGGTTCATTTTCTGTATCCAAATAAATCTTTATAGGAAAATGCATTTTTAAATAGTAGGACAGGTGCTGCAGTGGAGTCTGTTAGGATGTAAATGAAATGTGCAAAAAAATGTAAAAAACACAGGGATGTTTGAACAAAAAAGATGAACATTATTATCTCTCCCTTATTGTCATAATTGAATTTTTTAAACGCACCATTTAAAGCCCTCAAATCATTGTTGTTTTTTAATGGTGTGGACATTAAATGGTTAAAATCAAAGCTGTGTGCAAAAAGAAGCGTCAGTTTGCAAAGATTCAGTGACCTCCATGTTCATGTTACAATATGATAATGGTTCGTAATCAAAGTGAGAAACCTCGGAGCTTGTATGGTGCTGTGTCGAGGCTCATTAAAGTTAAGGCTGAGCTCAATATTGACCTGAATGCTAAATTTGTGTCAGCAAGACATAATGAAAGCAATAAACCACAATCAAAGAACTGGCTGACAGACAGCCACGGCATGCCAAATGCTGGGGTATAAATCATTCACAACTTCTATTAACAGCAGGGGAAAAAAGGTCCACTTTGTCATTTCAAGCAATAACTGGAAGTAAATTTGAATAAGTAAATGTTTTGCTCAGTGGGAGGACTAGGATTAAAACTGTTTGTATTTGAATCAAAACACTGTTTGGAATATTGACCCCAGAGCCGTGACTGCATCCCAGATCCGATTCCAGCAGCTCTGCTGCTTCTCCTCCATCTGGTCCCTCCTTCGCCAGAGTCAGTAAATGCATCATCCCTCAATTAAGATTAGCAAATAGTTCTATGTGGAACGATGACACTGTCAAACGTATTAGGTCAGATGATTTGGTCTGTTTGTTGTTTACCTAAAACCCAAATAATGCCTTTATAAAAAAAAAAGATCCACATTTTAAAGCAGGACACTTTAACTGGCACTGACTCCAGAACAGCCTATGATGCAATTCCTCCTCTTCAATCCACTCTCATTTTAATTCTCATTGTGATCCGTCTGCAACAAGGACACCGCAACTAACCCAGAAAGAAAAAAAGAGAAGAAGAACGATAATATTAATCGCTCCAGATATTTTAACCTTGGTAATTAAACCACCGTCTCTTCAAGGTCACTCTGCCTGCTGATAAGTTTTTCCTTTTCTTTTTTTTTCTTTGCATCTATCAGAGCTTGAGTGAGAAGAGTGTGAGGCTTCCCAAACCCTGAATCTTTATCACCAAATCCCGGGCAGGATTTCATGCAATTCGTGAAGGCAAATGTGTTCTTTTCACAACCACCTTCCCTGAAAACTCTGCATGTATGGATGAAAATGGCTCCTAAAATGGAGTTTCATCCTGGCTTAGATGAGGTAAGGGAGCATTTACATTCCCTCAGTTCCTTATTTCTTCCTCCCTTTAGTGAGGGATATGCAACATAACCAGCCAGCATGACTTTCAAATCCCACAATCCAGCATTTCTGTGAAGCCACCTGCTGCTCTGACTAAACAAGTCATGTTGCTGATTAAACTGAAACAAATGAAATTAATACACGTTTAATTTAATGTAGAACTCATCTAAATTAGATGAAACTGGAAGGCCCCTATCAGAGGGATGGAAATTACAACGCTGGTAGAGAGGCAGCAGACTGGTTTTCTGGTTACTTGATTGGTCGACACGCTGCCTCGGTGCTCCGGCGGATATGCACCAAAGGTACAATAAATGAGAATCTGAACAGTTTGAGGTTCCCTGCAAAAAAAAAAAAAAAAATCTGAATGTTCATGAGGAGTTTCCTTTTGGGGGGATTTAGCTCTTGCACCAGAGGGAGGAGTGATTGCGTGGGCTCTCGTCATATTTTTTTCCAATCCATTTTAAAGACTCTTCCGTCATGTGTGATCCTTTCCCTCCGTCATCTTGAGAAAGGAGATTACAGCAGGATGTGAATACTATATAAAGCACAGTGCTGTGTGTTTTTCTTCTTTCTCTCTTTTCATAACCACTTTTCTTTGACCTTGATGGAGAGACTTATGAGGTCAAGAAGATGTGAAGAAGAGAAAGTGTGAGCTGGTTGCAGATAATAAGCTCTAAAATAATCCAGAGCACAATGAACAGAAGAAAGGACAGCAGCGTTTCTAACAGGTAAGTGAACACAGGCTCACTGAAGAAAAACAGCATATTGAGGCAAAAATTATTCCTAGCTGCAATCATTTATAGAATATTTGCAACATTTAAATGCTTCATAAATGGTCCTTTATGTTTACAGTATGAATGTGATTTTCTGCATGCAGTATATAAATTAATCAAAGCTCATGTGTTACATATGAATATTTTGAAACTACAGCACTTAATTAAATAGGAAAATTATATTTCTGTGGAGAATCTCTTCTGACACTCTGGCCTTTTGTAATGCTAAAATATTAACGCTTTGCAAAGTTTAGAGGCACAGGCAGTTTGGGCTTGTTTTTAGCACCCCCTAGTGTCCGTTTTAAAGCACTGTCGTAAAAACGAACTGTCTGGAGACCGGAGACTCAGAAGTTGCATCTGCAGTATTCTGGATACAAGCAGCAGACTGAGTGACTTTTCATTAACCCTGTAAGGGTCATATTTGCGCATACTGGCTCCAAAAAGATTTTAAAATATGAAACAGTTACATATTGTGCTTTTAAAGGGATTTTTCCAGTCACTTTGAAGTGTGTTTCTGTGTAAAAGTTATATATAATTAGTGTTACTTTCTGAATGGAGAAATAAAATTTATGTCCCATAGGACCAATAGGCTAATGGCTAGTTTGATCACAGTCACAGTGTATTGCTGCTCTAGCAGCTCCAGTTTCCAGTTATTTTATAAACCTTTACTCAATTTTGCATCACAGAGTCATTTACTAAGTAACGTCAACTCTATGTCTCTAAACTGAGGCTGTTCAGCAGGTGAGATAACTATTTTATGGAAATACTCTTTAAGATGCTAAGGAATTCCTTTTACAGACTGTTATCAATTCTAATCATCTCCAACAGAGTCTCAAACATGTTTAAAGTGTATTGGTTTCATAATTAAGGCTCTAAAATTGTAGAACAATATTTATAAACTCATAACAAGGTGAACTGTTTCTAATTCTAATTGTGAAACAGTCTTGTTTTAAACCTTATTCACATCCATATGTGTGTGTTTTTAATGTGTTCTAAGACAGGTGTAGGGGTATATCAGCTAATGACTGTAGCTGAGGATTTCTGCTTTGATGCTACAGAGCATCACAAACAGTCTCAACATAAAGTCAAACTGCTCGTTAAACCAATCAGGGTGTGGATTTATGGTTTTCTGCTTATGAAATGATGAAATGAGACCTGGAGAGGTCCGTATTCATTCTGTTTACAGTTAACACAACATTTGGGCCTTTAAACCTGCAGATTGTGTTTAAAGTTATTACTTTACAACATAAAAGGAATTTGTCATATTTAGAGACGTTCTGGTTCTGAGATCAGACCCAGAAGCTGCTGGATAAACTAGATGTGCTCCAATATTTTATCTGGAAACAATAGGTGATGTCAGTTAATTGTAATTTTTCTTCATGTGTTTTCCCTCAATCTTTCTCTTGAGTACAATTCCTTGCACTCAAAATGCCAGGGCAGCAATCCACCGGTCCAAAAGGAGGGAGGGCTTTCTGCCCACACACCACCAGCAGACGTCCTCAGCAGCCAGTATGTTTCTCTGTTTGTTTTCATCCCTCGGTTCCAATGCTGTTTGCATTTCCTGCCCTACAGATGTGATTCTGACTGTAACCATGCACAGCTGAACCAGGTGTGGAGGTTTTATCCTAATCAAACTGTGTGTTCTTACATATTTGTTGTTTATTGTGTGCTTTTTGGCCAAGAATGGAAGCATCAGGAAGAATTTTATATGTGAGGCTCACCATGACTTCAGAACAGCATCTGACAACCACTTTAAGAAGTTTATCTTCAGGCAATTTTGCATGAAGCACAAAAATCTCCTTCCTTTTTGAAAATAACAATTTTTCCCCCCACTGGTCTCAACACCACAAGATTTCTCTTTCATGGCCTTTTCAGATAAGCTGTAATGTGTGATTTTATTTTGAAAAATGGAGCTAAATTTAGCCTTATTTTTAAAGATTTAATCAGTTCATCCTTTTAGAACATTTTGGGGAGAATCTAAATAAATAAAGCCGTTTTTTTTTTCCAGCACTGAGCTACTTATTTGCTCAGTTACAAGAAAAGTTTTTATTGTCAAACCTCTCTGGGGGAAAAAACAAGAAACTGCATGAGATAATCTATTTTCATGATCTATAAAAGCATTGCATTCTGACAAACCAATGCAGAGAGAACTCAAAGCTGAGAATCTCAAAACTGTAATGTAATAAATGATATAGCTTACAGCTAAAATAAGGCTGTATTTTTTTTTGTGATTTCGTATTTATTAGCTTTTTCTTGAATGACAAAAATATATATTTGTACCACTGACAGACACGGCAAGTAAACCTCCACATAAAAACCTCCACCGACTCATCCACCCACACTGCTGTGTCTGGAAGCTGCAAACTATTCTAATTTCATCAAAGAAAACAGCATCAATCACTCACAACATGTGGAGGAAATTGTTCAGTTAAGAAGGAAAACCCCACAATAAAAAAAAATCTACAAATAAACAATGTATTGATTTTGATTCAACAAAATAATAAATGATAAATAAAAAACTAAAGAAAATGGACTGGATGTAAAATAATTTGACCATATGGTGCATCCTGTAATCAACATCACAGGTGTCTCAGAATCAGTCATTCTGCTGTTTTAAATGGTGGAAGGTAGTCACAGCGCTGTTTGTATCAGGGTGTGTACTGAGAGCTTGACTACAGCTGCAGGTATAATTCAGAAGGTTTAAGCTCCATGGGTCTGAACTGGATGTGGCTGAAAGAGGAAAACTGATGACAACTTTTTCATAATTTTAAATCTTTTTCTTGAGCCAGTATGCGCTAATATGACCCTTAACAGGGTTAATGAAAAGTCACTCAGACCAATCTGCTGCTTGTGTCCAGATTACCGCGTTTGCAACTTCTGACTGCTACAGTGACCGCACCGCCACCGCAAGAAAAGTACCGTTTTGTTGCAGAACGTCTTCGGCATTTTGCCTCTGTAGGAGCGCCAAATCTCGGTGGTTCATGTGAGAACAAGTATGTGTATAAACAGCAGCTGCTAATCGTCTTCTCGTGCTTTTGTTGAGGATTATGTATTCACTTGGCTTGTTCTACAATGGGTAAACACACTTCGTTTTTATATAGTTTGCTGTTATGCTTAATTAAGTCTTGTGTTGTTTCGTTGTCTTTTAAATATCCAAATCGTGTTAACTTTAGCAATGTAGCTAAAGGTTTTATGTTGAAAAATATTGGATGCAGCTTGCCCGCTAGCATTTCACTTCCTGTCTGGCGCACATAATGTCTTTAACTTGATGAAGTTAGGGGTGTGTATTGGCAAGAATCTGGCGACGCGATATGTATCGCGATACAGGGCAGACAATATGATATATTGTGATATAATGCGATACTGTGAGTGAGACCATATATTATGATTTTTAAAACATAAGAGTAGAAAAACTGGCACAGCATTCTAAAAGCTTCCACCATTTTCATACAGAACACATCTAGTTTTATTACTAGATCTAGTTGATCCATTAGGCTGAAGAAGGTGAAAACTGCCACCAACTAGCAGTCATGCTTTTAATTTTACTAAAAAATTACTGTAATCATTAATGTTCCATAAAATTGTTTTAAATAAAATACAAATTTATAATTTGCTTTAAATTTCAATAGAGCAAAATATCGGATAGCACGATATCAATATAATATCGTGGCAGAAAATATTGCAATATTTTGCCGTATCAATATTTTCTTACACCCCTAATGAAGACCCACATGCAGCGTCCGGAAAAAATAGACTTGTTGCTCTGCAACCGCATCCGGTGTGATGTCTCCAGTTCGGTGCCCCTGACGTCTCACAAAGTCATGTATCTATTGGGTTAAGCTCACCTAATGTGGCTAGCTGTTATGCTAGAGCCGAAATTTTTTTAGCTCATGATTCCTGTATTTTTTTATTTCTCCCTGCTTGAACGCAGCTGATTTCTTTGAATGAGTGATGAACCGCTCCTGTAGAAAGCAGTGAAGGCTGAGGAGACATTTCAACAGTTAGATTTAGGTGTTTCTGAGCAGAAACAATGCTAACGTTTTTACAACAGTGACTTAAAACGGACACTAGGGGTTGCTAAAAACAAGCCAAAACTGCATATGCCTTTAACAAGATGGATAAGGAACCCAGAGCAACTTCTTCACCCAAAGAGGACACTGCCGTTGAAAATTCGTGTTGACAAAGATTCTGTGAGAATGTCCTTTGGACAGATGAGACAAAGCTATAGATTTTATGTTCACAGACATAAAATAAAGCATGCAAAGAAAAGAAGACAGTACCTGCTGTGGAACATGGAGGAGGCTTGTTTCTGTTATGAATGACTGTCTAATGAAACCTCAAGGCTATCGGGGCGTTCTGGAGAGAAATGTGCAGCTCAGTGTCAGAAAGCTTGACCTCAGGTCATCGGTCCTCTAACAAAGCAGCTAAACACACTAGAATGGATCAGAACCAAACACTCTGAATTAGATGACCTATGAACATCTGGTTTGAATTAATTGATTTTCAGTCATTTCTTTTTTTATTATCGTTTGTCAGTTTCAAGGCATTTCAGACGAAAACAGTTTCCCCCACATCTGTATTTATAACATGCATCAGTTCCATCAGATATTCCCTTCTATTTCCCTGTGATGAATTAGCTCACTCTGGATGTTTGCAGTTTGTTCCCCTCTGAGGAAAAAAAGGAAGAAACAAGAAAACAAAGCAGAATAAATTATCTGAAGCTACTTCACTTTATTTATTTGTCATGCTTCATGTGGGAATCTTGGAGAACCCCCCTCTGTCAATTCAAAAGAGGACAGCATCCAGAGGAAAGTGTTTTACATGAATGAGACACTCACTGACACAGTAAGTTATTCATGTGACTTTAAAAGATATAAGAAAAATGAACTCTTCATCTGCGTGGGCGACTCTATACATCATGTTTTAAATGAAGCGTTTCAGTCTTTACGTTGCCAAAAAGTTATTTTGTTTCGTTTCCAAAGAAACTTCATGCTTTCTGCAAATCAAGCTAACAAATAATTAAAAGTATGTGTGTGCCTGCTGCGAGCCAGAAATAGCTCAAAAAGTCAAAACGTTAACAAGCGACATCGCCGACGTCTCCATCGGGTGACCTTGGTCTGTCCCGGCAACCTTTTGTTGACAAACGCGATGTGACATTTTGAGTGTCCCGGGTTATTCTGTGAATGAGAGTTCAATCATCACATCATTAATGGGTTTGGAGTGGGGCCAGTCATTCATGACACCGTGCTTTATAGCTTCGCCAGAAATCTCTGTGCCGAAATGAGAAGGTTGTAGATATTTTCTATGGAGCTATTTCCTGACCAGAGGGTGCCTTTGATTAATGGCTTTTTCCCGGCAAAGCCATTTAGGTAATCCAAAAGAATAATCTCCTCTGTCTTTGAAACCTTAAACTGAGCACACAGACCAGGGCTGGCCGTCTCCTCCTCGTCAATTACTGGCCTAATTAGTATTTATTGTTTTTGTCAGCCAGGATATTTTAAGTCACTTGTTCTGTCTCTTTGCTCCTGCTTTGTGTATGCATTTGTTGTTATTTTTGATGCAACTCAAGAGCCTTTTTTTCCCCTCCTGCAAAACAAAAGGCACGTGCATGAATAGGTACTAGATGTCCAATAGCCTCTGGAGAGGCTGTTTTGCATGATTATATTTATTCAGCTCTGGTGAAGCCTTATCCAGCAGAAGCAATTTACAGCTGTATTGATCATAGGCCCTGTTTTATTAGTCAACAAAATCTGATTTTATCAACTCGGGATTTTATTTCACTCAGAAAGGCTCCAGTGTGGGCTAATCCTGATTTGTGTGTGCCCAAGTAATTATTTTCTGTTTTTTTTCCTCTTAAACTTCATACCTTCCATCACTCTCCAGACTGCTGTAAAGCTTCGTAATGAAAAAAAAAACCACACACATCCTCCCCAGTCAGTAAATATAACTGCTTCCCTTCAAAGCCTGTTGACTGCTTCTCTTGACTCACATCTGCTGGGCATTGCCTAGGAGACTCTGCCTGCGCTCCACACCACAAGTGTTAACGCCAATTAAACCCCTGGCACCGGCCTGTCATTCTCCGCATTGTGTGACACATGAGTGATAACACAAACTCTTACCTACAGCTCTCATCTGACACACATTAAATGGCACTAGACCCTTGCGTTTCCTGACATTTTGCGGGGGGAATCGATTGCAATTTAATCAGAGCGAGCACGCCGCTATCAGCCACACTTGTGTTTTCATGCAACCTGGATGAAGCTCTCTGGGCTGTAACAAATAAAATTAAAAAAAAAGTTAAAATAGAACTAAAGGAGGGTTGAGGAAGATTTATGGCAATTTCAAACCCTAACAATATTAAATTCTCATTAAATCAGCCATAAAAGACCTCCAGAAAAGATCACAGCATCAAAGTTGATAATAATAATCACAAATTTGATGTTCCTGTGAGAGCATATTTCCATTCAATTTGCACGCTATTAGATTTATTGTCTATTTTGAACACTCATTACTCCCTTTCTCCCCCTCCTTCCTCCATCTCTCTCTTTCTCTCCCTCTCCATATGACTGTCTCTCCCTTTTTCTTCCCCCTGGTGGTAAGTGCAATAATTATCCCATTATCCTTTGAAGTCTTTGTGAAATCCTAGGCCCCCCAAACAATCCCCAAACATGTGAATACATGCTCTTTTTAAGTATTTGGGGTCCTACAAGGTAGCCCACAGCTGGAATAATCTCTCTTTTGAAAAAAAAAAACTCAAAAGACGATTGTTTTACAAAAGAAAGGCATGGGGGCGAGTTTCTGCAGGGAGCTCAACTGATGCACAAATCATTTCTTTGAGCGAAGGTGTTCTGAGGCCAAAATGTACTTAAAAATGTCTATAAATGCATAACAAAGTATCCCAATTGAACCCTCATAACGCTGCTAACTGAAGAGACCACACAAACGCTTACAGACGCCTCAAGGTAACCACAAATAAAGTCTGCAGAGCTCAGCACTGAGATTAGCAGAATGAGCTTTTAAAGCGTTCTCAGCGCGAGCTTCTAAATGACTTAATAGGGTGATAATGAGTCGAAAATGAAAATTTGTCTCTATTTTCAGAAAACCTAGACCCGCGTCTGCCGGCTGTGGATCCTCACACGTGTGCAAGTGCGCGCAAGTTATTATCCTCTCATCCTTTGAATTTGCAATTAAGCATGCACAGACTGTCATCTTATAGAGATAATTCAGGAAAGGATGATGAATACGCCGGCGCATGTTCCTATTTCTATTCATGTTAGATGAAATATTGATTATGAATGGCAGCGAGAACTGGACCGTTAATTGGAATAACATCTCGCAAACATGCGCGCTCACCTTAATCGAGTAAAGACATTAAACGCGTCAGTTATGTACATTTGTCTGGGCCCTGCCTGCCACTAGGTATTACTCTGGGTTTGTTGCCTGAGGCCATACAAATATGAGCTGAAAATGAAAGCAACTCCATAACCATTTGGATGGTGGATGGTCTGATAAACGTGATAGAAATACTCATGCTGTTTATGTCGTCTCAGCCGGCGCTCTTCCCTCCCGCTTTATAACTAAATCCACATGGGAGCGCGAGAGGTGATGGTCAACCGAATTATCCTCGCTGGTGCGGAACACGGGCGTAATACCCAAGCAACACATGTTGATACATGCAGACTCCACAGCAGCTCTGTCAGACGACATGCATGCAAAACACACCGACCGCTCATGTGCAAATAAATAAAGCGGTTTTAAATTTGTCACAAATGTCATTCCGTAGAACTTATCAGCGCTCGGTGCAAGCTGGATGCTATCAGGGCAGCAAATGATCATGCAAAAGATGTGTGAGCCGAGACTGTCATTAAAGGCACAATGTGTGTTACCGTGGCAACATCATAGAGGCCTCCGTCTTTTTAATGTTGTGGTTAGGAACAAACGGCATCGCATCCAATCCCCGTGTGAATAAAAGGCACATAGCTAAATAAAGCTCAAGTACCCCTGCTGCCTGCTGCACTTTTTATTTATTTATTTTTTTTTTTTTTCTACAACCTGTCGTTTGTCTCGGCTCTGTGGGGAATTGGGCGCCAACCTGTTTTCTGTGGGGTACAGCCGGCAAAGTGTCAACACTCGACAATCAGAGCAGCTCTCTTAGTCGGGATTTAATTCTGAAACAATTACCTGAGACGAAAAAAACACAAAAAAAGGAGGCAAAACTGTCAAATCTTGACTGTCACACTTTGAGGTGCAGGGTAATCGCACAAAGCATTGCGTCTGTGTGTTGTCCTCACTCCTTTACTGATTGACTTAACACAATCACTCCATCCAGAATCCTTATTGTGGCTTATCCTCCAACTATTCTGTTTTGTGCCACAGTGACCTCTCTGACCAAGATAATTACCTTCGACTCTTGAGTCATCAAAGATAAAACCCTCAGAGATCCGAGCATCAGATTAGACGTGCGCTTGTTGCCGTCCTCTGTGAGCTGCAGCCCGTTTGTTTATTCCACACATGCAAAATCATTTTCTGCTTATTTGTATATTCATTAGCATTTGATCCAAATATGAAAAAAAAAGTTGTCTTTGGTTTACAAGAGACTCCTGTCAGCCAGAGGAACGGAGATAAGGTGGATGTAGGATTTAATTAAGAGGGAAGGAAGGCCTCCTTGTGTCAGGGTACATGCAGGCTCCACACAGCAATTGACCTTTGTGAGCATGTCAAGACTTTATCTTGCTCCCATCAGCCCCGAGCAGGAGTTGTCAAGACAGTAACTAGCTGTGCTCGCATGCAGCCCCTTTGATTTCCACAAACAGAGCTCGAACCAGTGCTGCTGCAGAAAATTTACCTTTAAACTGACTGTTAGAACATTTAAAAACATCCCTACATCATTTTATTACCTAATTCCTGACAAACTCATAGAAATTGTGACTCAATTAAATGAGCTGTTTTAAACTTGATGCATTACTTTCAAGATATGTGCTGATAAATGACAGGCATAAAGGGGAAAATGAATGCTTTTTTTCCCAAGATTCATCATATTCACATTTGACCTTTGACCCTAAGTGAGATATAAGTCTGTTTTCCTCGTTCAGTCATGGATTAGTTGGTTATTTATGTGTAGCTCATGATGGTGATTAACAAAGAAAGCATCAGTGATGATTTAAAAACAAATGATTTTCTTATCAAACAGCGCCACCCTGAGGTTCAGGGTTGAAGTGCACGATTTTAGATGTTCATTTGAGTTTAGATGGCTGTCAGGTGATCAGTCGAAACACAACAATAATGAAAATGTGACTTATTAACTTGTATAAATGTTAAAACTAAGAAATGTGTCATATACAGCTGAGCTGAAATACTAAATGGAAGGATAGATACTCCAGGCAGTTCACTTTATTATTACAGTAAATACATACATATTCTGACTTTTAAAAATAATAATGGTTTCATTTGCCATATTTCATATTTTTATAATATTCAAGCTACACCAGAATGAAGTTGTGCTAAAAAAATTCAAGCGTATTAAAGTTTTTTCAGTTTGTTTATTTATTTATTTATTTATTTATTTATTTATT
Source organism: Callopanchax toddi (assembly GCA_006937965.1). NCBI lineage: Eukaryota > Metazoa > Chordata > Actinopteri > Cyprinodontiformes > Nothobranchiidae > Callopanchax > Callopanchax toddi. The sequence continues at coordinate 3,573,043 of SSNR01000002.1, read as the reverse complement.
TATTTATTTATTTATTTATTTATTTATTTATTTATTTATGTATGTTCTGATAATGTAGAGGTATGGACACCTGCATTTTAAGAATAACTGACTTAATTGACTTAATCTTAAATTAAAACAAAAACATTATTTTATATTTTATTGCGTTTTATTCAACATGGTCATCTTTAAATCATCATTGCTTTAGGTTCTTTTTTTTTTACACATGTAGATGTAATCAATCATTTATCTGTATCTTGACATGGTTCGACCGCTGGCTGCAGTCTCCATCAGAGCGGCGGAGGCCACTGTGGTCGAACCATGTCAAGCTAAAAGTAAATAAAAACTTAGCTAATGATGTCTACATGTCTGAAAATAAAAGAATAACTACTGATAAACAGGAGACATGATAAACTTTGCTAAGTATTTGTTCATGATCTACTATCAGTGTCAGATCTCTGATTGAAGTCCTGTCACAAAGATCATCATGTTTTATTTTAGGATTCATTACTTATTCCGCTTTTTATTGTTGCAAAAATTACAGATTTTTAAAAAGTCATCTGTTTTACCCATTTTGAGTTTACCTTTAACTAATAGAATTATATAATAAATGCAGATTTAATATGGAGACACTCCACTTGTTTATCTTGTTTAGAGTTTCTGTAACTTTTACATTTACCTGCTTGTTTTAATAGCAACACTGAGGCTCATCAACCACCAGGGGTCACCAGAGCATTCCTAAGATGTTCTAAACAAGAGACCTAGTTTATGTTTCTCTTTGATTTTACTGATAAAATTCAGACTTCATCCATAAACAACGTGTGACCCATCACTGTTGCACAAAACAAATGGCATCTTAAACAAATGAAGCAAAGAAACACAGATAAAAGATAAAACTCATTTAGAATTTATTAGCATTAAATTAGGTCCCCACAGCTGATCTGATAACAGCTCTTCACTAAATCCAGGGTCCTGTTGCGGCCGAGGGGACAAGCCAAAGGTCATAGCAGACGGTTTTAAAGTGCTGCACCAGTCAAGCTGTGGAGTGTGGACAGATAAGGGTGAACCTTCCTGCAAATGGAAAAGTGGAAGAAAAGGGAGGGGAAAGGCCATCTTGTTCTTTAAAATCAAATTAAAGAAAAGGATTTTTAATGATTTCAAGAACTGTAGTGTCAAAGTTAATAATATTTCTTGGATGAAGATGTGCTTAAATGTTGAGCTATGTAACAGCAGCATAAGTGACTGCTTCAGTTGATGTAATTAGATAGAATTAGGCAGGAAAACCGTGTGTGTGTGTGTGTGTGTGTGTGTGTGTGTGTGTGTGTGTGTGTGTGTGTGTGTGTGTGTGTGTGTGTGTGTGTTTTGACTGCCATACAAGGACCTGCCTTTGGCAGCGAAGGATCCACATGAGATGTCATCCATGATGGCTGACGACATATTTCCCTCCTTCACCTCCTCCAGGGAGGTCTGGAGGACTGAGCTCAGGCGGTTGGTAGAGTTCTTGTATCCGTGTCTGATTTTCATGCCCTGCCCGTTATTGCCCCACGTCATTTAGTCGGCCCTCAGTTCATTATCTAACGATCACGCAGTGTGTCAGACCGTCTGCAACACTCTTCCTGTGAAGCCCACGGTTTCTTGTCACTTGTTTAGAGGTGGCCTTTTCAAGTCTCATCTGGCAATCTTCTCACCAAAAAAAAAAAGAAAAACACGGTCTTCCAGGAAGCTGAACAACTAGCTAATTTGTCCCTACTCTGACTGACTAAATTGCCTCCTAGGAGGGCTGGTGTTTAACCTGTCAAGTCTCCTTTAACATAAATCTCAATAGAGCGCTGACGTGTTCCTCATTATTACAGCTACATCGCTGAATAGGCTTTTAATAATGGAGGAGTTTAAAAAGTCTTTTGTTATATATATATGTAGCATGTTATAATTTAGAGGTACAGCGTGTTTCTTTGAAAATATAATACTCTGCAGAATGTTTTTGTTGACATTAGAAAATCAGGTTTTGTTTTTCATCAGCGAAGCTAGGAAACATCCATCTATCAATCTATCTATCCATCTATATCTAAACCACTCTGAGGGAATTTATTTAGGCCACTTTTATCAGGATCAAGGACACGCTGGAGAAAATATATCTCTGGTTTGGCCCTGGAGCGCCTTGGGATCCTGCCGGAGGAGCTGGTAGAAGTGGCTGGGGAGAAGACTGTCTGGAGCTCCCTAATTGGGATGCTGCCCCCGCGACCCGGACCCGGATAAGCGGAAGAAGACGAGACGAGACAATCCTGATCTGATTCCTATAAGTGAGGGCTGGAATGTATAGACCATTAAATCTAGACCTTCTTCTATGACAGACCTGGAACAACACCCTCGTTGCTGCAGACAAAACCCCAATCCATCCATTTATTTCCAGTTGAGGAAGAGTTTTACTCCTAACCCAGATGGAGCATTCCACCCTTTTCTAGCAGCAAACCATGACATGTGCATGCTGAAAGTCATTGCTTGAAAATCACCAGCAGAACCACATCATTTGCAAAAAGTAGATACAAAGATTCCAAAACCATGCACCTTCCTCTCCGGAACTTGAGATCCCATCCTTGAACCCCCACAAACAGGATCAAGGGGAAACACTACGTGTGGGTCTCAGGAACCATTCAGCCATATCACTGCAAAAACCCTATCAGACTTTATCACCTAAATATCTGAGAGGAAACACTTTAGGGTGTATTAAATGCATCACAGTCTCTCCAAAGCTCAGTATGGCCTAGTTGTGTTTTCACTGAAGCAGCAACGGCCTGTGACAGCCCTCCTGCTAGACAATGGCAGAGCAGCTTCCTGGGATCCCAAATGTTCATTAATGCTCCAGCTGGACACAGATGACAAAGAGCGACGTGCTACCTTTAAGGAACATCAATCACAAGCGCCACCCATCATCGTCTGTGGCGTGGCTCCAGCTCCATTTGTATATTTCTGACCTTTGAACACATAATTGTTAGTCATCATCATTTTCTCTGTGAGGATTCCTTTTATGTGTGTGTGTGCACACATCAATGTGTGTGTGTGTGTTTTGTGCAGCGTAATGCTGCTTTCTGCTCCCAGTTGGTGAAGATTATGTTCAGTGTCATGGAAGACTTGGAGAGATATTAAATGAGGCTCATATCATGCATCGCCTGCGCGTGCCTCATGCTCCCTTTGCACATTGTGACCATGGGTAAAAAACGAATTATCACACTGGCAAGGATGCAAATGTGAGCAAAAACATAAACAAAATGCAAATACACAATCCAAATTTGAGAAAGTAATGAATTAATATAAATGAAGTCAGCGTGATTGTGGCGACGGCTATTTTTGCACAAGAAGATAAAAGAATTTACTGCAACAAACAGAAATGCTAATTTATGCAGAAGTAGTGGTTTAATGAAAGGGTTTAGCTAATGACGGAGGCAACACGAGGCCCAAGCTGGGGAGCAAAACCTCCGAGGGCAGAGGAAACAGAATGAACTGCATGCACATTGAATGCCGTCGTCATACTTTTTAATACGAGCCACAGGCAGTGACCCTGATGCGCCTGCTCCGCTCCCATGTGAACAAGAGCCGAGCGGAGAGGATGATGGATACCGCTCCATGAGGACACGGCGCCATGCGATGATACTTGACATGTTTCTGCATGAGTGCAGACACATTTAGACGAGGAAAAAATAAATGACAGGTCCATTTTTCTTCTTTACACTTTACTGTGTCACTAAACTAACACAACATTCAGCACGCAACATGTGCCATCATTTCATATCAGATCAATTTAAATGAGACCATTGACTGAAAGCCTGGACTGTAAGTGTTTGGTTTTTATTGGGACCAGCTGATAACACACTCAGAGAGGACAATGAGTCACACTTTATGACTCATAGTTTACCATTTGGCGTAAACAAACATTCTAATATTGCACCTTTTAATGGCAAAGCTTTTAATATTTAACAATCAGCTAATGCGTTAGGAGTTATTGATTTATATCTCCTCCAATGCAAACTCTGTCTCTGATCATGCAGTGAGTGATATAATTATAAACATTTAACACTCAGATCACATGAGAGCTTGAGGTTTTCTCTAAATAAAGAATCATTGTGCATTCCTTAAAAAAATATTGCCTGCTGTCTTGCAAATCAGTTTTATACTACTGAAAAAGGTGCAGAAGTTTTGCTCGTTATCTGTAATCTGAAGCGATTTTTCAATATGTCATGAACCTCAAGTAGTGTAGTGAAGTACTCTCTGTTACTACATCAAATTCCAGCTCAAAATCTGCAGAATTTTACTCAGTTATGGCTGGGTTTTTTTTTTCTGAGGTGGTTTTCTTGATTGGGATTGACTCCAAAAGGTAAACAGTTGCAGCTGTAGATCCAATTCTGAGAGTTTAATAAAAAAAAAAAACCATCCAGTCGTAAGGTTTAGTTAACAGACAATAACTCTAACAGTTATTGGCAAGATTTTTGGTAAAAAAATATTCGCTCAATATCTGTAAATTAGACTGAACGGGCTCAATTCCTGCAAATTCCATGTCTTTATTGGGTTGTTTGTTTCCTGTTTTTTAGAGCTGCTGCTCCTCTGTATCAAAAAGAGTCAGCTGAGGTGCTTTTGAGTGTTAATGCTTCAACCATCCATATGGTGGTGGGTCTAATTTATGCCATTCCTGAACTGAATTATGGGCTGCAAAAAAATCAGATCCAGGACCAAAAATGGCCCGTGGACCGCATGTTGAACACCACTGTTCTGAGCCCTTGTTGATGCACCTGCTTTTCTTTCTCTTGCAAGTCAGAGCCCTGCTGTAGGTGTATGTGTAGTGATTTTTCCTGACAGTTTTATTGAAATCCATCCGGTGTGTAATGAGATGTTTTTTTAATGAACAAACGGTTGAATCGAATTGCAAATGGTCAATTTAATGACTACATTTCAAACAAATCTTGGAGAGTTTTCAAACCACAACACTCAAAATATTAAGGAAATAAAAGATGACAAGTTTTAAAAGTGTCTTTATTTGTACTGTCCTCTATTGAGAGAATATAATGCTTTATATATAAGAAAAATTCAGTAAAAATTGAAGAATTTAATTATAGATGGAAAATTGCGAAGCTTTTTGAAGCCTATCTCTGTTGTTAGTGTTCATGAGTTATTTAGCTCTCTCTCTCTCACACACACACACACACACACATGACCACCCTCCAGGTTATCATTAAAACTTGACAAATCTGAGATAAGGACAAAACCCTAACAGTCTAATTCACTTACAGGCGTTTTATCCCTACTGTGTCTTTTTGGATGACTTATCCAAATCTAGAGCAGCTGATGGCAGGAAGATGTAATCAATTCCTTCCTGGCAAAAAGGAGAGACGGAGCCACTGGTGTTCCAGACTAAATCACTAACTCTCCCCCAGCTCTCACAGTAACAGCGCTGTCAGATTATGAAGAGCTGATGTAACTTGTCATCCGGAGGATTTCTTTGTTTTCTGCCTGAATAACAAAATGCGCGGTTTTGAACGCAGGCGCGAGCGTAAATCATTCATGTTTTTAGGGGTCCTTTTTTTCTTGTTTTTGGGGGGGTGGATTTTTTTTTTTCCTTTTGGGGGGGGGGGGGGGGGGGGTGTATCTGTCTCGGTGTGATGCTCCGGTGAGCTGAGTCTTTGTGCATGAAATGACTTGACATCCTCGCGACCACCGAGTGAGCGCGTGTGCGTGAGCGTCCACACAGAGAGAAGGAGAGAGAGAGAGAGAGAGAGTGGAGAAGAGATATAAAGAGAGAGAATAAGCAACTTTGTTAGCGGGCGCAGCCGTGTCTCCTCCGGCACAGAGCGCTGAAAGAAAAGCATTTGGCAGTTATGGTTGATCAGCGTTTCTTTCATCCTCTCTCGTGCATTAGTGACGACGGATGGCGTAGAAAAGATCCTGTTTTTTGCGAGGATATTTTCAAATCCTATTTTGGGGGATTAAAACAAATAAATAAAAGGATGCCGAAACACTTAAAGACACCGCGTCTCCATCAATGTGCATGAGGTATGTATTAACAGCAGGATTTATTTAGTGTCTTATCCCCTTTTGATGATGCTTAAAGAGAATTGATGCAAAATTCCAGCTAACCTCCTGTAATTTAGAGCATTTTCTTTGAACTACATGTTTACATACGCTTTCACACCTAAAATAAAGCAATATGTCTTATCCTGATTAGACATGTGTTATTTTTAGAAGTAATCCTGACATTTTGGCTCATTATATTGCCTGAATAAGTTCAATGTGAGTTGTTTTAAATCAGCTGCCACACAGACTGAAGTTGTACTTCTGAGTTGCAGCAAATGCAGCTGTGACCCGCGAGCTCTTTGTGTGGAAGGAAGTTGCTGTCACTGCAGCCTGTCCGATTTACATCACAATGTATGTCTTTTATTCTAGATGACATTGAGGATACCTTAGCGAGACCGCAAGCTCGGCCGTCATTCGAAGGAAAATGCAGCTTTGGATTCCGTATGTTTTGCTAAGTGCAACGTCTGTGTGCACTGTTGAGATGTTTGGCAATTATGGTGAAATATGTCAAGGACTGTGTGCCTGTGAGGAGAGGGAAGGGATACTTACAGTGAGCTGTGAAAACAGAGGGATTGCAACACTCACAGACGTAAGCCCAGTGCTCTTCTCCCAGTATCATCTGCTCCTTAGTGGGAATCTTTTGAAAATACTTTCTGCTGATGATTTTGTCGAGTACAAAGGACTTACAATCTTACATCTGGGGAATAATGAGATATCTGAAGTGCAAGCAGGAGCTTTTAATGGACTACAGGGATTAAAGCGATTACATCTCAACAATAACAGAATTGATGCCTTGAAGGAAGAGTTTTTTTTAGGTCTTGAAAGTTTGGAATATTTACAAATCGATTACAACTACATCACTCATGTGGAGCCGCATGCCTTCAGCAGACTTCGACACCTGGAGGTCTTGATCCTGAATGACAATTTGATTTCAAGTTTGCCTGTAAACATTTTTCAGAATGTCCCATTGACTCACCTGGACCTGAGGGGGAACCAGCTCAAAGTGCTTCCCTACACAGGCCTGCTGGAGCACATGAACAGCGTTGTGGAGTTACAGCTGGAGGAGAATCCTTGGAACTGCTCCTGTGAGCTGATTGCTCTTAAAACCTGGCTCGAGAGCATATCGTACACAGCCTTGGTCGGCGATGTTGTTTGCGAGTTCCCTTTCCGGCTTCACGGGAGAGACCTCGATGAGGTTTCAAAACAAGAGTTGTGCCCGAGGAGAGCCATCGCTGAATATGAGATGCCGCCTCCGCCGCATTTGGGCACTGATGCATACCATAGGACCACGCCAGCTGTAGTCGCAGCCTCCTTCACCTCATCTGGAATCGCACGATCCTCATCGAGACCCACCAAGGGACCTCGGCAATCAGCCAAATTAAAATCGCGGCCCACAGCCCGCGTCCCATCAAACAAGCCACAGAATTACGGTCAGATTGTTTCATATCAGACCAAATCTCCTGTGCCTTTAGATTGCCCAACTGCCTGCACCTGCAATCTGCAAATTTCAGACCTCGGCCTGAATGTGAACTGCCAGGAGAGGAAGATTGAGCAAATATCTGATTTAAACCCAAAACCGTACAATCCCAAAAAGATGTACCTCACTGGAAATTACATCCCTGTGGTACATCGGTCAGATTTTACTGAGGCGACCGGATTAGATTTGCTTCATCTTGGTAACAATCGAATATCTCGCGTAGATGATAATGCTTTTTGCGATTTGACACATCTAAGAAGACTATATCTCAACGGAAATCTGATAGATCGCCTCACAGCAGACATGTTTTATGGACTAGAGAGCCTACAGTTCTTATATTTAGAGTACAATGTCATTAAAGAGGTAAACGCTGACACTTTTCAGCATGTACCCAAACTCCAGCTCCTGTTTTTAAACAATAACCTCTTAAAAACTCTACCAGAAGGTACTTTTAATGGCTTGACATTAGCCAGGCTTAATTTTCGTAACAACCATCTGCGATATCTGCCAGTTAAGGGTGTGCTGGATCAACTTACAGCGCTTGTACAAGTGGATTTGTATGAGAACCCCTGGGATTGCTCGTGTACTATACTAGACTTGAAGATGTGGTTAGAGCAGCTTAGCACAGGCACGGTTGTAAATAATGTCATCTGTGGCTCCCCCAAGAAGCTGGCTGGGGAAGATATGAGATACATTAAGACAACTAATTTCTGCCCTAATAACTCCGATGTGCTCGCGTCCATGATTCCACCGTCGGAAGAATCTTTTCCGGGCAGCACCATCACTATAGAAACGTCCTTAGACTCCGACACTCAGTACAGCACCATTCCTTTATCTGTGATGATTCTCGCCCTGCTCCTCATGTTCATCCTGTCTGTGTTTGTGGCTGCGGGCTTGTTCGTAGCTGTGAAAAAGAGACGCCAAAAGAGTCAAAACGAGCAGAATAACTCCATGAATGCTTGCATTAGCTCCCTCAACATGGAGTACGGCCTCTACAAAAAGGGATCTATCCCCAAAGTCAGATCCTCAGCTGGACATGTGTATGAGTACATCCCACCGCCGAGTGAATCTACATGCAGAACTGCTGCGCACACCCCTATGGACAGCAAATCCGTGGACGGATTTAGAGACTTTGACGAGCTGAGTGGCGCTTTTCTGGCTAACTCAGACGAAGAGGCCGCCAGTAATGTTTTAAGCTCAGAGTACAGCGCCACCACTCCAGAACCTCTCAACAAGCCCTCAGCTTACCAAGACGATCAGCGCTTCTACAGAGACGCGCTTGAGCCTGACAAGAACAGACGCTTCAGCAATACGCTACCTTGCAGGCACGGGGCCCATTCATCAAATCAGTATACCTCAGACTTTGATGCGAGGCATCAATATGTGCACCCGGACAGAATACAGCAAACAATACTCTATTGTACGACACCCAGTTCTGTTTATGTGGAGCCTAACAGGAGCGAGTACTGGGAATTAAAAGCAAAGCTCCACATCGATCCTGATTACCTTGAGGTTCTTGAAAAACGAACTACATTCACTCAGTTTTGAGAGACTTGTCCTCCAGATGGTCGGAGTGGATGCGTTTGTGTGATTATTATTCATTATAATTATGAATCACAAGATGTTATGCATTTCTGGGAATCGTGGTTTGCAGAGTGACTAAAGAGGGGAGGGATGGGGGTATTACTCATTGTAAAGTGTCATTTAACACTGTTTAGCTGCGTGGTTTGGCAGTTTGGTTTAAATGTGCAAATGTGAACCAGAAACCACAGATTCTGGGCTCCAGTGACTCATCCTATCCTCAAATTTACCCCGGAGCTGAAACATTGACAATAATGCGAAGCTGAGCTTTAACTTCTGAATTAGCTGCATTCTGTGAGTGTTAATGAACCATGCAGACGATATCATCTTGCCCCCAAATAAACCCATTTCATTTGACACAGATGCATGTAGGGCTGCCACTTCTGTCTTTGATTTTCTTTTCTTTTCTTTCTTTATACGTGAGCTCAAATGTTGTTTGTTTTCTGTGAAGTTGACCTGCATTTAGGTGTGAAGTGTGGATGCATTAACAACTCTGGGACAATAATACCACAAATCACAAATAATGAGCAAAGTAAACGTCTCTGCTCTTGCAGAACAGGAAGAAATGGTTTTAATAGTAAAAAAATCATGAAACAATGGCTGCATAGTTCAAATCTTTTGAAGTGGGTTTCTAACCTATAATAGTTAGCTCTGGATTTCATAGCAATTTATATAAACTCTACTTTATAGTCATGTCCAATGTCCTTATTTGGCATTTTATGGTTATTCTGTTAGAAAATCCAATCAGAAAAGTTGTATAGAAGTGCTACAAATAGTTAATTCTACCTATAAATTCTGCTGCAAAATCAGAAATTAGTGTAAAATGTTCATCTTGTGCACAGTCCAAGCAATTTAATGACCTGATATGACATTTTTAAGATTGGCCCTACTGCCTAGCCTTTAGCTTATCAATCTCTGAGATCCCCACTTCTAAACATCTGAACTATCCCTTTAATGCATTTCCTTTGGAAAATCAGTGATACCTCTAAACCAGCAGAAACAATGATTCTCTAGTAGTATGACCAAAAGATTTTAACCAGATAGATAAAACCACTTTATTGTAAATTTGTACCAATACATTAAGAGATCCATGTTTTAAAACCAAAGCAGTCAAAAAATGTCTTTAAAACAGAAATATGCTAACTTTGACTCCCAGAGGGGCTCAACAAAACACAACCCTTTAGGTTACTTAGATTTTTTTTTTTACACAACCTGTTTTCCTCCTGATATATACACCAGATGACTTTTACAGCTGAATTTCTATTACAACACATCTGAGATGTGATAAAAGTTTCAGTATCACAAGATCTCACCAAAGCGTGTAATAGACCTGCCAGCTGAGTGCAGGACAACATGTCAGTGTCAAGGTTTGCTTTGCTTAAAGTTACAAGAACTGTTCGGTTTTGCCCACTTTTATTAGAGAGAGGGGGAAAGTTTTTGAATAATTACTAAAACTGAACCTAAAAATTGCTTTCTTGCTCTTCTTTCACACATTAAGTTTAAATGTGTGACGCAGAACTGCAGTCCAACAGTAACAGATGCACAAACCTTTATTCTGTCAACTGGAAAAGTCTTGTGTTTTATTTATTCACTTGTTTTCTGGATGATTTGGAGTGAATACTGAAAAACTTAGTTTTCCTGCTGTATTTGAACCCACTGCTGGTGATGTCCTGTGTGTTATCTTGTCAGGACCTATGGTGTGACATATGGACAAAAAACCTTAAATCATCTTAAGATTTTATGCCATATAAATTAAAATAAAGCAATGAAACGGTGTGTTTTTAAAAGTAACCTCACCAGGTATTTCTGCTTCCTATTTTTATTTATTTTTTAAACCGAGTCAGGAAATTGTTTTTCATAAATCTAATCAGGCAGCAAAACAAAAGCTGCTCTTCTTCAGATTTGAACCTATACCTGTTCAGACAGCAAAAATTGACACGTTATTTATAGGTCAGTCTATTTCATGCTTTAGTTATTTTTGTTTGAAATTCAACTGATAACTAATGTGGGGGTTTTTTGCACATTTTTGCACAAATAATTAAATTCTGAATTAATATTTTTTGTATTTTCCATCAAAAAATGCACTAGTGACTTCTTCTGGTCAACAATGATGTCACTTTCCTAAATGCACAGAATTGTAACATGCATATAGCCATAGGTTTAATAAATCCATACAGAAGGGTTGCATTATGTTTTAAAGAAATCTTGCACTATGCATCAATATAGATTAGACAATCTGTACAAAATGCTCATTGTTCTTCTCACCCGCCATCTAACTCCTGATAGTCAATAACGCCATTACATCTTATACTAGAAGTGTAGGATGAGAGGTGAAAATCCAGATGTTCTTTTCAAACACATTTGGATTTTTATTATAAAATGTCCTATATTTGTAATTTTAACTGTTTTAGATGATTTCTTTGGGGTTTTGCAGTCACTTTTATTGCTTCTTAAATGTGTTTTGGTTTCAATCTTAAGATGTCAGGAAATTTGACTGCAGTTATCTTTTTTATAGTGGATAAAGCAACATGTAAAACAATCAGATTAGAGTGAAAATCAACAAAAATGACTGCAGCAGGTAATTAGACAGTCTTCTCTATGCATGAGATGGTCTTTACTAATGCAGTCTAACTGGTTCCTGGGGTAAACATCTGTATCTCACTGGGCTGCAACTTTTAGTTAAAATCCTAAATGTCTCAGAGGTTCTCAAGGGTTCTCGGTTTCCTTGGGCCTCATTCTCATGTCATTGGAGTTTTGAGCGTGTTTTAAAAATGTGCAGCCTTCTGCCTGCTCTAAACTGTCTTTTAATTTAGTTTCTGTGAATCAGAAAGTGCATAAATTATGAGAAAACCTTTGGAAGGAGTGTGCAAATAAAATTAGATTAACTTGCAAACAAGTTAAGACTTAAAGGCATTGTTAAATAAAATGCTCAATTTATTATTAATTAGGTCATGTGTGCTAAACATATGTGAAACTTCTCACAAAAGTGACATATTCAGTGTGATTCTCAGTGAAAATTTGCTAACTTCTTGCAGTTTTTGTGTTTTTAACGTCAGCCCAGTGAAATTCAGACTTTTCTGCAGCATTACGCACCAAATCTGTCATCTTGAAGGACATGTTGTATCTGGACCTTGTCTGCATGTCACCAACTTTTTTCTATTCCAACATTAGTCGTCCGCTCTTAACCAGCGATGAAGTCTTGTTGCCTTTCACATGTTGGGAGTCAATCTGTGAAGACTCGGCTCGTTTCTGCTGTTTGAAACCGCATCAGCGGAAATGAACTGAACCCTTCACGGTGATGCATGATTCGTACCTGCACAGCTGTGGAGTTAGTGGCGAGAACTTCTGCAAACATGCACAAACTAATGCACACACAAGGTTCTCGATGTGAAAAGTGACTGGAATTTGGTTGATTGTATCAGTTATTAAATGCATCTTTTAATATTTGTGCTGTAGCTTTTTATATTTACAAGTTAAAACAGTAAACTACAAAAAAAAAAAACAGTTGAAGCTTTTTGTTTCTATTCTTCTTGAGGTTGCATTCAATTTTTTCATTACAAAAAGTGAAATAGTGTTTGCTGTATATACCAGAAATTTGAAATATGTTTCTGTTTTCAGCAGCATTTTTTTTAATTATTATTGACCAAATGCTAATTTATTCATTTTGTCACAGCTACAACTACAAATGTTCCAAATACTTGTTGAGTTTTAGCAGAATATTCAGAGAACTAGGAGGCAGTCCTGGTTTTTTTTATTCCAGCTCCCATGTTTGTTTGCTTTGCTCGATTTTCATATAAATCTGTGATATTTTTTTTTCTGTGTCAGCCTCTGATTTGTAAATAGAACAAACACTTCATCAGCATTTTCGTGCAAACTTGCACCGTCTTTGAAAAGCAAAAACTTGGTTTCGTATCGCAAAAAAAGGAAAAAAAACGAACACTATACGACTAGGAATATGTGGGATAAATATATCTACTGTGTGCTGTTTTCTTTAGTTGTTAACTAATGAATAAAAGATATGCATTCATTTGATTTGCTGTATTTGTCTTCCTTCACTCTGTGTTGTGTGCACAACGCCACGGTGCAAAAAGAGGACAGATTTTAATTGTGGAACAAGCCCACTGGCATTTTTGGGGGGGGTTATTTATAAAATGTATTCCTAAAATATTCAAAATGATGTCATTTCTGTCAGTTAGACAAATTTAACTAATTGGAATGGATCTCATACATGTTAATAATTAATTAACCCAAATCAAGAAGCTGTAATCATGTTTTGATGAAAATTCGAGGGTGTTTTCTCTAAAAAACGATCGATTTTTTGCACATTTCGGAATCTAAATACACAATCTTTGATGCATCCGGTGCTGAAACATGCATGTGACCTTGCTGTGGCAGTGTGAAGATATCTGCTCGTGTTTGCTTGTAGACACTTACAGAGAACCTTTTTTTTGCAAAAATAGCTTTTTGGAAGCTTGGTATCCATGGAAACATCCAATTACCTGACACACACACACTCTCTCTCACACACACAAATAATAATCTAGTGTGAGAGGTACAATGTCAGCCGAGTTTGAAAACATTTGTTACTCATATCCTTTTTGGTTCGGCCATATTTGACTTGTCCCTGAGCATCAGACCAAAATACAACGAGGGTTGTTTTTCTCATCACCAGTGGCGGCCCGTCCATAGGGGGCGCTCGGGCGCCGCCCCACCAGTCCCAAGAGGAAGAAGAAGAGAAATAGGGATCACAAAATATAAAAAACTAACATAAAACTAAATGAGCCATCCATTATATATACAATAAGTGCTGTGTATAATCTGCATTTAGGTGTAGTTTAGAAAGGTTTTCTTACTATTTTTTACTGGACCGATAGGTCGTGTTTCTTTGAGTTCTACTGCGCATGTCTGGACGGGACGCCGTCCCAACATAGCGCATTGTTTTTTGCCCCTGACGCATGCGCACTGGCAAATTTTTCCTGACGCATGCGCACTGAGTGCAAAAAATAGGAGATCGCTCGGGACGCAGGTCTTCAGCGTCCCTGTGTGACATGCGCACAACGGCAGGAGTCTGGAGTGTTGCTCAGACCGGAACCGGAAGTTCTTGCTCTCTTTTTAATGGAGGGTAGAAAATGGATATTTATTCGAAGAATCCTTCTTTCCTGCTTGTGAAAACAAGCCGAATGATTCCATTTGTCCTGATTTCATCAACTCAATGGTGAGTGACTTCGTTTGTTTGTTTCTTTTTCTTAATGACTATGTGTCTGTTACGGATTTTCCCATTCAAAAACCCCATAGGCGGAGCTAGCCGCGGCTAGCAGTGCTAAGTCCTGATGAGTGAATTTATACCTTAAATAGTGATGTTTTTGTTGAGGTGTATGCCGAATGTTAGAGAAATACAGATACTGCTGATTGAATACGTTGGTTTATGTAGTTTAGCCCGTTTTTCATGCGTTTTCTCTACTTTTCATTAAATTATTATGGCGTTTTAAGGAAGTTTGGTCTGACTGGGTTTGATGGGACTTATCAGTGGATGTGACTTTATTTTGTTGTTAATTCACTTCATTAGTTGAGCTGATTGTCATGACTTGCTTGGTTAGTGGTTGTTGTCTGAATTGTAACATTAATTATCTGACTGTTTTAGTTAGAGATGGATTTATGTGTTTGTGGTGTCAGTAGAAAGATAATTGTGAATATTAAGTAATGTTTTTGACTTTGCCAGGTTGTTTTTTCCTTGAAACTTTTACAACTTCTGTTGTGACCACATTTTGGTTGTTTTTTATTTTTATTTGTATCTGATTATATTGATATTATTCTAAGGTCTCCTCATGAAGACGTTATGATTTCTTTACTGTTTGATGTGTAGAATTAGACCTAACAGCTCCACATTTCTAGAGAACTGGTGGTACTAGGGATTTTTACCAGAAAAATATTCAATCAGATGAAAATATTATCATTCCCTGCCCTAGTGCTGATATGTGATTTTTTTTTTGCGCATCTGAAAACTGACTAGCAAAAATGCGCCCCACCCAAAAAAATTTTCACCAGCCGCCACTGCTCATCACACCTTCATCAGAGCTGCTTTCCACCTTTTATTCAGTTCCTTTTGCAGGTTGCAGTGTTGCTTAGCTGCTTGAAGACCCCAGTTCTGCCTGAGAGAGAGAGAGAGAAAATTAGGGCAGATCTGCATTATGTAAGCTTGAAGAGATGTGTCAGGCTGTGTGAAGACGGCATATGACTGTAAGCATTCAGCAAAGGGAAAAACACCATCTTCTGTTGAGTGAGCAGCACTTTGGAGATGATTCGTACCTTCTTGATGTTTCCGTCACTGTGAAAGAGAATAAAATAGAATCTATAACAAAAACATGTGCGGTTTTTTTCTGGTTGTTAGTCTCAGACTGTGTGTGTTTCAGTCCCTGAAGATTTTTGAGTCTTCTGTTTCTCCATGAAGCATCGCTACATTTCTCTCCCTCTCACTTCCTATGTGTGTGTGTGTGTTTGTATGTGTGTGTCTTGGTGCATAAATTATTGACTCAGAGTGTATTCATGCTTGCCTCAAGGTCTTCACCAAGCAACATGGCAATACCTTCATCCTATCTATTCATCTGTCAACATTTTTTGTTTGTTTTAAAGATAAAGGCCAAATTTGATGTTTTATCTTGGACATAAACTGCATTTATCCAGCTTAAATAATCCATTCAAGAGGAAATTACAAGCTTAAAACACGAGACGGTGTTTACGAATCAGAAATGGGGATTTAAACGTGCAATTTTGTTGATATTTTTGTGCCAAGTCTATCTCAAACAACAGTATATGCGACACTCACTAATATTTATGAGGGCTGATCCAGGCTTATGTCTGCCAACCTAAGAAAAATGACAAAAATCCTCCCTCATCCTCCCATTTGTGGTACTCTCATTGAGCAGAATGATATTTCACATCAAGAAAAAGAGAAAAGCTTAAGCAAAAGGCAGAATATTGTGAATTGATGTTTATAAGGAGCTTTCACAGCTCTTGAGTGCTCTGTGTAACAATGTCTGCTGGCTGTTTGCATAATATTCTCTCAGATTTGCAGCCATTACCAAGACAAATTAATACTGGGTTTAAAATGTTCTTGTTGTTTTTTTTCATACACCCTGCAGAGTTTCTCATCTTGCATTAACCTCAGCCTCTGTCCAATAACCAGCCGCTTTTCTTTTTTTTTCTTCTTTCTTTTATCAGCTCCTTTTCCTCGTGGCTCTTCATCACATCAAGGGCATGTCCTCCGCTGTGTCTTGGCCTGAAGTGTCACTAGAGCTGTGCAGTGGCAGAAAGGCATGCTTGTTGGACTGTAATTTATAGAGACAACAACCAGATCCAGATGTGCAATTTATAGCATTTCTTAATAAGTCCTAAAATATTAATCAAAATGGATAAATCTTTTTGCGTGTTTCGCCTCAAGGTGGATGTATTTAGGAATGTGGCGCACCAGCGTGAGCGGTGTCTCCTGCTGATTTGAGAAAGATGTGACCTGAAAGGGCCCTGTGTTTGTTTCCTCCTCCATCTGAGAGAGGAGACGAGATGCAGGAATCCCACAATACAGGATCAGCCACGCTTAAAGAACAACGTCAAGATCAGAGGCGGTCTAAAGGGCGACATAAAACATTCAAATTTGTTTTTTTTTTAACAGCTTAAACAATGCATCTTCGCCTATTTACACCTTTCTTTTCTTTCACGGTTTGCAGTTTCATAATTTCACGCACAGTGATAAATTGAACTTGGCTGTGAGCTGCTGGATGAAGTGCTCTGATGTGTGAGTGGACTGTTGCAGATTGCTCTGTGGCAGCCCAAATTTAAATTCAGCATCCGCTCGACTGTTTCACATTTCCTCCTCCTTCTCCTTCCAGAACCATCATCTGAAAAAAAGAAGAGAAAAAAACTCAAACCGACATCTGAAGGAAGGTGCACCTCTGGTCTGCAATTATCCAAATGTGCACCACGTTCCTACAAACAACAATAAACCTAATTAAATATTATAAATGGTTATTTTGAATGACATAAATGATATTAAAAAGTTGTAATGATAATTGAATTTAATGTGAGTTTGTGTGTGGGGTTATTCCCTCTAATGGCAACATTTAAACATTTAAATTAAGCATTTAATCCATAATGAGACACTTAATGTTCTCCATAGAGCTGAACGTTTTACATCAGATTAATGGTCTGTAAAAGCAATTACAGCTAAATACACATAATTACTATAGCAAGTGTACAGACTGGTGTAGCTTTTAAAGGAAATGTTATGAATTATGAATCAGTTGCTGAAGAATTTGTCAGAGTGATGCGTCTCATCTTTTATTTTATCTTTGGAGAGACAGACCTGACAGAGTCAGATGTCAAAAAACTCATTTATTTCCATTTATTTTCTTAATATTTTCACGTTTCATCGATCAGTTTGAAGAAGTGTTGCTTTGCAGAGTGGAGCGACAGCCCAAAGCCAAAAGGAATCATCAGTCTGTAAATGGAGTTGAAACTTCTCGCCTCACTTTTTTGCTCAGAGGTTCCTGCAGAAATGAGTTTTTCTGTATTAAAGGGTTTTTTTGAAAGTAAGTGCTCAAACCGAACTAAAGTCAAAAGCCTCTTCGGCCTCTCTACAATGGAATCTGGTTTATGTGACAACAGGGAATGGATTTACTGGTTTTCCTGTAGATTTTTTGTAATAATTAATGTTTTTATAGTGGAAAAACACAAATAATACAAGTGGCTACCTGTGTGAAGTTTGTTTTAACTGAAATTAAATGAATTATTACAGTTTTAGATGCACTGTGGCCACAGCTTTTTAGGATTTCACTAAAATCGCTCATGTTTAACTTAAAATGTGTTCAAATTAAAATTTTCCTGTCAAAATAATGATTTGTTGGCTTGTTCCCTCCTTTGTTAGTGTAACTTTCTCACACACAGAAATCCATCCACCAAATCATCCAGAAAGCAAACCTTTTCTGGATATTTGAACAAAATGTCACCCAAAAAAATATAGTTTCTATTGGAATTCAAT
Organism: Callopanchax toddi; assembly: GCA_006937965.1. NCBI lineage: Eukaryota > Metazoa > Chordata > Actinopteri > Cyprinodontiformes > Nothobranchiidae > Callopanchax > Callopanchax toddi. The sequence continues at coordinate 3,554,915 of SSNR01000002.1, read as the reverse complement.
ACATGTTTTGTTCAATTAAAATGTGACAAAGTATAAACAACAAATCCAGAAATAAAAAGACTTTTTTCTATTAAAAGCGTGGCACCTTAAGCATGTTTCTTGTTGTCTATTTAAGTCAAAAATAATATATTTTAGGCATTAAGGGGAAAGTTAATGCTTTATTGATCTCTACCTGGAAAATTTTTACTTTTTAAATTTAAATATGGATTTAAATTTAAATGACCTATCTAGTTTTTGCTTTATTACTGTCACTTTTGTCCAACACCTATAAAATAAAAAGTTTTTTTTAATCATATGGAGCATTAACTGCATGGTAATGAAACTTAAATAATTCTAATCTTAATTTTGAACATCAAGACTTCGTGGCTCTTCATAAAAAATTATACTTATAGGAATATTTTAACAGTAGAAGCCTGCTAACCTCATAGTTAAGGCCTTAGTTAAAATATTTTGAAAGTATAGATCAGGAAGAGTATAGATGATTCATTTTTACTTGCTGTAGTTTTATTAGTAACCTATCAAACCATCAATCATTTGAGGCAGTAAAAACATATTTTTTGTTTTAGGTTTTAATTCAATTTTTTAATTACTTTTTCACTTCAGTTTTTATTTCATTTTTTTATTACTTCTGTCCAGTCCAGTTAACAGTTGCATGCACCACCAAATGTTTGACCCTTATATCAAATGAAGCCGTCCACTCTGGTCCTGGTACCACTAAGTTTGCTCATCAGCCTCGTCACTATTAATCTCTATTTCTCCACAAAGTCAGACAAATGGCAAAGTCAGATAAATGATGCAACTGGTGACTAAGAATAAAGTGCTCAAAGACCCTGCAGTAGCGCAGAGTTTACATAAGACATTACTTTGGTTTTTCTCAACCATATTTAAGTTGTTCCCAGTTAAATGATCTTTTTTAAGTCATCCTCATTCAATTTTCTTCTTGTTTTTAAAGTTTTTTGGGGGGGTTGACTGTTATTTTTGCTCAGTTGCATCACTGTCTTAAACAATTAGCATTGAAAGAAAGAAGTTGGTGACAAAGTTCAACTTAAAATAAAGTTTTGAAGCAGTGCAAAGTTCAGGGCTTATAGGAATATTCTGATGTTATCCTCAGTATTCATGACAGGCTAAGGTTGTGCTGTAGTTCCTAAAAGCACTCCTCTGTTTCTGTTTCTCTTCCCTCTGAGTATCCTTGTGGGATTTACAACAAGCTACAATGGATTCAGACAGATGGCAAGGTGGGGGTGTTGGGTAACCGTCCTCTGAGCCCCGGGGAGCACCGCCATGCTCAAGCTGTCAAACAAATGTCCTCACCCTGAGTTTTATTTGCTTTAATATAATGAGATCCAGACTTTATGAGGGATTTTTTTCCCCACAACTGGTCCAAAAAAATCCAAAAGAACTTTGAGTGCAAGTATTACTCCCAATTTATTGGTTCTTGTTAAGAAGTTTATGAATGCACTCCCTAATTAATTGTATTGTTGTTGTGCTGCAGCAGCATCTTCATATCTGTTATGAATACATCAGGGCACCAAGGCCATCGGGAATTTCCATAAAGTAAAGTAGCAAATAGGTCATGAATAACATTAGCATTCAAAAAGAAACACTTCAAAGAAGGCTAATGCGGTGCCTCAGCATTAAATACATTTGACCAGTCACACCGCTCTTCATTAACCACTTTGAGAGGTATTATTTGCTGAAGGCTGAATTCTGTAGGACTGGTTGCAAGTGCATCAAAACATCTTTCAAGTTCCTCCTTGTAAAACGGCGTGTGCAGCTCCTAACGAGCAAAAAGGGAGTATTTCAGCTCTGGCATTACTAATAATGCTTATTTATGTAAGACAGCGCTTTAAGTTGACTGGATAATTGACAGGCTATTGTTGACCGACTAAAGATTTCCTGAGACGCGTGTCAAACTTGTCCGGCAAGTTGCTTAAAGGCTTCAACAATTTTGACAAGGATTGTTTGATTGTTCTTTAATTAAGAAAGCGTTTCTTTAGAGATAACTTGAAATGTGTCATAATAGCATAAACAACTTAACAAATAGCAGCCTGAAAATGTGTCACATTCTGTCACGGATTCTGACCTCCGTGTGGTTTGTGCCCACGTGATCCTATTTTAAATGTTTTGCTGTCAATCATGCGTTGAAATGTTTGCAGGATAAAAACAACATCATTGAGTTTATGGAAGAAAAAGTAAGCAGATGTAAAGTAACATGAACACATTTAGAGAACTTCCACCCTGCTGCTTCTCATGTCAGAGCTTTAAGCTATGATCATCTTACGTGGAGACATGAGGGAGTTGGAGCTGTTTTGATCTTTTTCTTTTATAAGTTATGAGATGTCACAAGAGCTTGCGTGATGTTAGCAATTGATGAATGACTCAGCAGCTTGAGGTTTCAGTGCAAAATCTGCAAAACGGACTTGATTTTTGTGTGTTTTTTGTGGCCATCTTGAATGGATTGAGTCCAAATGTCAATCAGTTGATGACTCACATTCAATAATTAGTTTCCGACAGGTGAATGTTGGTCGAAGAAAAAACCTTTAACAAACACTGTGCAGTGCAAGTACAGGTTGATTTTATCTGACCTGTTTTCTGCTCTTTCAGCAAACAGCACTAATGCTGATGCAAATGCATGGAATAGCTAGCACCAGGAATAAAAGTTTCATAAAAAAATACAATGTTTCTTCAGAGTGATCTGCAGGCCTTAATGGATGAAGAACAAAGTCACTTACATGATCAAAAATTAGACATACTCTCACCCCATGACTGCTGGAGATAGGCACCAGCTCCCCCTACTGGATGAAGCATTTCAAAGGATGATGGATGGAAGTAATCCAATGAAAGAAGTAATGCACAAAATTGTAGCTCAATATCTGTAAAATTGACTGAGCTGGCTGTGGTGGCCAACTTAAATTGACTCCAAACTGTAATCAGTTGTAGATGTGCACGCAATGACGACTTTGTGACGGTTTTATTCAAATCCTCCAGTGGTTTATGAGCTATTTTCTCCGCCAAGTATTAAATTAAGATCTGTGTGTTCAGTTAGCACTCAGATTATGGACAAAATTCCAACAACTAAGAAATCTGTGGAAGTGATTCTTTCCAAAACCAGCATCTTATCTGGTTGAACGATAAACCGGGTCTGGTAGATAAAAGGCCAGAGGGAAACGAGAAAGTAAAAATGTATTTAGGCTTAGTGGCAACTCTGGCATACAACCCTGCAACCAACCAGATAAGCCCTGGAGCTTCAGTGAGCAAACCGAGGCTGATCATTTCCACGTTGAGACTGACACGACGCTGGATAAAACACAGTTTACTACCTCAGGCACAGCAGTACATAACACCACTGTTTACCTACCATCTGCTTTTCTATAAACTTTAACCTACTGAAAAGTCAAATCCTCCACTATTATCACACGTCAGCACCGCCACCTAATTGAAGTGTCCAGAAATAAAGTCTCAAGGGTTGAAAGTCAAAGTAAAGAAAGTAAAAACACAATCAATCAATGCCACTCACATGCTGAAGCATCGATTGAGCCCAGAAAGACCTGAGGAAGAAAAGAGAGTGATGGAGCAGATGGATGGACATGTGCAGGATTATTAATGAACACAGGGAGCCACTTCAAGTGGACGGCAGCAGTGCGTAAGTCTCTGTCTGCTTCACACTCTCACCACCGCGAAGGATTTTTAGGTGTTTAACCAACGCAGATGGGCTGACATGCAGTCCTCCAAGAAAAATGCCAATGCATAACGTAAAGAGAGGATGTTTTTGATGGGAGCATAGATAAATACTAAGAGACTAAAGTCTAAACGCTGCAGAACGTCCATATCACTTGTTATATTTTAACTAAGATATGCTGTCATAGGTTTTTGATTTATTTTGCTAAGAAATACACACATGTACATATTATTCCCTGCTTTTAGCCTTTTGGGGTAGCAACAAACCAACAAAAAAACAAATATATTTTGTTTGCTCATCTCTGTTTTTTAGGAGCAAAGCTCAAGCACCAAAGGAAGGCATATTTTTTAGATTAACTCCAAGTGGCAGCAACATTCTGCAACACGTAGCATGCAGTCACACTAAAACCCTACTGTGGAGGTGGTGTAGAAGGAAAAGGCAAAACTGCATGTTTTTGGGCTAAAAACTGACAGATTAAGCATGATCCTCAGTTTTAGCCACATGAAATGAATCCTCCAAGTGTCCACGTGTAGTAACTCCTGTGAATGTACCCACAGTCTGCTGATTAGGTGTGCAGCTTTCTAACCTCAGCAATGCGGCATTGCAAATTTATTCCACATTGTGTGTAACTGTTCCCCAACATGCACTGTGTGATTGTTCAGTGAGCTTAACTCTACTTCACTGGGTCCGTTTGAATTTGTGCTTTAACTTAGTTCCCTAAAAAATAATCCAGTTTCTCTTCAGCTCGTTATTTCTCAGCAAATGAAGCTGTCGGCTCTGGTTGCGCAAACTCTTGTCACCTAAAAGCAGAGTTAGCTGGGTGTGTGTCAGAAACACAGCAAGATGCCAGAGAAAGCTGTAGTTCAGGGGTTATGCCTCGTAGCTCATTTATTTATAATATTACTGTCAAGGGCAGAATTTTCTAATTCCTAATAGTTTCTGACTGTCTCCCATAAATCCTGAACAGAACATCTGGGAGAATGTTCTTAACATTTGTTCAAGTTAGGAGAGGGAAAATATAATTTCACTAAAGTGACTAGATGTGTTTCAGTTTAAGGATCCAAATTGTGGAATCATGAAATAAAAAAAGTAGTACAATGAAGTACTTTAAATACATGGTAAATCTTAAATAATCTCGGATTATAGTTTGCTTTATTAAAAGGCAGAGACACCACATGATGCAAAGGTCTAAAGTTCTTCTGACCAATCAGAGAAAAGGATCTTCTGACCAATCAGAGTTAAGGTTCTAAGGTTCTTCTGACCAATCAGAGTTAGGGAGAGGCATTACACTAAATTTAGGCAAATAAATTTCATATTTCAGAGAATCTCAAAGATCCAACATCTGTCTTTAACATATTTGAAGCATTTATTGTCATATCGTCTCCATAAAAATAAAAACAGATTTTTACATCTCAGGAGATTCATGATTCAAAGTAGAAGACAAAAAATAAACTCTCTCATCTCCAGTCCAGTTGGGTTTTTAAGCGCCGGTAAAGGATGAAAGTTCACAGCGCAGCAAAGGTCATGGTCTTTATCTTTATATTGGATACTCTGTCACATGCATCCATATCCAGTGTTTTATAGGGCAGAAAAGGCCACAAAGACTGGAGAAAATAGAGCTGGCCCTTGTTCTCAGTGGCATTAAAAATAAAACTGGCTTCTTGCTTGATAAATGTCAAAATCTTTCATTTAATCGTTTAGTATAATAAATTACAGAACTGGAAAATAAATTGCGTTACACGTCCGTCTGTTCTTTTGGATTTTTCATTTCTTTCGTATTTTGCATGAACTGAGTGGATTGCAATTCATTTAAAAGATGCCTGTGGTGCAAAACATAAAACAGGAGGAAATGACAAAAATATATTGCTAAACAAAAAAAAAAAACATAGCTGAGGTCAGCATGTAATGTCACAAAGCGCGGAAGACGACATCACCAGTCCCTGATGGATCTTGAGCACAGCTGCATTTGATTGCTGCGGAATCAGCGATGCACTAACATGACTGACTTTACTGGATTTAGAAAAATATAACACAGTGTCGGGTAGTCGGAACATAATTCTATTTGTTTATAAAGCCCAAAGTGCTGCATTATATCAGCTCTGTAGATGTGTTTGCAGCCTGAAATGAATGTCAGCTGAACACCTTGAGGATACATGTGCTGCGGTGTGAAAATGCAGCATATCCCTCAGTGGGAAACACACTGAAGTGTAAAGTAAGTCATTATCCTTCTGGAAAGTGTGGAAAACAATCTTTGCAGACACTTAGAGCACCAGAGTCACCTCCTGCTGCTTTTTGAGTGACAAATTAAAAAAAGAAGAAGAAAAATAACACCTTCAGAGTTGAGTTATGTTGATGTTAAAGCAGCTGTGGTTACCGCAGATGTTAAAATTCATTTAGGAGTGGTGACTGACACCAATCAGCGTCCACTTGAGTTTCAAACATAAAACTCCTAAGAATGCGGGATGAATTATTAAGAAGGCACTATTTTAGACGGCTGTTAATAATTCATCACGTTTCCTGAATATTTGAAAACACCTGAGTTTTTGTGGAGCCCTTACAAGCATACTTATGGTATATTTCCATCACATTTTCCAAATAGAAAACAACGATCCTGAGATAAAGAGGTTAAAACCGATCTTTCCTGTCATAAATTCTGTGTTGTGTAAAAAAAAAAATACCAGAGCAACGCAACAACCACTAAAAAACATAAAAGGTTTGTTGCTATAGCAACTTACACCACATTTAGTGTCACCAGACAACAATTTTGTCATAGGACAAGGCTACACCACCCACATTTATCAAGGTAATCCTTTGCTCAGGCTGCACCTGCTGTGTTAGCTGCAGATGGCAGCAGCAGGTTTTGTGTGCAGCCTCCAGTTTGCAGGTTTTTTTTTATTATAAAACATGTTAAAGTAAAAAATATATAAAAACTGATTCCTGTATAGAAAAGAGCTACAAAAAAGGAGAGAACCAGGAAATAAATACTTCAATGATGGAGACCCACATGCTGTATTTCATGTAACGGTTGAAGATTTCTCATTTTACTAGCTTATCGTTAGTAAACCAATGAGGAAAAGTGAAGTCAGGGATGCATTTAGCCTGAAGAAACTCACGTCCATCCTCTGCTGCAGCACAAGGTGATTCTGTGTCACAGACTTAATTAACTAGGCAAGCATAATCATTACCCAGTGGCTGAATATTCTGGCCATTTGCCAAAAATGCATGAGAAACAAGAAGAAAGTTGACACAGTTTAGGATTATTAATGATTCAAACATGGAGGTAAAACTGAGGTAAGAGCCTCACTGCTGGATTCAAACTGAAAACCTGATCTGGTTGTCCATCAAGGGACAGATGTCAAAATATACCAAGAAAGGGTTATTTATGAGACGCTTTCTGGTTTTAAAGGAGATCTTAGGATCTTTTTTGGGATATAGAACGATTGTTCCAATTATAAACTTCAAAGCTTTTAGTTCTCCTGTGAAAACCAAAGAAATGCATTTACAACAATAATCAGATTATCATATATAGTCAGCCTTGATATTGTTCTTTCGTTTCTCTCTTATTGGTTGATTTTTTTAAAATGCGTTGTCAAATAAAATGATCAGATATCAGAATTAGCCTTGCATTCATTTCATTCCTTCACATGTAGTTTTGTGCAGATTTTATGCACATAAAAAATGACTAACATGAAAATGGGGGTTATTATCTTTGCATGAAGGCTTTTACGTTATACATTAGCATGTTACTATATAAGGTTGCTGCTGATCTGCTTCAAAATATAATTTGAAATTAGAATAAATTATAAAAGAGCCTCAGTGATGTTTGAAATATGATTCTAATACATTTTTGGGCTTATTAAAAGGTAGTTCATATTTTTATAAATGTGCAACAATAAAATTATACATATTTTTTGTCATTTCTGGGACAGAAACATCATAAAATAATGTAAAGATGTGAAAGTGTTGCTTTAAGGTTGAGCCAGATACTCTGTTATGCAGAAAACAACTCCATATCTTTCTAACATAACATTTCTTCTCCTGCAAGAAGAAACAAACTGAATTTTTAATGTTACAGAAGGATGACAACATTAACTATACACGCGTGGAATTACCACATACAGAAAACCGGCGTCCTTGGAATCCTGACATCTCCTGCATAATTAAGTCGCCCGGATTAAAGTAGGAATGGAGTCTAATCAGCAGCCGGTTACGTTGATAAGCGTTAAGCCACAAAGACAGAAATGATTCAGAGCCTCTTCTGATCAGCAGGTCCCACAATGCATCAATCTTCTCTGACGAGGTCAGATACATTAAATTTACCAGCAAAGAAAACCTGTCTTTTACTTGGAGCGAGAACACAAAGAGGAGTGGGAGAGCCATACAATGAAAAACTGTCTCCTTCAGCCTCACAGAGAACACGTCAGAGCAACAGGAGACAGCTTTTGAAAGTAGCAGTTTCTTAAAGACCTGACATCTCTTGGCAACTTAAAATAGCTCCTATTTTCCAATCCCTCCAGAATCTGAACCCTCTGTACTTTCTTTTTTTTTCTCCCCACAGACATCAGTCCTAAGTTGTTTTTTTTTAAAGATTTTCTTATTTTCTGCCTTTTTTTATAGGTTTGCACTAATGTTCTTGGGAAATGTCCTCCTCAGACAAAACGTTCATATCAACGTAAAGCAGGTTGTAGGATCGTCAAAAGGAAGGTTTGATTCAGAAGCAGCAACAAATAGAAATACTGTTACTATTTCTGTCAATGCTAAGATCATTAAAAGGAAATTCTGTGCAGAAGAGAACAATGTTTTGCAATGTCAAGGCAATGTGAATGCACTGTAAAAACCCATTACTTATTCATAAATAAAGTTGGAACATTGGAAGGATTTTAGAGTCCTCTTCTTCTGCCTCAGCCCTGCGTGTTTCCTTATGATAGGATGGGATAGAATTCATTTACCAACAGTTCTTGATTTCTAAAGTGTGTGTGTATGTGTGTGTGCGCTCTGTCTCTATAATTACCTCTCCTTCACATCTCAATATACCTGATCCTTCACTCATCAGCATGATATAATTAATCACAACACGTTTGTTAACACATCTCTTTAAGTTTGTCAGTGCGGGTTACAGGGGTTTAATTACAGACTGAAATATGAATTCTCATTAGGAGGGAGAGGATTTCTGGACCCTTATGTGGACGGGTTTAATTTGGGCTCTGCGAATTAATCTGCGACGCACCATTAAAGGATGACACGCCTCTCCGATTGATGAGGAAAAACGGTTTTTACATCACGCAGCTGTTTTAGTACAAATAGAGCTTTTGTTTGTGGGTTTTAAAGAGATACAGTTTTGCTTGTTTTGGCTCCCCCTGGTGTCCGTTAAAAATCATTGCCGTAAAAACGTTAGCACCGTTGTTTCTGCTCAGAAACACCTAAATCTAACTGTTGAAATGTCTCATCAGCCTTCATTGCTTTTTACTGGAGTTGTTATTTACTCTTTCAAAGAAATCAGCTGTGTTCAAGCAGGGAGAGATTGAAAAAAAGCACTCCGGCGCTAGCATAACAACTAGCCACTTTGGGTTAGCCTAACCCTCGAGAGATACTTTGTGTCCGGATTCAGGGCTAGGATGCTGATGAGGACGTGCACTTGCTGGTCTACCTAGGTTGGGTCCTTGCTCGACCGCTAAGACCGGAAATAAACGGCTCTGAATTCAGACAGTCTTTATCCCCGCCCCTCACTTAGCCACCATGACAGCGCTGGCAGACAGGCAAAAAGCTTATAAAATGGATCTAAAGAAACACTTTACGGTGTTTTATTTCCTAAAATTCCATTAAAAACATTCAAGCTGTCTTAAATTACATGAAAAATAAAACATTCATCCTCTTTTGCAGAGATTTTATCATTAAACTTCATATAAAAATAATCTAAAAATTCCTAAACACAAGCTTTTTATCATTTTTACCAATATCTTTTGAAAAACTGACATTTAAAACTGTACTGCTCTCTGGTTTTTTCTGCTATTGTTGCAAATTTGATGAATCTGTAGAATCCAACGGCTGCCGCGCAAAGCATCCTGGGATAGCCTTTGCCCCTGCTGAAAAAACCAGCATTGCTGGTTACCAGCACATGTTGTGTTTTGGTGCTGGTCTATAGTGATCCATTAGTTCAACCAGCTTAGACCAGTATTGAATCATGCTGGTCCACCAGCTAAACCAGCACCAAACCAGCATAGACCAGCAGAGACCAGCAAATAAATCATGCAGGTCTTGATTTATATGATGGTCAAGTCTCTGCTGGTCATTGCTGGTCTATGCTGGTTTAGCTTGTGGACCAGCATGATTCAATGCTGGTCTATACTGGTTGAACTAATGGATCACTATAGACCAGCATACCAGCACCAAAACACAACATATGCTGGTAACCAGCAATGCTGGTCTATGCTGGTTTTTCCAGCAGGGAGCGAGGATACACCCGACCCATCCTCGAAATTCGGGTGGAACGAGGACACATTTGAGGACACATGAATGAGTATCTTTTGAATTCGGACACCGCACTCGTCGCTGTGATGTCATCGGCCTTAAATGTCCTTAGGAGCATCCTACCCCTGAATCCAGACACAGCCAGCGTGAGACTTTCGGGGCACCAGACCGGCGAGTGAGAACTTGCAATCGTGGTATTCTGGATCTAAGCACAAGATGGGGAGTGACCCTTCATTAACCCTGCAAAGGGTCATATTAGCACATACTGGCTCAAGGAAAAGATTTAAAATATGAAAAGTTGCAAAGTATGCCTTTAAATTTACTGTGTTTTTAAGTTTTGCCGATAAAAGTTTTCTTTAAAGTTTCTGCATTTAAAACATCTAATAATGCCAGAGAATATTAAATGTCCATTTTGTAATAATTATAATAAACAATAAAACATATTGTAAATGCAGAATAACGTATTGTGCTTAGTGGTATGTTTCCTATTTTCTTGCTATTTTCTACTTTAGATTATGACTTGAGTAAAAGAACAAAACTAATTTAAACGTCCTGTGCTTCAGATGCATCGAGCTGCTTAATGTGGCCCTAAAACAAGCATTTTGCAGGTTCATATTAAAACTGTAATCCATTCTGCTCATTGCATTTGTTTCTCATCCACACCTGTCCTGCAGAATGAAACACATGGAAATGTGATGTGTCAAGCTGAATATTTCATGCAAATAACCAGAATCCATTGACTAATTTATCTGAAGCTTTCAAAGTAAGCCTTTCCCGTCTCTGTGTTTAATGTAACACAGATATATAAATAGATGTGTCTCTTGTTTTTGTGTTTTTGATGATTTTTTGGGGTTTTTTTTTTGTAGTTTAAAATCTGTTGCAAGAGCTCAAGGCTATAAACCAATTACCTGTCTGACTGAACTGACTTGTTTGTTCTCTTTTTATATGTTCCTGTACTTTAATCTTTTTTATTTATAAAAGGAACAGATGCAATGTAAGAGATCTCACCAAGAAAGATCTACATAGCATGTTTGTTTCTGTGGAATAATCTGTCATGTTTGACTCTCCTGCTGCCTCTCCGTGTCTTCAGCAGCATCAGGAATCTGTTCTCCACCTGCCCCAAATAACAAACTGATTCCAAATGTCAGTTTTTTAAATAAATAGAGCAGATTCTACTGTGCAAACCTGTTTTTATAACATAAAATTGCATCATGCCTCAAAAAACCTTGTATAATCACATGTATTTATTCATTTAATTGGATGCAAACCCACCTTGAAACCCCCCAAATTAACAAAAATACTCAGCTTATTCAGAAAATACATCTAAAATATCATAAATTAAATGAGATAACTCACCGTAAAACACAAACCAAAAAGACTGATAGATGCTGTGAAGAAGGTGAGGACAAAAATCAGTAATCTGGCATCCAGGTGAGAGTCACATTAGTGTCAGTCGGTAAACACACAAAAACACCCAGCGCTGTAATTTCCAATTTTATACCAGACACTTGAACTGTGACCTCATTTATTCAGCTGCCAAACTCAAACTGTACCTCCATTTAGCATTAGGCTAGTGTTAATTATGGATGCTGATGGAGGAATATTTGTCCTTTTCCTACAAAATCAATAAAGCTCTTAACCTTTAGAACGTCGCAAAATGAATAATTCTTTTACTAATCACCATTTAAGGCCAGAAGGAGATTTGAAAAGGTTCATAAATAATAAAAACTGCTCCTTTTGCCTGTTTAGATTGTAAATATGAGTGTAGATAACATTAATAGTGATTCAGGGGTGTTGATTTGACTGCAGATCTATCAAAAAACAGAAAACACACAACAAATTGAAGACATGGTAATAGAATATACAATCTCCAGATTTTACATTTAAAAACAACCAATTTAACAGCAGATTCATGTCAAATTCTCACAGTGAGGAAAAGGTTAATGCAGGGTGTCGTTTTACAACACTTTGGATTTCAGCTCTGCTCTTGACACATGTGCTTATATATAGAAATTCAATGTGAGCTAGGCACACTTGTCATCCAGATGACAGCTAACAATTTGTCTGACATCAGCTTCATACATTATGTCTAAAATGCACAGTTTTCATTTAAATCATTTGTGTGTGTGGGAAGGAAATTTGAATTTCATCATGGATTCCATCTGTTCCCCCACAGAAAAAAAAAACCCTATATAAAACTCAGAAATATGGCTGAACTTACATAATGTAGCACTATTTAAGAGATTCATATCAAATTGGGTTTTGTGTGAAGGTGTTATCATCTTACCTGCTGTAGATAGCAATTTGAAGAAACTCAGATTTGAAAATTTCAGATTGATTTATGAACAAGCTAGTTTTTAATTTGAGTAAAAAAAATTACTTTAAAGCCAAAGCCAAAACTATACTTTAATACCAGTTTTTCATGGTATTTATATAGAATTTGTGTTATCTGCTTGCACAAAAAGCAGCAGCCTGCAGTACTTCTTGCAGGAATTTCATATTTCTGCAGACTAAAAGTAGTTTTATTTGCATGAACAACATAAAAGTTGAGTTGTTTTTCATTGCATTTTTATGGGGCCTGCTCTGACTAGCCGTTAGCATGTCAATCGTATCTGTTTCTCCAAACTGAGGCTGTTCAAGGAGCTCTACAGCAGGTAGGATAAATTGTTTATAACTTTTCCCACAGAAACCCAGTTCAGGGGATTTGATCTATAGCTTTAGGGCAGAGCTGACCTATATTCTTTGTGATTCTTTCAGAAAGGCATGACCCCTGGTGCAAAGAGCCACTGTGGAACTGTGCTACAGTGATAGCGCTGTTCAGTGTCATTGTGTTTTTCTGTCTTACAACAATCCTGCTTTGAGCCGTAATGATCTGTGGGACCGAGCGATGAGTGTACAGGGACAGCAGTGTGGTTATGCAACACTGCCGCTTGCACAAGTGTCAATTTGAACTTCTCTCACACAGAGAGGAAGACACATAATGTTAATTAGACTGAAAGCACAGTGCTGTTTCTCCCAGTATGTTCGTCTCTTACCAGCTTACTAAAAATAGTCCCCGTTGTGTGATCGAGGGGATATTTTAATTACAACAGCATATGCTTTAATTGCTGCAGTCTCATTTGCTAATGTTTCTTTCTGTTGAACTTTTGAACTGAACTGTCGCCCTATTGCTGCCATGGTTTCTTTGATGTGCCTTCCAGTTGTGATGGATCTTTTTATGGGTCAAGTGCTAACGCTGAACTGCAGCCATCAAACATAAAAGGCAGGATAATTGGCCGACAAACAAAAATCCCAGTGCTTTGTGGGAAAGCGAACACCGGTCCTGCTGGTTTCTAAATCTCAATTTGTGAGCGAATGAAGATCCTAAAGAGGCATTCTTTGTATTTTTTATGAGGACAAAAGATACAATAATAATCCAACTCAAGACAAATCCACTGTGTTCCTGAGGCAAAGAGGTTTATCCCCTGATAAATGAAGAACCGAGGAGCAAAGCTGGAATTTAAGTTTTCTTCAAGTCTATCAATACAGGCAAAGACGAGTGCTGAATGCAAACTCACCCTATCAGTCATTTCCCTGGAGCAGTTGCTTAAGCACTGTCTGTGTGTTCAGAATCTTAAAGGCAAGGATCCACACACACACACACACACACACACACACACACACACACACACACACACACACACACACACACACACACACACACACACACACACTATTGAACGCTTCTGGGTATGCTGGAAAAGCAGTGGCAGAGAGAGGGGAAAGTACGGAGATAATCAGGCACATGTTTGGGTCAACATGTGGCCAGAAGTGAAATATCCCATAAATCAATTCATCTCATTAAGGAACCCACTTATTCACTTCATATATACATTTTTGACAAGCTGTGCAGATTTTGCAGATGTGTCAGAATTAGGCTTTGTCTGTTTATGCAACAACCTAAATGAATATTTGCAGACTTTATCTTAACAAATGTTGATGCAAGCTTATAGGGCACATTCAGACTGTGCAGGATTAGCTTCAGGGCAGAGAAAAGGAAAAGAATTGAAATGCAAATAAGATGGGGATTACTGAGAGAGTATTCACTCGACAAGAGGCTTCTGCATTAATGGATGAAATACTGGTCACATTTGAAAAAGTGTCATTCCCTCTTTTTATACTTTGTTTACAGGATGTTAAACAAGCACAAAAATGATGTTTAAAAATCTTGATCTGACTTCAAATGGTAATAGTTTCTATCCATCCACTAATAAATCAGTGTTCTGTATCATAAAGTCACATGTTAGCAGTGTTGGCTCTCGTTAACCTGAAAACACACGCAGATGAGACATTTATTTGACTATCCTGTAAGTTGCATTCAAATCCAAAAAAAGAAAAGGTGTTACACGAGAAATTAAATCATCCCAACATCAAACGCATGCTTCCTGCACAGCCAAAAGTGTGAAATCCATTGCTGCAGGGACGGCGCTGACTTGAAAGTATCCAAATAGGAATTCTCCTTTGTAGTTCTTCAGATCTGTAAAGAATATAGGGTTACTGACTTGTTTTTTTAATTTATGAAAATGTATTATTGCCTCTGAGTTTGTTTTTGTTGTCACTTTGATGACAATTGGATTTAATTATAGTGTTTAGCACATTAAAAAATGTAAAACAAGCTGATCCACAGATTATCATTGTATTTAAACTAATGTGAGCTAAACAAAAAATGATCTAGCAGCTTTTTCATCAAACAGAACATGAAGTTTTTAAAGTGGAGACTGCCCTCTGCTGGCGAAACTCTAATAAGCACATCAACCTGTCTTTCATCCTGATTAGGAAGATGGACTCCACAGCACCTCCTGGAGGTCATTAAACTTTACTACAAATGAAGAAAGATGAGTTGATTTTTTTCTCATTTTAATTTCTAGTATCTGTAATATAGAGCAGGTTTAAACTGCTTGCAGGAAAAGGTAAGAAGTGATGGAATGAATCTGAATTAGCAATAATTCAGATAAACTGAAATGCCAATTCAAGGATGCTCTGTAATTTAGAGTTATGCTGCAAAAACATTTCTCCCTGGAGGGTTTTTTAATTCAACACCATCCTCTAACAGGGAGACTTTGAAACCTCTTTTGTTTCCTGACAGAGATTACCCACGACAACGTTTTCTGTGACACAAAGGAAAAAAAGTGAATGTGGAGGAGAAGATAAACATTTTAAGAGGACATCACAACTGTAGTCATTATCCCTTATCTAAGATTCATCGCCTTTCCGAGGAGGATAAAATCAATCATAAGCAGGTGTTCCTGCAGCTGCACATGATAGCCAGCAAACGTGCAGAGAATATGTTCTCTTTGCTACAGAGAGCTGCAGATTTTAGTTGTGATAAAGTATGAAAATCAAAGTGCTCTGCAGGGTGAGTCATCACACTGTTTTTGTGGGTTCTGATGGAAAGCCTCTCAGACCTTTGGCAATTAAGCTGCATTGTTTCCACAAGTGGTGCTGTCACAACACACAATTACAATAAATAAGTTCTGAAACTGGCAATTATTTACAATGAAAAATACACATCTGTTCTGCAACCAGCTGTTATTGTAAGAAAAATAAAGTGCTGCACAAAATTTGTCCTGCTTGTTTAAAAAGATTAGATATGATAATATATTTTAAAAACCATAAACAGTGACTCTGAGTAACCCTATAATCATGTTACATAGGAGGAAATGACAGACGGGCACATAACCTCGGGATCAAAGTCATCTTCCTACAGCTTAGAGAAGTCAACATGGCCGCGTCAAAGAAGATCAGTTCTGTTCCAGTTTGAAAGGATGCATTTCCCAGGGTCAGTGGAGCTGTGACCAGTCTGTCACTTGGTATGCTGAGGCAGCTTCAGCAGGATTTACAGCAGCCACTGGTTTGCAAGATTCTGGCAAATCATGATTTGCACAAATGGCAGGAATACTAGCATGAAATCAGTTTAGAGAAAACAATTAAATTAACATATTTTGAACTTATCAGGGAGCTGTAAGCATGACGGGATGTTATTTTATGACACAATAATAATGAAGTATGTCCATCCTGAACGTTTTGAAATAAAAGGCAAGAAGCAGCTGCTCTAAAAAGCATCTGAAACCCAGGATACCATTCCTTGTGGCTTATGCAACATACCTTCAAAGTTTATTTCATAAAGGATGTCCACACACTTTATGAATACACATTTTGGTTAAAGTGCAAACCATTTGATGTTGATATTCAGGCCTTCTGTGCAAATGTTCTTTTTCTTTTTACTCACAAAATGTTTTTTCAACTCTAACCTGATGAAGTATCTCTAAAGAGATCTTTTGAAGTGGAGTTCTGTGAAATGGTTATAAATGATTAATATCTTACATGTTGTAGACGGCTCTTTAAAAAGCCTCTGTTTGAAGAAACAGAGATTAGTTCTGACTGAACAGACGAGCTAAAACTAGTCATAATTCTAATCTCAGATATTTTACTGCAGTTTATGCAAATATTATTTTATAACCCTTGCATTTATGAATTGTATATTTAAGCAGTATTTGTTGCTGCAGCAAAATAAACTGTTTTCTGTTCAGAGGCAGGTAATTTATCAGGAAAACGTTTCAAAATATCTAAACTATCACTTCAAGAGTTCCTTGTAGGAGTTTAAAATTATGGGAAAATCTATAAAAGAAATTTTTATCACAAGTTTTTAATTAAACTGATATGTAGAATTTAATTGAGATTTAAAAACCAGTTTCTAGTAGTAAATACATCACTATAAAAAATAAAACACTTTTAATCCTTAGTAAATTCAGCATTTGGATTAAAGTTTCTTATGTAAAACATTTAAGTTATTTCTAATCTAGAACTTTACCTTTTTATTCACTGAACTCTTAAATTACATGGAAATTATTTATTTGTTTATCCTTTATGTAAAACCTTAAAAGTTTAATTTAAAGCAGGACATTTTTTAAAACCACTTCTAATGTAAAATACCACAATCCTGACCAGGCGAGTGAAGGTTTCAATCAATTTTTATTTGCATATTTTCACAATATTGAAGGGCACATTTTCTCATTTTAAAACACAATGAAAAAAATATTTTGAAATACATTCTGAAATAAACATCAAATTCAGGGACAGAATGAATCCTCTTCCCACTGTTTTCTGGACCTTTCACATCCTCAGCTCAAACAAAACTCATTTTCAGAAGCAAAGATGTATTTTTTTTTAACGTAATACTGTTTCCTGTGATTTCGAGTTGCTCTTGAAGGTTTCACACTCGTTACAGAATGTCGTAGATTTTACAGTGCAGATACGCCAGCTTCTCTTCCCTGCTCTTCCTCAGCATTGGCATCCACTCCCAGTGGCTCAGCTCTACAATCCTGTAACCTTTGATTTTTAAGTGTCTTCTCTTCATTGCATGAAGTCCCAGTAACTGCTGTGACCGGGAACAGTAGTGGTTCCTGTTTGAGATCTGAACAGCCACTTTGATAGGGTGTTTAACGTCCTTGGGGGTGGAGTCAAGGCCACTGGGTTTGGCTAAAGTTTTTTTGATATTACTGGTCAAATCTAGAACTGACTCAAACAGTCTCCCACCTTCATCAGGTGGTAATCTGTGGTAGGATGTGGGCTGAACTCTAGCAGAAGACGCTGGGGAATCTGTGGTGTTTTGGCCATTTATTAACTGTGCTAAAAGTTCATCAGTAATAGTCAGTCCTGGGTTAGACTCTCCCCATATTTGATGAGAAGGTACAACAGATGAACTTTGCTCTAAAGATGGTGGGTTCACAGGTCTTGGCTGCCCATTGGGGTCCAGATGCACTTCCAGATCGATGGAGCGAGTATGGGGTAGGATCATTCTCTTGCATACAAACTTCTCCCCTCCGAGCAGATCACAAAGAGCCGATTCTGCCGCCAAAACTTCAGGTTTCTGGCATACGTCCGACTGTGCAAACTTCCACAGCCTTTCTGTCACTTCTTCTCCAAGGTCAGGACTTAACCGAGGGCCAGTCCACTGGGGCAGCTCCAAAGCAACAGCTTCATCTAAAGTGAACAAGTCCTTTTTCAGCTCCAGCTGGATGGATTTCAGTGCTAAGTTGACAAAGTCAGGGCTTAAAGCTAATGCAATAAGGTCCTCAGGGAACTGAGAGACAAAGGCCAAGCCTAGAAGGCCAGTAAGCAGGTGCTCTGGGTAACGCTGGAACTCAGCTTTTCTCTGCCTCAGGGTTTCTGTAAGACTTGGGTAGAAACCTGGACTCTGACTGGGGAGAAAGCCTAAGTTGCCAAAGGCCCACAGGAGTTTACATGAGTCTTTACTCCTGCAGTCGGGCGCGAGCAAGGGAATTCTCTCAGCAATTGGAGTCAGGATACTATTGCTGTGATAATGAAGAGCTGAACAAGTCAAAGCCACATGCATCAGTCCTTGGACACCCATCCCGTGGGCACGTCGAGGAACTTCCTGAGCCATTGCTTCCAACCACGCTCTATGAAATAGATAACTGAAACGCAGGTATTTCAGCACATTCACCATTGTTAAGTCGCTCATTTCTGTCACAAAAGAGAGCGTACTGTTAACAATACGGGTCACTGCCCCCTCAGAAATCGAAGTTTGGGATTTAAAGAGCCCCAGACACACGGTGCCAATCTCCTCATGATGCAAATGATGTAAATGACGCAACAGGAGTTGCTCTAAAGGATGTCTCAATTCTTTTGGACAGTGCCTGCTTTCTCCTATTATATACAACAGCTGGACCAGCTCAGGAACCCCTACTTGTCCCAGATGTTGGTGGAACGAGTCATACAGATAATGTAAAAACTGTGGGACTTGCCTTCTAATACACCGCCACAAGTCAGCAGCTAATAACAACTGATGTAGGCTCATCTGGCTGGCACGGCGGTTCAGCTCCGCCTCATACACCTCCAGCACAGTGTGGGACGGAGGCATCTTCAGCCATACAAATGACTCCAACACCTCCAGCAGCTGAGGCAGAGAATAGAGGCGAAGGTGTTCTACAGAATACCGAAGGAGCATGATAAAGCGCTGGTCACTTCTCAGCAGTGGCAACTCGTCTGGCTGCAACTTACTGAGTTCTACAAAAAACTGGGAGATGTCGGATGGTTTCATCCTGCCCCTTAAGACGGACACTTTTTGGAGTAGTGGCAACACATCCACCCATTCGATTGTATGAGGTTGCTGGGTGAGGTCAAGGGTAATGGAGGCGTACTCAGGTCGGATTTTAAGGAATGCACGCATGTCTACTTTAATATCCGGGGACACCGGCTTTCTGCTGTGGTACGGCAGCACAGAGGGTCTCTCAGGTTCAGGGACTTTACTGAAAGCCAGGTCCAGAAGAGTGTTTTTCGAGCTCGAGAGATGCCGCGAGCAACTCACACTGTACTGATTCCCCTGCTTCCAGAAGAAAGGAGCGTGAGCCGTGAAACACTGTTCGTCATCATCATCATCGTCATCTGTCTGGCTGCGAGAACTTGAGGAGTTCCACGTGGACTGATATGACGATGGGTTGTAATGCAGTCTGTATCCACCATGGATAGAGTCTCCCTGCTGTTGCAGCGCTTTCTTCTTCTCCTCCTGATCATTTGTGTCATCCTCTGGTTTGATGTGCATGTGCTGAGCCCGAGTAAAACTTTTTCTCCAGTTTGGGAGGGATCGAAGCCCCGCAACTCGCCGGCAGAACACTGAGGCCGCCATCAGTGGGCTGAAATAACAGAGGCATGATTAAAATAAACAGTCAAGTAAACAATAAACTGATACATGTATCTAAAAATTATAGATTAAAATAATAAAAATGTATAACCACAAGGTCGTTTATGAGAAAGATTAGATCAAAATTTTTTTCAATAATACTACATTTTATTCTGAAAGTTTGAGTGAATGATAAATTTTGAAAAGTGGCACAGTCAGCATGGAATGGTTTCCTCTATAGGAGACTAAACAGACAAAATCATCATATTTGTCTTCTGTTGAATATATTTTACACAAAATAATAATTCACCTCAAATAACGGTGTGTATTTATTGTCAGGTGTCATATATTCAAACTTCGTTCATAACCTAACAGCGTGCTAACACGACATTTCAGAATGAATGTTAGTTTGAGGCTACCACGGAGCATCGACCAACCTCCGTATAAACCCTCTTCTTTTCGCTCAAACTAATCTTATATGTGTTCGAAACGATAAATATGACAATAAAGCACATTATCTAACTTTACTGTTTAACTCACCTTTTTAGTTTTTAGCACGAAACCTCATGGAAGCATTTCTTTAGGGAGGGTTTAACCAGAGAGGTCTTTTTCAATTACACCGGAACTCAAATATTTTACCTTCCAAAATAAAATAAAGGAAACGCTGTACGTACGTGTTTGTTCTTCTAAATCGCTCTAGAATGCGCAAAACTTAAACTATTTATCATAATATCATTTATTATATGCTGTGCTGAAAATATACAAAATGTGTATATATAGAACTACTTTGTTAATCATTAGAATTCGATAATGTTGTATTATTGTGACAGTAAGATTTTTCCGGGTCAGGGAGCCACGACTGAACGGTGTTTGACCTATGGCAGCCGCAAAGGTTTAAAAGACAGAAAAACGAAACTCGAATTTAGCTCAGATAACGAGGCCCTTTTCTAATCTGAATTTGTTATAAGATTTCAGAGTATTTGCAGCAAAAAAGAAAATAATTGAATTGTTTCCCTGATAATGTCTTTTAGATCATATAAATAATAATATCTTTAGTTATTAACCATAATAATAGCTTTCTGTTAAGAAAAATTCTAATATCTGCCACTTTTGGTAATTTTGTTTGAAATTATTTCGGAGAGTGCCAAGAATTAAAAATTACTCACCATTTTGTGCTTAATTCAGCTCTGTGTTCTTTACATATCAGTAGTATGTCCCCATTACTCAAGACACAATTGTTCATTCTTATATACATTAGAGTAAAATCCGAAACATGTTTGTTTGTTTCATCCATTTAATTAAAGCTCACTTTATATGAGTGTGCTCTGATTACATTTGTGTAAATAATTCATCAACACTATTCTACATTTTAAGTGTAGAACTTATTGCTGTTTTGTTTTTGTTTAGAATACTTTAAATGTAAAAGAGAACCCAGAAATACTTGTGTTTAAAATCTGATTTAAAATTCTAAAGCAACAAACAGTACAATGCATTTATAAAGTAAATTCATCTTCGTCAGACATTGCTTTTATTGTTTGAACATGTTTTTGTTAACTATGTTCCCACGCCATTGTGTCAATTTGTGTGGTTTTTTAAAAATGACTTGCCTATGTGCTTGCAAAATCACTTATTTAAATGTGTATCTTACCTATCTTCTGATCAATATTCTACGTTTTCTAATCCACAAATTAAAATGAAACAAAAACTGTTTCAGAAATTGTCTCAAGTCATATTATATCTTTGAAAAATGAAATTGTATTGTACTTATATTCATTTGCATGTATGAAGTCATTTTATTGCATATGTTGAACTTTATACAAAGCACAAGAATTAAAAAAATTTACATTGTAATATTTTTATTATTATATTTTCTGCATTTTATTCCTGTTTAAGCAAAAGAGCAGAACTCTATTTGATACACTTCTGACTTAATTCAGTGAATTAAATTAATACTACATCCAGTGGTACTTTATCACATTATGTGCAGCATGTAAATCTTGTGCAAACATTTTATTCATATTTTATTTTTTCAACTATAAAGCTACTGTCTGAAATGTACCCTTATAATAATGCATTTTTAAAACAATCTTTGTTTTTGGATTGAACAAATTAAAGTTCTAAAAATAACTACATTCCTATTATAATAAATTAAATAACATACATTTTAATAAAATCTATTATGTCTTAAGATTTTTATTTTTTGGTCAACAGAGTAAAGTGGTGAAAGTTCGGAGAGGAAGTAGCTGATTTATGTAAATGAATGAGTTGGGGTTCGGCTCCGCTGGCTGGGAGCCGCCCTTCATTCACCACATGGTTAAACCCTGGCTCTACTCGCGCCACTTTCGCAATCTTACTACGACTCCCAAACTCCCAGCAAATCAAAATAGTAGCACATGGTTTTGCACTTTTCTTTTATCACAAGTCTTAGTTGAGGTCTCTTTTTCTCCCCCGTGTTTTGCAGGTATCCATGAAGAAGCAGTGTGAGTATTACGGTAAGTGTGAATAAGTGTGTGAAGATGGTGGATTTTTAGAAGCTGATGTCTTACACCGCGCGTGTTATTTCCTAAAGAAAAAACCTGTTGTTAGCCTTTTCTGCGGGAAATGCGGCAGGAAAGTGGCGGAATTGTATTCTACATTATAGCTTCTAAACTATAACATTTGAATCGTTAGTTTCCGCATTTGAAAACAATGTTACAGAGGCGCATGGCAACCTCTCCTCCATGATTGTAGAATGAGGGAGATTTGAAAAAGCATGTGTTGCTGCTGCTGTTGTACCTCAAGTCAGGGAGGCGATTGTTGCCCGTGAAAACTCCGACTTGCACATTTTAGTTGCGGCTGCTGCCGCTAAACTCTCGTAATCGTACAGTCGAGCAGATGTTGCTAAAATGTCACGTTTTGAGGCAGATTAACCAGAGGGGTGTTCATTTAAAAGTGCCTCCAGAACAAAGCGGCAGCACATGGGATGGCAGCAGGCCGCGCGCGGCTGCTATCCTGTTAGCCGCTAACGCAAACAACACCAACTCGCGTATATAAATTAACTCTGTACATGAATTGCTCACGTGTTTTATTTATATAACCTGTGCTTTTTAATATCATTATACTGATGTAGAGAAATTCAACGTGATAAACACCAACCAGTGGCTGTGAACAAGCAGCTAACAGCTAAGCATGAAGATACACAACGTAATGAGTGCTTGCCGACAAACACTATAAAAAGCTACTGCTTGCGACTTTAAACTATTTAACTTGGGTGTAGATTTTTGTGAAATACCAGCACGTGTCGGTTGACTGAAACTAACAGCAGTAGGACGTAATTTGCGCGAGTTTTTGTTTGCCTAGCACATGCGTGCTGTTTTGATGGAGCCTTCGGCGATTACAACTAGCTTGTTGGTACTGTTAAGTTTTTTTTTTTTGTTTTTTTTTTTTTAGTATCACGCGTGGTGCGTCAAACCGTTACATGTGCACACGTCTTATACCGTTCTGTTTATTTTATGCGCTTATACATTTATGTGCCGCAGTTATGGTTGTAACTTGTTGCCTCAGGAGGCAAAAAGGTAGATTTATTATCAAATGGCTCAACTCGGGACTCCCGGGCGCCATGTTAGCGCGTGGGGGAGGGGTACAGAAATGTAGCTCGAGCGCAAGTGTTGCTGTCCTCGAGAAGACAGGTTCAAACGAGTATGGCAGGCCGTTGTAGTTTAAAGTCAACCCCTTTTTTTAATTTTTGTTAGACCTTCTTTAACTAGCTTTGTGATCCAGGTGAAAAATGGCCACCTCAACACATCTTTAATAAACTCATAAAATACAAAATATCAACCAATGCTGTGATCAATCTTTTAATTAGCTTATTTTCTTATGAACAAAAAAAAAACCCTTAGAATGCATGTTATTTGTTTATGGCCCATAGTCCTCATTGGCAATAACTGTGATAGTAGTTTGATTGGGTATATCACAGTAGGACAAATTTTGAAAATAACCTAAATTTGGTTTGGATTTGAATATCAATCAGATATTTTTTTAAAAATCTAAAAGAAAGCTAAAGTTGTCATTTGATGGCACACAATAGAAAGTTTACTATTGTTACTATATCGATAAAAACATTTCTCTAATTAAAATCTTATCGTAATCAGAATTTAAATATATTATAAGGTCTTTACAGATGTGATACTACTTAAAGAAACCATGACTAAATATCTATTTCCTGAAGATAATTGAATGTTTAGGTGATAAGATGGTAATAATTGTTTTTTCTTTGTCTGTAATAAAATTTTAGACTACCAGAAATGTTTATTTCGTATAAGTTTCTCAAGCATTATTCTTCCTATAGGACAAAAATGTTATTTATTTGTTCTAGATAACCATGAGCACACCCTTCCTATTTAAAATGAACTTATAGGATATCTGAAATATAGTTTCTGCATGGAGGAAATATCCACAGCTACCTGTACTTTCTTGAAAGATATGCCTGTTGATTATTGTATCAATATTTAAGGTATTTTAGATGTTACTTGTGAATAAAACAAAATCTGGATTTCTGAAATATTTATCATGGAGAAGGAGATCTTTTTGCTTTGAAGATTTCGTCTGTTATAGGTTACATTCGATTGCCTTGGTTTTCCGCATTTAATCCTAAACCCTTTACTTACACATTTTCTTTATTAGTAATTTATCTGGTCTTTTTACTATTTTTTTTCATCACTTTTTGAAAACTTTTCTTAAACATTACTGTAGCATTGTTGGAGTAAAGAATTTCCAAATTCAACGAATAAATTCAACTTATTGGACTTTATTGGAAGAAAGCTCACCAAATGTACTTTTTCGAGATTGGAAATACAATTAAAATAAAACCTCTAATACTAGTTAAAATTACGTAAATTAAGAATTTCTGCTTGTTCCAATAAACTGCTTTATGTAGGTGAGTAGGTGATTGACGGTTCATCCTCTGACTTTTTTGGACAGAAGTGATCCTGACCTACACCAAAGTTTTATAAAGCTTTTTCAGCTCTATTCCCAAGTTAACCGAAATCTGCCTTTGGGCCTTTTATGCAATATTGCTTAGTTACAAACAGTAAAACAGGACCGGTCACATACCTCCACCTCTGCTTCCGTCGTTGGTAGAATAATTGCAACGGGCCTAGTCACATTTTCCACTGTTAACTCCCTTAAGGTCAAACATCTGACATTCTTTGATATTGCTTTGTTAAACGCCTCCATACATTGCTCTTATATATAAATTTAAATTGAATTAAATGCCCTTTTGATTGTTATTCAAAGAAAATAAGCACTTTTCAAGACCCGTCGTCTAAAAACTTTATAATCATGGATTTTCTACGTGTCTTTAAGCTTGCATATAAAATCATGTTAAGGACAATGTCTTCACCTCCTGAACTGAAGTTGCTGACCTCTTCTTAATGTTATTTACTTTTGCAGAACTCTCCCGGACGGCGCTCATTGAACTTAAAGGCGCCCATCGTTCAGCCTCAAAGAAAATGCCACACGAACAGTTTCGAGTCACTGTAGTGTCAAAGTGCTTACAGTGCAGGTAGTTTTCTGAAATCTACTGCAGTGAAGGCACTTTCGGCACTGTTCTGATAATGTGAACTAAAGGAGCTGACTCTTTGACTGATCCAGCCGGAAGTCATGAATAGACTGAATGCAGGTACGCTTGTTAATGCACATCTGGCAGGACCCCAGCTTACCCCCACCCCCCCTGCTGTTCTGGACTTAAGAATCAATTTGCGAAGCAAACACATTATTCATAAAGCATTCTATCAGTCTGGATTAACCTTTAAGATGTGTATAAAGTCTGTCACTAATAAGTTTTTGGTAGTACTTTTTAAATATAGACTGTTTTAATTGTTGGTTGAAACAAGTTGTGCATTGTCTTCCTCTAGCTCTTATGCTAAGGTGCATCTAGTGCAGATAGTGAAGTAGACTAGCACCTACTGCCCTAAGTGCTCCTTCTGGCATAAGGAGCTGGGAATCTCATCTATTTTGCTCTGTTTCTACATTCATGTGATTATCAGTTCTCTGTCAGTTTTGCCTAGTTGCGCTGCAAGAAGAAATGCGTTGTGCAAATCTACGCAAAACTGATGGTGGCCTGTGTTTTTCGTCTGTTTCGGTCAGCTTTGCAGTCTGTGGATGGAGTCGGTGCAGGTTTCAGTAGTATTAAAGTGCTTATAGTGCAGGTAGTTACACAGAATTCTACTGCAGTGTGAGCACTTGAAGTACTTCTAGACCGGATCTCCGTGGAGAGCTGCAGCGTTAGCTTACGCACGTGGGCCTCTGGTTAGTTTTGCTGGTTTGCTTTCAGCTTTTCAATTCACTGCTGTGCAAATCCATGCAAAACTGATCATAGAGCTGAACAGAATCGATGCGAGGGGATCCCTTTCTGTGCAGGTTGGGAGAGGTGGCAATGCTCTGTGCTCGAGAGGTATTGCACTTGTCCCGGCCTGTTGAGGACATGGGAATAGTTCAGCATCTGTTGCAGCCTTTTTTTATTCTAATGGTCCTGCTTTTAATTGACGTGTTTTGTAAAATGTGGAGTTCTTTAAATTAATGGTTAATTTTTGTAAATGTAGCTCAGAAAAATGTATGTTGTTCCCTTGTCACTGTGTGAAGTTTAATATGAATATTTAAAGTTGAAAATAAAAGATCTAAAAGTTTTTGCTTGGGTTCTTTTTTTCATCGCATAATTATTTATTAGACTTGGAATGTAATTAATTGTAAGTTATGCTTCATTACTTTAAACATTTTTAGTTTTTTTTCCAGTTAAACCAATTTTCAATAAGTAAGTTGCAGGTCGATATCTACAAATAAAATCTAGATATCAGATCTACTCACCTAATTTATTTATACTTTATTTGCTAGTCCAAAACATGTAAATGCATTTATTATTGTGCAATCTAGTAGGAAACCATTGCATTAATGACCTTTTTAAAATCTTTCCAACTCTCCAGTTTGGGTTTCAACAAACATTTGATGTTGTGGTAAACCATTTTAGTCTGATCCATGCACTGAGCATCAATTTAAAACTACATTTATCACCTTTCCAAATGAAAAAAATGCAGATAATCCAAAGTACATTGATAAGTGAGCATGTTGGAAAGTTGATGTTCAATTAAATATTTTTTTTTAGTTAAAGGGTTCTTACTGAGTCATTAAAATGAGAAAATGTTTACATAAACACATTACATTGTGTGGTCAGCTACTGAAGTGAGGTTACTATAATGTGGAACTTTTCTGGGTCATTTAATTTAAAAATATATATTTGATAATTAAATGTGCTGCCTATGAATTGGTGTTTAGTTAGTCTCATATAAAACCCAAGTGATCTGTAAAAACATATTTCATCATTAAATAAAAACATTTTTCTTTTGGCTGTTAATCATCCATTTAATAAAAGATTTCTCAAATTTTAAATTAGAAAATGTTTTTTACATCAAAGTGAGTTTACAAAGCTGTGTTGACTTGATAGTATTTTACTTACTAGATAGTATTTATCCTCCTTTTTGTAAGTTTTTTTTTATTTGCAATGATTGAAGTGCAACTAGATGTTTCCCCAGCAGAGGGCGGTAGCTACCAACCTAAGATCACTTCATATTTGGATCACACTATTATTTTTATTTATAGAAAGCCAGAAGTAGAAAAAGGCTAAAACATTACATTTAAAAATAGACATTTTGCTTGTAACAATTTGAAGGTTGTGTTTTAAACATTTATTTAAGATGAACAGCTCAGTCCTTTGATTTCATTAAATTAAAATATATTTAACGTGTGTGATTTAATATGTCCCAGTGAATAATCAGGTGGTTTTCCCTGAATCCTGTTATAAATAATGTATCAGAGACATCAACAAGTTGAACGCTCCACCTGCCTCACACACAAACACTCACAGAGACCCAATACCCCGCAGACCTCTGGTCAATAAGCAGACTTTCTATTATTTGGCATTGTATGGAAGGCTGGCAGAGGGAGCTATTCACTGAAGTGTTCACCTTTCATTACACGTCCTCTTTACTTGACAGACAAGATAAATGGGAAACATCCAGAGAGGACCTGAACCCAGAGATGCATTTCTGCTTTTCAGCTCATGCCTTATTGCTCTAACAACCTCTATTTACGCTGATGTCTTGGATAGCTCACGCTTTTATGAGACATAGATTGCTGCATGATTGTGGCTTGTCAGGGCAGATGGCACCTGGCGACTTGAAGTTGTTGCATTAATGTGACCTGACTTTGTGGTGGGGATGCATACATTCTTTTATATAGAGAATATTTAGATAAAACACCTAAAGGATTGCTTAGAATAGGAACATTGTGCCTGAAATATTTGCCAAACCTATAGAAACTATTTGATGGATCACCACAGACTTTCAGACATCCCAGAGGATGAATCCTAATGACTTTGTTGATCTACTGACTTTTCCTCTGCTGCCGTCAGGAAGTTAATATTTATGAGATTGAGCAAAAGTCAGAAATGAAATTCAATATGCATTTTATTACTTTGGTGACCCTGGACTCTGACACCATCAGACAATCACGAGTAAAGAGCCTCTCCTTAATTATCCAGCATGCTAATTAGCAGTATGATGCTAAAAATAGTTAATATATTAGCATTAGAGTGACATTGTTAGAAAGTTGACATCATCGGGTGTCCATGTGCATGTTATCTGTTATGTCTGTGCACTAATTGGATTTTATTTTTTAGCCAATGAGATGAACCCTTTTAGTTTCCACCAACTGCTTTTTGGTGTTTTATTTCTTTCATTTTTGCAGCTGTATTAGAAAAGTAAGAGCTCAGTAAAAATGTTCATCATTTTCTGCTTTCGTTAAAAACGCCAAATTAAAGAAATGTACACACATTATATTTGTTAGACGACACAATGCATTTCTCAAGCTAACACAAAGAGAAGAAGGAAAGCTCCACTTTTTAATTGTTTCACAGCTTGTGCTCACTTGATAAAATAGTTTTCAGCTGCTGCTTTGGGGAATTTTTATAGATTCTCTTGGCAAAAACCTCCCATTTCTGTGAAATTTGTGGATTGTGCACGCATTCCTTTTTTATGTTGGTGTCTTTAAGGAGGACTGTGCAGGCAGAGGCTGAAACTTTACACATGCATTCTTTTTCTGGAGCTGCATGGATGTGTTTAACGGACTTGGTGGATTTATTAAGGTTTCTGCATGTTTCATGCACCAAAACATGAAAACCTGACATTGATTTTTAAATTTTAAGTTTGCTTCCTCAGGAAGTCACACCCACTCACCTGCACATAGTGATTTTTATGCATTGAATAAACAATTACATTAGAAAAATGTCTGTTTGACCCTACAGCTGCTACGTGGATCAACATTTCTTTGTTTTTGGAAATAAATAATAAAGATTTCTGCTTAATCCATAAGAAGAAGCCATCAATAAGTCCTTTGACCTCTGATTGTGCCCCCACCGTCTCCTGGATTAGCTGAAAATGTATAAAGACATCATTTCATTCTGTAACTGAATGCAATGTGCTCCCCTTTTCTTTGCCAACAAATAAAATAAGACTTCCACACACAAAAAAAATCAATATGCCATGATTCTTTAAGGATCAAACTGATGGGAGTCTGTCTGAGCACACTTCAATTATTTGGATTCCCAAGTGCAATTACTGTTGTGCATTTGTCAAGGATTACAGAGAGAAAGAGAGAGAAAAGATGTGCAAGGTTGAGTGGAAGTTATTTTTAATGGATGTTTTTGGAGTTGTTGCTTTCATCAACATTTAAAAGCCGGCAGCTGATTTTAAACCATCTTAAATCTACAACTATCCTGACCCACACATCATTATCAGGTATCTGTCTTTTTATTCTCCTAAAGTCTTTACAAGTAGGAGGTCGTCGAGCGAATTCAGAGAAACCTGGTTAGCTTATTGTAGCTCTTGTAGAGCTGATTGAATATTCAGAAAAGACCTTGTGTGTTGATGCTGTGTCTCTGGGGATTGTTTAATTCTGCTAACAGACACACACAAAAAAAGCTTGTGTCAGCCATGCTGCTGAGGTTGGCATTCACTCTGATGATGATGATGGGGGGGGTTCCTTCAGCTGACCTCTGTGAGTTAACTATTCCTCTGTCTTTAGGATGGCGCCAGACCCCAGAATGAACTTGCGCTTTAAGTATGCATACGGCACACTCCAGCTGTCAATTTATGCTAATTCACCTTTGAATTAGCCATGAAAAACAATTAATTTTCTGTGCAGGTTGATGAGCCGTTTTCACAAGGAGCTTTAGTACACTCTTTTGTGCACGGACACTTGCTGACTATGTGGCAAATGAAGTGAAACATGAGCTAAATTCAAAGAACGTGCATTCAGAAGGAAATAATCTAGATCTTAGCTGGAAATCAAATGAACTGTTTTAGTTCAGAGCAGAAGGCCTATATGAACCTTTTCCAGGAACAAGGGAAGCTTTTTCTTTACCCCCATGTGTTTCTACACAGATAGAAGGGCTAAAATAGTAGGACTTTTGAAATAATAAATGATAAATAAATATCTGGGTACAAAGATTCTGGGTGGAAATGTGTTTATACAAGTGATTTAACCCATAAGTTTCAAGATAAAAGCAAAATATTGTTTATTTAATTGAGTAAATATTTTGAAGTGAGATTCTTTAGAAAAGTTATGAAAAAACAAGTATTCGTTCTGACAGGATTGATAAGCTAATGGCTAGTCACAGTTACTGCAAACATGGACATTTATAAATATTTACATCGCTATCTATTTGGCATCACACCAATATTTACATAGAATTCTGTTTTTTTAAAGCACAAGTAGAGGCAGCTATCTGTAACATTCACTTCTATAATAACAAGCCTGCAGGGATCGTCATGTAAAATTAGGTTTTAACATTCGGTGTTATGACATATTTGAAGTTGGAGTTGGTTCATGATCTTCTTGGCACCTGTCAAACTATCCGTTAGCTTATCAAGTTGCTCAGAAAAGAGCTGTTTCTCTAAACTGAGGTTGTTCAAGAGCTATCTACAAACCCTGCTTCCAAATGCTAGAATCGTCACTTCAACATGAAAGTCAGACACCTTTTCTACAGATTTTGGTTTAAAATGTTTTATTTGCTGCTTTAAAACAACAAAAACAGAAAAAAACTAAATGAATGCAAATTAAACAGAAGCATTACTATTTATTCAAGCATCTTGATGCGTAATCATAAAAAATGGAGGCAAATTGAATATGAGAATCTGTGTTTTAGAGCTGCAGACCCCTGAAGGCACCGCTGCTAAAACCACACATGATGTCGTCCTTAACCACACTCCTTCACTCCACTCAACCTTCCTGTCACCTGTCTCTCATTCATCCTCCTTTGGGAGCTGTAGTTCCCTTTGGCTGCACACTCCGTCCCATCCTTTTTTAAAATTCGTCTGCCCATCTAATTTTCAGCGGGTCAGCCTGTCAGATGGACTGGCAGAGTTCTCAACACAGCAGATGTTGGAGCATTAACCGCTCTATCGTTCCCTGGACTTGGAGTCAAACAGACTATTTCATTGTTGTTTGTGGAAAAAAAATCGGAGTTTGGTCCTAAAATGTGTGGCTGCTTTAATTTAGGAGGATAAATGTCAAAATTTTAGTTTAAAGGCAAATTTTTTAAGAAGCAGGAAGTCAGTTTGACAGGATTTGAGTAAAAAAATAAATAAATAAAAAAGGCCTCACAGGGCAAATGAGTGTGAAACATCTGTGTGTATTATATGGTGTGAACAATCCAAAATGAACCATCTGTACCACGTTTCTGACGTGCCCTGATCTTCATTCGTGCAAAACCTCAATTTCAATCGTGTCATCCTGTCAGAGCTTCTTTAGTAAAGCAGTTTGTTCATTCATGCGCTGCAGGGAACTGTTCTGTAAGGTGAGATGGGTTTATTGCTCTGCAGCTGTCTAATATAGCTGGAAACAGGTTGAGCGCTGACACTGAACCAAAAGAGTGAAGTTTGAACATCTGAAATGGTGAGGAAGAGCTCCACACAGGTAGGGTTGAGACTTTTTTTGAAATTTAAAAACACATTTGTTCATAACTTTAACTGTGTCTCTTTGTGACTAAACCTCACCAATTAGAAAAACGATACTATCTGGTGTGTGTTTACTGCTGATTCATCAGATTTGTTAGCATGAGATTCACAAAAATCATTGAGTTTTCCTGACAGCCTAAAAGGATACATGGATTACAACCTGAGGTTTCCAGCAGAGTGGAGGAGGGACACACGTCTCATTAATTAATAAAATACCCAGGATGATAGACAAGGGATTCTGAGCTCCTTTCTAATTAAGTCAGGTGCCTAAAAACAAATCAGCACACTTTTCTTTAAAGATTTATCAAATCATGTTCAAGCTTCAATACAGGAATATAATATATATATATATGGCAGGAATATAATATAATATAATATAATATAATATAATATAATATAATAATACCTGCAACTTTTTTGCTGTAAGGCAATGATTATCCGCCGTGCCACCATATAGTTTTAAAATTAAATTAAACTAAATTAATTTAATGAAAAACATTTATATATATATATATATATATATATATATATATATATATATATATATATATATATATATATATATATATATATATATATATATATATATTATTTTCACCTTGAACAACAGGTTTAACTTTTAAATTTGGCAGTTTAAACTTTGTACTCATAAATTAAATGGTTATAAAACTGTAAACAGAACTGTCAAGTTTCAGTCAAGGGGAAAAAATCGATCTCAGGCCTAATGAATCGATTCAGACAAATGTTTATGAAATCGATTCAGAATTGATTACATCGATTTTTTTACCCAGCCCTAGTTAAGACATCTGTTTATATGAAATTTCAACATTATTTACAAAATAGGTGTTACCAAACTTTTTTCAACATTAATTCAGTGAACAAAATCGAAAGAAAATAGCTAAATAAATAAATGAAATAAACGTCAGAATTGGGGAAAAATAAGAAATTCGTAATTTTACCACTCAATGTCCAGCTGTTGTTGTAAAAAGCCTGTTATCTGAAAATTAAGCGAAATTGAATAAACCATTCTCAGATTTTATTTGGGAATACTCTCATCCACTCACTAAATATAAAAAAATAAAAAACTTTAATAGTCAAGCAACTAATCAACATCATCATAAAACACGTATAACGTTATTATTAGATCTATCTTTGAATATTGATTTTCGCCAAAAATCTTTGATTTGACTGTAACTACATGTTTTAAGTGTACAGTATATTCCTGAAAACAGGTTCAGCCACTCACAAAGCTTCCTCCCACTTCACTTGCGGGGAAAAGCTGTGTTTACAGTCCCACCGTGGCCAATGAATCATATAATTTGTCATCACAGAGCGATTCCCCTCTGAGCTACGATTAGATTACCATGTCTCCTAATTACTCATTTTGAATTTGCATAATATTTCAGCTCCATCCTCTGAAAGTTTACAGGGTGAAGCTGCAAGCAATTATCTGTCACCATCTTCACTTGAGAGAATTGACTGTTTGACCCTGCTTGTCTGAAAATCACTCTTGACACCCGTACTCCTGTTGGCAATGTCAAATGAGACAACTGGGGCTAACTCTGGCTGACACACATCACCGCGCCCTGCTAAAGACATTCCATTTTGTCAGAAATAAACTAATATTTCCTTTGAGCGATTGCTCTCTGTTCCACTACATTTCATATTTGCTGCAAGGCTGCTCTGAAGTGTGTGAAAGACATAAAAGATTCCCCGCGGTTCACACACAATACGGTGCCAGCAGGATCATTGTCCTATCTGCATCAGGTTTCATGGAGTGCGCTCTAGATTTCCAGACAGTTTTGACAAGGAATTGCTAATGTTGCCACACTGAGTTCTGAAAGGCTTTAAGTGGTCACCACAGAGATAGGCATCGCGGTGCGCTGGGCCGGACATTGTTAAGACTTCAAGAAAATGTATAAAGCCCTCCCTCAGCGGCACTTTGCACATCACAGCAGAACGTGTTGTGCATTACACGTTGGACTTTACCCTGTAATCACTGCACAGGACTGGTCTTGCTTTATGGCTGCATTTTATCATAAAAACACAGGAAATCAAAGACGAAGTGTGTGGGATTACATAAAGGAGACTTGCAGAACTAGTGGGCGGATGGTAGGCATATCTAAACATGCAAGTATGCATGAATAATGTGCTTTTCATGACTAAACAAATGGATCTTATTATAGGCAGGTTTTAAATACTAGCCACTACTTTTACGTATGATTGTACTGTACTTTAAATGTTGTTTTTTTAAGGAATAAATGTTGCTAACCACTTTTCCTGCCAGTGTTTTAAATGTCCCTTATTATGTAAATTCCACTCTCTGAAGGTCTTTTAACAGTTATATCAGTCCCAAAGACTGTGTCTGAGACCCAAATGTGAGAAAATATTTTCACCGTTTTCACTTCCTGATTCTCATTTTTGGGAAATGTGTTTTGAGCTAATGCTAAAACGGGTTTCAAAATCTTTCCCCTGCTGATGTCAAGAAGGGAAAAGACCACTCCTCTCTAGAGGACAGAGCCAATCACGAGCACCTTTGGCTACCTGAGCCCACCCCTGAGCTTGAAAACCCACGTGAGTGTGCATTCTCACAAACGTTAGCAAACAGTCATGGTGAATATGAGCAAAACACTGCAGTTGCTTCATAGATGATTGCATCAACGAGCATAAAAGTCTTTTTTTTACTCCCTTCAGCTGAGCCCCTGAAGATACCCGACATCTCGCAAATGGGCGGGGCTTAGGGAAGCTCGGCTCCACAACTGCCGTTTGAAACGAAGGTTTTGCTTCAGGAAGTGGAAAAACAACAGCCGCACTTAAAGTAAGGGCCAATTTGACAAATGCATAGCTTTGACATGTTATTGAGATGTAAAATAATTGATTCAGAGTGGATATAAAGTGCAGAATATGGGATCTTTAAACTAAGATCAACTAATATTAAGAAATCGTAGTTATATGATCAACTCTTGAAAATAACATATTGATTTCTTGTGCAATAGTGAAAGATCAGACTTAATCTGTTAGATTATGTGTCATGAATGATTCCCAGCAACTACTGCGTGAAATTTTAGGTTAGTGCCTGAAAAATTGACTCAGTTTTGGCCTTTTTGTGCTGGGTGAGGTTGAACAGATGTGGCGGCCATATTGAATGAAGGGGGAGGTACTTGAAAACCTTTGAGCACCATCAATAGAAATTACAAAAATTAAATTTTACAGGTTTCCTGCTTTATTGCATGCTCCACAATAAATGTATATAATGCAATATTACAAAAATAAACATGGTTAAGAAATCTCTAGTGAAACCTGTAACTAGATCCTATTAAATTAGATCATAAAGAAATCTTCTGTATGTGGTTATTATATCCATAAACTGATTAAATGTAAGGTGAGGAAAAAAATGTTCAAATCCCGGTTTGTTTGGAAGGTTAAAAGCTATAATTTATTGCAGTTTCTGTTCCCTTTTTTGAGTTTGTAGGAATCAGGCTGGGACTGAGCTTAAAAATCAACAGCTGTTGCATTTTTAAAGTGACAGTCTGCCTGTGCCTTCAGCTAAATAGGTTTATAAAGCTGCAAGTTTGAGAGAGAACCAAGAAATGTATTGGAAATGTTGTCAAACATGATATTTATCTTTAGGAAATGCTCTGCTGCTTCTGCACACATCTCATAGCCTATATCACATTTCATAGAACCAATAACTAACAACAAACCCCCTTCAGAACCTTAAATCAGTCAGTGCTTCAAGGTTGTTCAAAGTGAAGGATTTCTCCAGTCCCCTTCCACACAAATGTCCAGCTTTCATTCGCTCAAAGACTTTTTTCATTTTAGCTGAGAACAGTTTGATGTTTGGAATTGAATGTGTTCTTGATGAGGGAAGCTGGGAGTTGGCAGCTTGTCAGATCAGTACTATTATCTGACTTTTTAGATTTGAAGCAAATTAGACTCGGAGTCCCTGAAGGTGCTTGGACTCTTGCATGCTGGCTGTGTGGAAGTCTCAGAGCGAGTCACTTCAATGATGAGAATTCACTTTAATCAGAAGAAGATTCACAAAGCCCTCTGGACCCGTTCGAGGCTTTTTGATTTGTTTTCTGAGCGTCAGGTTGCACAATTTCCCCCGAAAATTAAAAGACCGAGTCGTAAATTTAACTTTAGAACATGTTAAAAATAAAAGGAAGATCGTTTGAAACATGCACCAACTTTACTGCAAAAAAAAAAAGAAAGAAAAATGTTACAGGAATAAAATGAAATTGACAAATTTCAAAGTACAGTCGGTATTTGACATAACAACAAAACTGTTTTTCCCTCAAAAAATACCTGGGGTCAAGCAAGATTGTCTTCCTGGCGAATCTGTGAGATAAACAATCACATTTTTACTGCTGCTCCTTTGTTGGTGCACACAGAGGTAAACAATGTTTTTTCTTTCTTTTTCTGACACGTCTTGCGTAGGGAAGGGGATGTGCTGTCATCTGAGAAAACGCAGCGTGCAAAATCCTTCTGAGAAGGGCTTGACAATGTAAATATATTATAGGAGCTGGATTTATTTCTGATACTAAGGCACAGCCTAAAAAAATCAAAAACTAAAGGAAACAACAACAAAAGAAACCTGCAGACCAGACATCTTTAGTCCTACTGTACTCGGCAGAGCAGGAAATAGAAGACAGTGAACTACATCTGACAGTAGCTGCATAACCACAATTGTAAAGATAATATGGACATTCAGAGAAAAAAATCTTCATAAAATCCACTTTGCATCTCCTAAAAGTAGAACGCTCCCTTTGAGTTTGGGAGTTTTTGCCTCAAGCAGAAGAATTCAACAACCTTAGTGTCTTGTTCAGGAATGATGCTGCAAAAGTGTGGCTCAGGATTTTGTCCACAATAACAAGGATGTTACTCCAGTCTGCTGTGGAGAGGAATGCACTGGAACATAAAGCAAAGCTCTTTATTTACTGGTCCATCAACAGTCCAGGTCTCACCAATTGTCACGAGATCACGGGACATGAAAGGAGTAAGATCCTGAATACAAGCAGCTGAAATGAGCTACCTCTGTGGAGAGATGCTCCTTTTTACGCAAAAAGTCAACTAAAATGTTTGAATGGGACCACTTTCTTTCCACGTTTCATTTTCATTCTTCTAGGAGTCACGGTGTTGGGTTTTGGGTGTGCTCATTCCAGACGAGCCCCTTTTTTTTGGTCACAACCTGGCTCAAAACCTGGTAGCTGGTTTCACATATTTTGAATTATTTTTAGAGGAGCCTGAGAACTGAAAACTCTGCCTCTCATTCTACTTTTAGAAGCTCTACAAGTCAACCTGCAGTCTGAGAGCGAAGTGCTCTGTTGGAGACATCTGGAACAAGAAGATCTCAAATATAAAGCCTGATATTATGGAACTGCAGTAATCAAGTCTGGAAGTAACGACTGCATGAACTAGTTTCTCTGCATCACTTTGGGTCAGGGTGTTCTTAATTTTAACAATATTACACAATTGGAAGAAGGCAGTTCTATATTTACCCCCTCTGCCCTCACACACCTGTTATTTATCCACTCAGCAGCTCACCTGGCTTTCATCAGCAATCACCAGCTCCAGTACTTATAGCCCTTAGTTTCTCAGCCAGATCCTCCTATTTTCTGTTCATGCTCTCTGTTGTTTTTGTTAGAGATATTTTCAATTTTAACTTCAGTTTTGGCATCCATGTCAGCATTTTACCTCTCTATCAGGGTCTGGGTCTCTCTTGAGAATGATACCTTGTGTCTAAGTGGGATTAACTATAAAAATAAAGGTGAAATTAGAAAATATCGACCTTTGCATTATGACACTGGAAGGAGACCCCAGACCCAGGACAGGACTTGTTCAGGTGGTTTGGGAACGATGTTTTGGTTTGTCTCTTTGACCTGCTGCTTTCGCATCCCAGCCTAGATGAATGGTTAGGCAGATCTGTTTAGAATTCTAACAGATAGTCAGATACATTTACATAAATCTGAAACCTGACATGAGACAAACAACTATTAAATCCTCATTTTTAAAGATTTATAAATAGATGAACAAAGCAGCAGAGGTTTTTCTGCCACTCTTTGCTCCACATTAATGCAGATGGGCTGGTCACTCATCATTAGTCATTGAAAAGATCCTGCTGTGAAGTCAAGACACATTTTCTTAAGTTAATATTCCTGAGTTATCTAAAGAGCTGTCAAAAAGATGAGATCACAGTCATCCATCTGGTTCTCCAAAGATCAGGAGATCTGTGAGGAGCTCCAACTCTCCTCCTGGGTTTGTTTGTGTTCTGTTGTATGCTTTTGTTTTTTTTTTTTGTTTTGTTTTTATTCTGAGGTGGTATATTCCACAATCCTTGCAAGGTATATGGATTCCTGTAAGATTCCCAGAGGTTATAGTCACAAGAGATCACTTTTTGTGTTGCTTTTTGTGCAATGGCTCAATGCTTTCCAGACAAAACGTTTGGATCAGTCAATGCCTTATGGCAGCCACAGATGGAGGTTAGGGTTGTGGTTTAT
The DNA here is from genome assembly GCA_006937965.1 of Callopanchax toddi. Taxonomy (NCBI): domain Eukaryota; kingdom Metazoa; phylum Chordata; class Actinopteri; order Cyprinodontiformes; family Nothobranchiidae; genus Callopanchax; species Callopanchax toddi. The sequence goes on along the minus strand of SSNR01000002.1, from coordinate 3,516,539 downwards.
ATGCATTCCTTCTTTGTTTTTTATTTGATGGTTTCGTTTTCACTAATCCAACAATCTGATCTGTTAACTTTGTCTGACTAGACTCTGAAAAACGTCACATTTGAAAATTAAAAGGCTACATTTTTGATTTATGTCCCTCAAAAACAGATTGTGAGCTTGAGCAAATCACAAAGACTGAGGCATTTATTATGCTTTTATTTAAACGTGTGAGGCAGGAAATGGGGGAGGATTGATTGGATAATAGGTAGGCGTTGAAGGTATGAGGAAGGATGTAGTTCTTTCTTCCATTTGCTGCCTTTCATTTTGCTTTCTGAGTCACTTCTCTTCACTCTCCACCCTTTCATTGCGTTTCTCCTCCTGTTTTCTCACAGATATAATTTAACTGACCACAACAAGTTTAACAGGGGCATTACGCGCTGGCATGTGGAGCCATTATCCCGCCTCTCCATTCTTCAGTTTATTAGTTTTCAGCAGCTGTTTGGTTGACTTTAGGCCACAAAACGACTTGGTTAGGTCATAAATTTTTGTCAGCTCCATAATGACTGATGATAAAAACAATCCTTTATTTTCCTTTTCTTTGCATTTATGTTATTTTGTATTTGAATTACTTTAAAACTCTGTGTGATGTGTTGCTTTTTGAGATCTTTTAGCCTACTTCATGTTGTCAGACCTGCTCTATTGAAGTGATTTGTTATTTCTAGGTGTGATGAGTCAGGAAAAACATTAGAAACCTGAAAGGGGGAAAATACTTCCTGTATGTTTTCAGTCCACCAGTTCAGCCATTGCAATTTGAAGTTTGGTCCTTGTCATTTTTTCATTTATTCACTTTTTTCTTGCTTTTATTCATGTCGTCTTATCGGTGTTTATAAGCCATCAAGTGTGTTTTGCTTTCCCGATGCCAATTTGACTTTCAAAATATTTTCAGAGCATCTTCCAGGTGAAGTCCAAATCATTATGGTGCCTGGCAGATATATAATTATCAACATATTAAAGCAGAAGGGTGTCAGGATATGGTTTTTCCACCTCTCAGCTGTGTGTTTACACCTCCTGTCTGCAGATAGCAGAGAGAGCCAGTGGGCTCCAGGAGTTTTGTCAAGCGTATCTCCTCTCAGATTCTACCTCAGGCTCCGCGTGTCCACTTGGGGGAGGGTGATTGACCACCATGTTTAGACTGAAATTGATTGTATAAAAGGCATTAACAATGAGAGGTCATTGGTATTCCTGCAACGCCGGTGGAGGAACTTTGAGAGGATGGGATGAAGCTGTCAGAGGAACAACGGGGTTCTGTATTAACGTCCTGTGTTAGTCAGATTCCTGAGATCAGAGTAAGCCTTTGATCTGAGAGATACTGTGTTTCTAATTTGGTGGTATTGATCCATGCAGCTCCTGCTCATAATGGCACAGTCATAGTGAATGTCAGTCAACTGTGCAGAGCGAACAACCAGCCGGATGGAGGTCGGTGGATTATTTTAGACTCAAAATAAAATAATTATACTTAAAAAATAAGCATCAAATATAGGCGTCACTCTGTTTTAATTTGATCAGCCTCATCAGAAGCCAACATTTTGTGGTTTAAAGGCATTCCAGCCCACTTATTTATATGCAGTAAATGTTATTCCAGGTCTGCCAGCTGTTTACTTGCACCAGCCGAGGTTCTGTGTTTGTGAAAGCCACAAAAATGTCTGATTGGTTACTTTTTCTCAGCGCACATAACCTAGAATTTGGATCACGTTTCATTTAAAAGACAAGCAGTCATTTTTTAAACTCTTACAGGTGAAAAGCATGAGAAAATGAGAATAACTTCCTTTAAATTATAATTATTGGTTCATTCCTCTCATTTATTTACAATTTATTTGAACCACTTTGAGCATTTTAAATAATAAGTCAGCTCAATGCGTGTATTTGGAATTCTTCTGACATTTTGAGCATGCAACCCTGCATCACACATACATATGCCTGACAGGTTTTGGATTATTTATGAATTTTTCCAGATCCATACCATTGACGTTGATATGGGCTTCATCTAAGAGTGTGTGCCACTGATTCATTATGCTGCATTAGATGCCCTGGGAGAAGGGAAGGGGCAAAGCTTGAAGTATTGCACAGAATATTAAATCTGCCTGCCTGAACATCAGTGGAATGAAGAAATCCCATGAAGTTCCAAATGCAAATATGAAATAACAAAATGCAGCATGGAGGTGAATGACTTTTAACCTAAATGCAAACCTGGGAGATGGAGGGAAGAATAAAGTGCAGGTAGTGGTTTAAAGCATGAGCAAACAGGTTGGTGTAAAGCCTCGCGCTACATAAATGTGTGATTATTATTGATAGATGTTTGTGACTTTACCAACACCTGTCCTTGTTTTATCAGGGACTCACATTGTAAAAAAAAAAAAAGAGTCCAAACATAATTAAGTTGTTCACACATCATTACCGGTACTTTTGATTAGGAGCACAAATTCTAGTAATTAATGTTCTGATAATCCACACATTAGCAGGGGAAGTGGAGATGCTGATGGGGCTGCTACGCCCCACTACTCCCTCTCTGTAGGCTGAAGAATACTGCAACCTAACTCAACGGTAACAGTTTACACAGAAGGGAACATTACACTCGTTCATAAAAAAGGTGTGATTGAAAACATTGTTAGTTTTGGGGGAAACCATCATCTCAGAAGTGAGGGGACACGTAGATCTATTGAGTTATTTATCATCCTCTTGCATGCAGTCTCACCCTTAGAGAACATTTAATCAGTGGGTTAGTTATTATTGTGGCAATATTTCAAATATATGTAAAGCACAAGTTCTGCACAGAAATGAAAGAGGTTTACTCCCAGCAGGAACTAACTAGTGATGTAACAGGTAAAAACAACATGTTAACTAGTCATGTGATTGGCTATCATTTAGCTAACATTATCTGCATCATAGCAAAACTCAACTTATACAGTTTGTTTGGAAAAAAGCTGTGCAAAGTTTTTTGCCTATTGCTGACTCTTGATGGTTTACTGCTCTTCCTCACCTGTCGTGGGAAGAGGGGACATGTCCCACGCCCGCGTCGTTACGTCCATGCTAAAACTGATAGAAAAGAACAACAACTAAATAAAAACAACAGCAGAAATCCAACCCTCACTTGTTGTTACCTTAAGCTATATCAGCCACTACAGGAGGTTAGCATAAAATGTTGCTCTAATTTCTTGCTTTCATAATAAAACTTCCTCCTGTAATGAGTGATATTCTGTCAGCCTATGAAAATCTACAAGCAATATCTGAATTCTGTTTGCATATTTGACAAAAATGTTATTTTTTGCAATTCCTTTGGAAGTTAAAAATGCATTACTGCAGCTATCACAGCTTTTCATGCACATATTAGAGTTTTGAGTTCAGGGCCGGTCATGAATCTCTAGATTCACAAGTTGGAGTTGAGACTTCAGGCGGTGTTCCTGATCGTTTTCCGTCTGAAAACCAGCTGTACAAATGGAAAACACCACTAACCTCCATCACCATGGAAATAGTGCTCTATGGGCTTGAATCCACAACAACAGGTATTTAAACCGTCAAAATTTAGAGACACTTTAATTATTTTTGTTTCGGTTGTGCTACAGTTACTTACATCAGCCTCTAGATTTATCACAGAGAACTTGTTGTGCAGTTTACAGTTTTTTTTACTGTAACTATTGATTTATTCCTCACAGTTACTCCAAAGACAGACACGTTTGTTTGGAATGCAGAGAACGATTGCTGAGGCGATGAGGAACGAGTAATGAAATATTATTCCATCTTTTCACGCCCAAGGCTAGTTGGGATTGTGTTGGACCTTATGGCCGAACATTACAGAGACCTCATGGTCAAACCGCTCCAGGAATGGCTTCTGTCTGTTAGGTTATGACTTTTATTATCATTATTATGTCAAAATGAGTTAGATAGATTTTATCATGATGGAAATAAAATAAAAAAATTGTTGTTTTATGATCAACAACTACATAAAAATAAAGATGCTGTTTTTTTGACACCTCTTACATCTTATAACTTTTTATTTCTATAAGCATGACTCTCAGTGAGAAACTAAACACCTCCCTTTTGTACAGTTTCATGCTGTTACAGCGTGTATGTGTTGGGCTGTTAGATTCAGCACCTCTCTGAAGATATGTCATTAATAATTCATTTTTAAATGAAGACTTTACTCCTATATTTAATGTTTATTAGGTCTCTGGCTTATTTCATGCCAATAAAATATAAAGATTTCTCACTCTGACACGTTTAAGTAATTTGACTTTATAGAGGATGATAAAACACAACAATAACAGTCTTTACAGAAAAGTAGCTTGGTTAAAGGCACACTATGTAACTTTTTCATATTTTGAAATCTATTTCAGGAAAATAGGAGGAAAAGATTTAAAAATGTGAAAAATTTGCAAAGTATGCCTTTAATCTCTAGAACTCCTCATATTATAAAATGTTTCAAATAAATTTAAATCTGCTTTTATCACATTCTGAGCTGCTGATTTGATCTCTCACTGTGTTTTAAATAAAAAATGTTTTTTATAAATAATAATGCTCTTGTTTCCTTTTTTTAATTGCACAGCACTTGCAATCAAATTGCATTGTTTATGAGTGACGTCGTTATGCTGCAGCATAAAGATAATTTCCTTGCAATTATACAGTGTTGTGTAGTTGATCACTATTGTAGATAAACGATGGGGTGGAAAAATAAACAAACTCTAACAAATTGCATTTGTTTAGCCCATTCTACCTGAAATGGGAGGTTTATGTGTCTCAGGGACATCTCTGTAACCATGAGCATCTTCCTCCAGTCAGTTCTTTATAGTCTCAGGTGGAGGTTCATCAAAAAGCAATTTAACAGGAGCTCTAGATGTTAATGGCTGAAACCGTGTTAACTTCAGTTGGAGAGGTGCCCGTTTCCACTAAAAAATCAGTGCACTCAAGGGTTTGGTGACTACAGAAGAACTGTCTAATTACCTTGATTGCTAATTTAGCAATGGAGAAGCCGGGGTTTGTTTATCCTTGTCTCAGTGGGTTTCCTGCCTCTTCGCTCTGATAAAAACACAGCAGCTTGTTTCGCTGGGAGTGGATTAAAAGTCTCTGTCCTCTGAGCATCTGTTCAGTGCAGCAGGAGATGTTCTCACTCCCCACAGCTCCTGATAACTCATGCAAAAGGCCTGCCTTCAAGTCTCAGGGAAATCGGAATCACATAGTGATACAGAATATTTAATTTATCCAAGTAAAAATGCATTTTTTTATTATATTCTCAGTGATTAAAAATGCAGCTGAATAGAAAAGCAGAAGAAGTTTTACGTAGAGGAAAGAACAAACACAAACTTTTATTTCCTTGTTATGTGAGAGGAGTGGGATGAATGGAAGTTCACTGCATAAAACATCTGATAGGAAAGGTTTACTTGATTCTCCAGTGGCTCTGAGACTGAAGGAAGGTGGTTTCTGTTGAGTTTGTGTCACTGAAACTGTTTTAGAGTTTAAAACATTTTGGTATTAGTAATCATTTTTAAGAAATTGCTGTAAATGTATTCTCTAGCCCACATGGAGGATTGGATTTTATCCACCCATTGTTAAAAGCTGAATTATTCAATTTTATGTTTTATTGATATCTATTTGTAGTTCAAGCTTTTCTCAAGAACATCTTTACAGATTACTTTTTACTAAAAAATGCATAAAAGAAACAAAAAAAGTACCTCTTTTTTAAATCCCAAAAGTCACTTCAGTGTCTTGAAGATTCCGTCTGAAACTCGACGACTGAACTGATCACTTGGACCAATCAGAAATAAAGAAAATCTTTTGATCTCACCAGGACAGATTTAAATTTGACTTTTTCTCAAGTAAAATGTCTAAAACGATGACTTATTTGGTATATCCTGTGTCCTTTCCATGAATTTGTAACTTTATAATGATTAGATTTCTAATCTAATAAATGCCCTGTTTTGAATTATTGGTCGATTTGTTTGATTAGGAGTTTAATTACATTTTTTTAGAGTGCATTTTTTACTTCTCTACTCCTCTAATGTAAGTAATTTCTACATTTGACTAATCTTATATTTCTACTGGCCAGTCAACAAAAAGTAATCCTAATTAGAACTGGAAACATGAACATATCATTGAAAAATGGTAAATCAAAATTTGTGTTACCTTATCTTATTTAAGACCGATTTCTAGATTACCTTTTCTGTCTAAGGTACTTGAAAAAATAGTTTATACACAGTTGACTAGTTTCCTGGGAGAACATGACATTATGAAGTATTTCAGTCTGGTTTTAAAACCCGTCACAGCACAGAGTCAGCTCTGTTGAGGGTTTTTAATTATATTCTTTTAGCTTTGGATGCTGGTGACTCAGTTTTGCTTGTGTTACTGGATCTAACAGCTGCCTTTGACACTGTTGACCATGACATTCTTCTGATCTCAAGGCTGGAGCAGTGGGGAGGCATCACAGGCTCAAATAGAAGTTTCTGTGTCTCCATTAATGACTTTTTCTCCTCCTCTGCTGCTCTTCCCTGGGGTGTCCCACAAGGTTCAGTCCTCAGTCCTCTCCTCTTCTCCCTGTACCTTCTTCCCTTAGGTGCCATTTTCCGCAAGCACAACTTTCAGTTTCACTTTTATGCAGACGACTGTCAGGTCCTTTTCCCTATCAAACGCTCTGGTGGGGGCTCCATCCAGCCTCTCCTAGACTGTCTTGCTGATATCAGGAACTGGATGGCACTTAGTTTCCTGAATTTCAACGAAAAAAAGACTGAAGTCATGATGTTTAGACCTAACAGACACAGCAATAGTCCCAGTAGTATTGACCTCTCCTCGCTAGCTCCATATGAAAAAGCTACGATCTCTAACTTGGGTGTAAAAATGGATCCTAGCCTTAAACTGGAGAGTCAGGTTAATGCAGTGGCGAAATCCTGTTTCTTCCATTTAAGGCGTCTAACATACCTTAAGCCCATGTTACCAAAATGGAACCTTGAAACAGTAGTCCATGCTTTTATCACCTCTCGGTTGGACTACTGCAATTCACTTCTTCTTGGAATCAGTCAGAACTCCATCAATCGCCTGCAGTTGGTCCAAAATGCAGCTGCACGACTGTTAAGTGGCACCGGCAGGAGAGAGCATATTACTCCAGTTCTGGCATCTCTTCACTGGCTTCCTGTACATTTTAGAATCCATTTTAAAATTCTTTTATTTGTTTTTAAATCTCTTAACAGTCAAGCTCCGTTGCATCTGTCTGAACTGCTGCATCCATATTCTCCTTCTCGTCCACTGCGTTCAGCTGATCAGATCTGTTCCAAAAGCTCGCTGTAAATCCAGAGGAGATAGAGCTTTTGCTGTGGCAGCTCCAAGGCTCTGGAATGCTCTCCCTCTGCGTGTCAGACAGGCTTCATCACTGACAGTTTTTAAATCTCGCTTAAAAACCCATTTCTATTCTCTGGCTTTTAACGCTGTTAACTCAGTTTGAATTACATCCTATTGTTTTATATCTTTGCTTTTAACCTTTGTCCTTTGCGTGTCATGTTTTCTCTTCATTATTATTGTAATTTTTTTGTGCACTGTACTGCACTTTGGTCAGCATTGGTTGTTTTTAAGGTGTTTTATAAATAAAGTGTTATTTTATATATATATTTTTTTATCTTTGATTGATGAAAATTTTAAATATCTGATTTATTTAGTTACTTTAATTGTGACACGGACACATATTTTTATTGCTTGTGCATAATTTATCTAAGTTATCTCTTTTTTAATCCAAATATTATATTCCCTCTATGCACTTTGACATGTTTAGTTTGCAGTGTTTATCTTTTTTGCTGCAGCCCCATCTGAACCAAACAACATGGTGAAGTAACACCAAGCTGACTTCAGGAGTTTCCTCATTGATTGTTGCTCCTTCCTAAAGATTTCTACAACATCTCACTCTCTGAGCATGTTTTTAAAGAACAATACACACAAACCTTAGCAGCTCCATGTTTCTGTCTAAAGTAGTTTCTGTGCCTGTGACTATTCTGAGATTCCACCACAGTTTAAAGTCTAGGACAGGATGTGTCAGATTGTCCTGTTGGTGTGTGAGAAAAGGAGAAAGCGAGGCCTTCCTTTGTCTTTAAACAACAGATCGGGGTGTCTGTGTCAACGCTGAGCCTGGAAATAAACCGAGACCAGACAGGATGAGGCTTCACACACCTGACCACCAGGGAGGTTCTTGCAGTGTTTTGCAGAGATTTGTTTGTTCCTTAAAATATTACTGCTGCAAAAATATAGGGACAGTTAAAAAAAACAAACATGCACACTTCCTCTATGAAATGTGCATGCTGCATAACAATCACCTCATCACCTGAAGGAATGATCAAACTCAGAGGATTTACCTGTTAATTTCAGATGATGTGTAAAATGCTCCAAAAGTGTCTCATTCAGCTGTTTATCTTGTCATGAGCTCCACACACGTCGTCTGGGTGATAACCAGAAACACTTGGGAGTCACAGGCGTGTGTGATTGCTCACAGTCTGACACTAATAATGCTGTGTGACTGTCTTCCAGTGTTAGCAGAGACCAGACGCTCTCTCTCTGTAGGGAGATCGCTCTAGTCTGTGCCAGGTGTAACAGCGGCGTCACGTGAGTCTCCTCACAGTGTGAGATCTGAGAGCCTGTTCTTATAACAATGATTTTGTCATTTCTTGACACTGTTTGCTGTTTTCAGTGTGACAGAAAAGCCAAAGCTTTATTATAGTAACTCCACTGGATGCAGGGTTTATTGTTTTGACAACTACTGTGATTTTGACAGGATAATAAATTCTGCATTCAGTGCAGTTTAAACTCGGTGTAATCAGCTGAAACCAGACCCCGAGACAGTCAGAAACTGAGCTGTCTGATCTAGAATATTATTAAAAATCCTGGAAATTTAATGGACATTGGATTGGGTTTCTGGTCGGGACCCAGTCTGGTGCTTCATTCTGCTGGATAATAAGAAAATTGGTCAGTTAAAGAGAAGTTCCTGTGAAATTAATTTTTCATTGCATGAAGTTTAGTCATTTAGATGAAACCATCTCCTGGGTATCACAGTCTGAAACATTAATTAAAGGTGACATGTCTGGGTGGAAAAGCCGCTCTTTAAGAGCAGAGCTGAGAACTCATGAAGCGGACTAGAAGGCTGCTTTAAATGAGATTGCATTATTGTGTTTTTTATGTTTACAGCCACATATTTAAAGCATGAAGATGGAGAAACTGACCCAATCTGAGCCCCTGACCTGAGGAAACCCTGTTCCTGCACATTTGCCTGTTTGATCTGAAATCTTCCTGCACAACATCCCCCTGTGAGACAAACCAATGTCACTTGAAAGTACCGACAGACTGTGGCATCCCATACTAATAGGAATCCTTTGCACGGCGATGGCAGCCACATTAATCCACTGTTGATCTACAGAGGGATCAAGCTGTTCAAAAATCAATACCGCACTGAAAGCTCGCTTTCTGGTCTTCATCATATCCCGTATATCCGTGACTGATCCAGCGTGACGGGCTTCTGTCTTTGTGTTTGTGTGAGATGAGCGGAGGGCAAATGAATAAACATGTGCATTTTTTGGGGGGGGAACTTCAGCAGAATCAGAGTGTGTGGAAGGTAACCACATAAAGGAGGAATACGTTAAAGTTTATATCACATTTTACATGAATATTTATGGAAACCCTTATGGAAAATCCATATGAGGTACTGTATGTGGAAAACAAAAAATCATGCAAATACAGATTAAAATGACACAAAATATTTTCCTGCCATAATGTTTAAAAGTAATAACAATTCATGTTAAACCTGGGATTTTCATGCACATGTTAGTTTATCACATTTCTACATGATATCACATATTTCTCTCAAACATTTGTGTTTTTTTCTGTGAGTGAAGTAATGAATTTATTCCTGATATTTTAGCATATCCCCAAAATACCAGAAAGGCTTAATGTGGGCATGGTGTTGATTTGTGTTTGGAGTGTTATGAAAATGAACCGCTGGTTTGATTTGAATGAAACTCTCAGAAATTGTCTGATTAACCTATGAGGTCAATCCAATTTAAGATGGCCACTACAGCTAATTTTCAAATGCAAAAAAGTGACTTTAACTTGGTCAATTTTTTACAGAAACTGAGCTAAATGTTACTGACGCTGAAAGACATCCCATCAGAGTGACAACAGATCACGTGAAAATCACCTGTGACCTATTTTCAAGTTTTGACCAAACAGCTATATAATCTTATTTATCTCATAGAGGTTTTTTATATATAATTAAAAAATGTAAACCCATAAAATGCAAGCAGGACAACATTTAACAATGACCCTGATTAGTAAAATCAAGATATATCATTTCAGCTGCCCAAAAATGCTTTTCATATACAACCTTTTTAACTCATATGTAAATTAAAGGTGACCTAATCATCTGAAGCATCCATTGAGCTTAATGACCCAGTAGCATCACGTGACATTTAAATAAGCTGATTTATTTCTGGCATGATGAAAGCAGCAGGTAATATGCAAACCTTATGTTTTAAACTTTACATTATTTGTTGATTATGGCTGCAGATTACAGATTGAATAGTTTTCTAAGCCATGGTCCACCTGTAAGTGGTTCCCTGCGCCACTAGAGAGGCGCATCTGCCTCTGCGCGCTCCGCTGAAGTGGATGAGACTTGACTCCACTCCACATTTTGCGTCTTTCTCTGCCCTGCCGGTGCATCTGATCCGAACACAGAGCGCTTCCCCTCCACACATTTCCACTTCAGCTCTGCGTCCAGAGGAGCTCCTTTTCTTTTTCGCTCTGAAGAAGTTGAGTGAAGCCGCCGGGAAAACGCGCCGCCTGGATCCATTCATGTGGCTCCTCCACGCTCCTCTGTTCTGCGGCGCCGGGGGACTTTCACCTGCTCTCTGCTGCGATACAGAGCCGTCTTGCTTTGGGGAATGTGTTGGTAGACGTTCTTATTATCAGTAATAGTTGAGTTCCAGGCGGATCAGCCACTAGAAGTACCTGCGGATCTGCTGCAGCGAGCCCCAAGGATCTTTACAGAAGTGAACAATGCTCAGACTACAGACCATCATTTGCACTTTTTCTGTGCTGTCAGTTGCAGCGAGGGCAGATTTTAAAGCGCGGAACTGCAGCGAGGTGAGGGAGGCTTGCGATAGGAAAGGCTTCAGCTTCGCACATGTCCCTCAGCAGGAGATCCCAGGTAAGGCTGGACATGCACAACCTCCAGAGCACGCCAACATGCATGGGATTCAGAGCTTTAACAAATACACGCACGTTCAGATTTGAGTAAAAACACTCGTGCAACTGTGTCTGATGCTAAATAATTGCTGTTTTCACAGTTTTAAAGCAGGTTGAACGATGCATCCTGCAGCTGCATTAAACTCAGTCAAACTTCAAGCACCTGTCAAGTCTCAAAGTTGCTCCTGAATCGATCAGCTTTATAACACCCTGCCAAAATAGCTTCAGCTGACCAGCTGGAGAGTGATCAATAACTGCTGCCATCAATGAAATTACAGGCTTGTTGTTATCAGAAATCCACACATTTAACACGTCTGAACAGTTCAAGTGAGGCGAACTGTTGATTATATATTGATACTGTGATAAAGCGTCCTGTCAGCTATATCCTATCAATAGCCTGCAACCAGAGTCTCCTTTTACTCCACTGTAGCAGTCAGTAGAGTTCTGAGAGTGTGTTAACCAAGCAGTGATAATAGGTCTGCAGTCAGCTCCTGTCCAAGGAAAATGAGAGGAGATAAAGTGCAGCTGTTCACACGGTTTCAGCCATATTTCTGTAATGACCTGCTCTAATGAGGGTGGTGTATTCTTATAACTAGTGTTGATTTCTGTCTTATAGTCCTTTTACTTTTTTTAAATGTATTTTTATTCAAAACTTGTACATGAAAAAGATTTATTCCTCTAAAAATCAACAGCCTGTTTCAGAACAGCATCAAGTTTCAATGACCAAACAGTGTTTACTGCAACAATATGAATAAATCATCATTTTCCCTTTGAAATAGATAAAATAACATTGTTTTTTGCATCGTTCCAGTTGAGTTGTCACATGTCATTACTGTAATGCCTCAGGGCCAATGATTCTTTCCTATAAAGCAGGAAATCTGGCACAAAACTGCATATTTGATAACGGGCACACCTGTTCAGATTTGAGCTGAATACCTAACTGATTAAATCCTTTGCATCCATGTCTCTGACATCACAGCTAATCTCCCAAATGAGTGAAAAGTCTCTCATATCTCTGAGTGACGGTGCACTGAATAGGTGTCTTTTGATCTGCTCTTTGAATGAGTCATAACCTGCTGCAGAGACAACGGATAACCAGCTCAGCAGATTTATCCAGCGGAGGGCTTCCTCCTCAAATAATCTGACGCCAAGTCAGGGCGAAGGTGAAACTGGACAAAACAAATATTCTGCACCTGCAGATTTCAATGATTGTTTTAATCTCATTCCTATAGGAGATAATTGGAAAATAAAGTTGTTTAATGTGTTAATTTATTTTATTGATGTTGGAATATTATTGAAACATTTTGATTTTATGTCATATTTTTATAAATGTGCATGCTTGTCTTTAATTTCTCATTTAATTGTTTTATTATTCATGTAACTTGCTTGAGGAAGGGCTATGGTTCCTCTATTATAATGAAATTTTCAAATAACTGTATATGAATAACTCTTGGTACAGCTTTTAACTGTTTAATACATGCTGAGAAAAATAAGTGGGTGAGGTGGTGGAATCATAATGTTTTTTTTAACATATATGTGTTTATTAGCACCTTTAATTGCCACCTTTTTGCAACAAAAGTGACAAAAACCCACCTCTTAGTCACTAGTTGTGCCAATGATTATTTAGTTTTGGAGCTAAACATGTGAGCTCTTATAAAGGTCACATAAATATCAGACTTTTAGCTCCTTTAATTCATTTTCTTGTGGGTGCTGCTGATGGTATACTTTCACATAAGCCACCATGTGATACGATTCAGCTCCGTATCACGATACAGTTCAATGAGTTTACTTCAACACATTAAGAATAAATACAAAACAGTTTGAAAAAGCAGAACAATTATTTTATGTAAATTAACAATTTTGGTTAGATTTGTGCTTTTCAAGGTACCCAGAGTGCTTCACGGAAGATTCATTATTCAAACACACTCTGTTGGTGGTGAACTACAGCTGCCCTGACGGCGGTCAGGCGGCGCTTTGTGCCTCTGACATCAACATTCACTCACAGGCCAGGTGGTGAAATGTCTGCTCAGGGACAAAATCACAAGGTGACTAGGACAGAGCTGGGATCGAACCATCAACCCTCTGGTTGCTAGATGACCTGCTCTGCTGCCTGAATCACTACCATTTATGCACCACTTGATTAAAAAGTGTCAGCTAATAAACAGGTCTTTAAACAAGTTTGTCAAACTAGAGTCGATTATTAAAAACATTACAAAAAATGAGATAGTGCAAAGTTAATTTCTGTTTCACTGCTGCAGTTCTCCTCCTGCACAGTAGGTGTCTCTATTAAGCCTGGGTGGTATGGCAAAATATTTTATCACAGTGAAAAAAAAAAATATTGGTTTGACTGTTTTTGACTTTATATTTTACACGGCCGTTATTACTCACAATATTTTTTAATTACAAAATAATTACTGCACTAGATCAGCTTTTACTAGTCGATTTACTTTCATATGCAGAATATAATCGTTTTTTCATGTCCAGTCACAGGAAGGTGTTTGTATGTTTGTCAAAAGAGAGACGTAATTAAGAAAATAAAACCTACCGTGGAACGTTATTGCGTTGGTTATCTCAACCCTCCGCGGTCCCTTTAGTGAAAGCGTCTTTAATGGACTTCTGACTCTGACTGCTACTGGCCGGTTTAGCTGCGGAGGTGAAGGGTGTAGATCTAAGCTTGAGACATTCTTGGTATTCCAAGACTTGTTTTCGGCTAAGGTGGTGAAGCAAGTTGCTGGTATAATCCCCGCCGGCTACCACCTTTGCTCGACAGCATTTGCATATGATAGTTGTTTGCTCCACGTCTGAATTTTTAAACCTGAAAAACGCAGAAACATCAGAGGTGGCTCCTCTTTTTAGAATACGTTTTTCTGGGTTCGTAATTTGTAAGTCACCATAACAGCTCTCGCCAGCCACTATTCTTCATTTAAATAATACCGTAATTACAGCTGCTTTAATATTTGCCTATTAATCCGGGGTTAAAGTTCACCATTATGGCGGCAGATTTCTGTCAATTGGAAAAAACAGAAAAAGTTCTGTCAAATCTCTTTCTTGCTCTTTCTTCTCACGCTCTCTCTTGGGCTCAGTAGTCTCTCTCTCTTTCGCCCCCTCTCTCTGCATGTGTATGTCGCAAATGAAGATACGTGAGAATGGGTATAGTGTGGACGAAGGTGACGTGTCCCCACCAATAACTCGATCTAAGGGTACAGAAATAGCGCTGTATCCCCACCAATAATGTAATATTGTAATAAAACATGGAGCACCAGTCCAGCGGACCGAGGTGCTGTGCAGCTGTGTGAGGACCTCAGGGGAAGGAGGCGCGTCTGGATCTACTGGCACAAGCCCTCCACCTGGACAGAAGTCTGCACTGAGCCGGTTACGCTGAAAGCACCTGCCCTGGGTCTGGAAGTGGACCAGACTGGACTGGCCACTGGGCATCTTAATCCCCGGTGGGCCTGTAACTTTGGGCCGGAACGGGACCAATCGCGATCTGAGCTAAAAAAGCCTGCGCCCTTTGCTGCTGCGGTCATGTAATGACCCTTAGCAACTAGACCCCGATTTTAAGACAACCTCGCATTTTTACATTATTTTAAACGAAAAAAACCTTGTCTTATATTCAGGTCAATACAGTATTTCATTTTTGAAGATCCATGTCCAGCCTTGATCTTTTTCAGTATTTTAGGCAAATGCTTTTTGTGTGTATGCCTGTGTTGATTTATTACTTATATTAAAAACAGCTACTGGCCTCTTTTGTCTGATAGACAAATCTACCTAAGAGTATAAATAAAGTAACTTATCTCTAAACAGCAGGAATGGCAGCAGAAGAAGAGTTTTAAGCTGAAAGGTGTCCTGCATATTTATTCTTCATACACAGTTGAATCCTGAAGAAACTAAACTTCTTGCAGGCATTTATTTTAGTCAGTGTCAAATTTTACATAGATATGCATATATGAATACAGCTATATTTACCATTTCAATCAGCGCATCCATAAAATCATTATAATCAGTTACTCTAGTGTCTAGTGTGTCACTCCCACCCTGTCGGTGTATGAACTGACTATATTTAATACTTCACTGATAATATTCTTAAGATAATAATTTTATATTATTAATTTGTTTTTCAAGTACATACAGAGGAAACCTTAGGAAATAACCCAGATTCTAATTCATGAAACGGCTTGACGAACAGTTGTCTCTGCTCTTAAACTACCAGAGAAGAAGAAGGAGGAGAAGAGATCATATCAGAGGAGTCATGCATTAAAAAGTTGAAAACAGTAGAAGTGTGTTATTTCTGCTAAATTTGAACAATCCTGCAAATTTTTTCCCGTTAATCCAAACAACCTCTAATCATGTGATTATGTAATAATCAATGGAGATCTATAGAGCTCCTGTTTAGGAGCTGTTTAAGAGCTAGGAGCGTGCATGTGGCAGACGGCGAGAAGCTTAAAGCGGCACTCCGGAGGATTTCATCAAGAGAGCAGTTTTTGAATCTAGCGTCCAAAGGCTCCTCCTCAAAGCATCTCGACACGCGCGTCCGGTCGCGTGTGCGCGCGTGCACGCGGCGCATATACTTCGGACATGAACTGTACCGCTCAATGTGTAGGGTTTAATCACTCACAGTTCACAATCTTATTCCAACAATACTACGAGGGTCTGATGAGCCCTCTCTGTCCCTGCTGCTTCTGATATTAGCTCTGTTAGCAGAGAGCTGCTGCTGGACTCTGAAGCTGAACTTGACTCGGCCCTGGATGAACTTTCTGACCAAAATAAACGCATAATCCTGTCAAGCCTTGCCATTCTGTGAGGTGAAAGGTTTAAAAATAAAAATAAATCCATCTTTATCTGGGGAATGGGTAGGTTTTAGTAGAAATAAGCCGTGAGGCTGAGACGCAAACAGAGAAACACACGGAGCGTCCTGTACGACAGCGCCCCCTACTGGTACAGGTTTGGTCGATGCGCGTGCATGTTGAGAGAATGCAGAAATTTGAATTTCATTGGCTGAAAAATGTCGGCGGCAAGAAATAATGGAAAGGGGTCTCTAGGAGGAAGGAGGGTCTTCATCAGAATGACAGATGTTGTGGAACTCAACCCATAGACCATAGTTTAGACCTGAAATATCATTTTAAACATTTACAAAACTTTGATACAGAGAAAAATGCTCCAGAGAGCCGCTTTAAGTGACAGCGTTACTTCAGAGTTCATATTGCAGTATTTGTAGGGTAGTTGGTCCTTGGGGGGGGTCTGTGAGGACTGGCTGAAGAGCTGAGTGTTTCTGTCAGCCTTACAGCTGCCATCACACTCTATTAAGTCACTGATGATACGGGAGAATTTTAAACCCTCATAATCCCGGCCCCTTTATATGAATGAAGCGTTCACCTTATCTACATGCTGCTGTAAAGTTTTATGGTTTGAATCCTTGAAGTATCCCCCCCCCCCCCCCCCCCCCCCCC
>SSNR01000002.1:3471526-3499844 GCA_006937965.1 Callopanchax toddi | reverse complement strand
CCCCCCCCCCCCCCCGCCCCCAAACAATTCACATTACAGTTTACACTGTAAAAAAAAAAAGTGGGTCAATTAATTGTAGTTGTTGTAAATTAAATTGAGCAATAATGTTAACGGAGAAGAAACAGGGTGTTGAGAATACTCCTGGAAATGCTCATTTATTCATTTCTAGGGAATGTGGAGCTTCTTGGTTTTTGTTGTGATGTTTGGTTAGAAGAACCAGGTCATGTGGAATGGCAGCTCTGGAGGTTGCATTACTGACACACATTTTGTGATGATCTAAAGTCTAAAACCTCAGGAGGTAATTCAGCAAGACTCAGACTGAGACTTTGAGCCTTCTGACCCCACCTGGCTGGAAGCTGTCAGCAGCCACATCCAGAATAACCTGACATGCATCTCCTCAACAGACTATATATTCCCTTTCTTTACTTTTTAATTCGACTATGAATAAATAACGCATTTTGTTGCCTCCAGAATCTGCTCTTTCATTGCCCTTGTTAAAGATCAGACATGCACTCAGTCTTGTCCCCGCTGTCTCAGTTTCTACCCAGTACATTACCCAACGTCTGAGACTGGATTTGGAAAGTGAGTCACACGACAGGCTGCTGGATTCAACTTCTTAGCATGTCACATTTGACGCTAACATTTGACGTCCATCTCTGTTTACTGCCAGCACAGAGACAGAAGCGGGACAGAAATAACGGCGCTGATATTTTATGTGATCCATAACGAGGTGAACGGTCTCCGCTGAAGCGTGTGATGCACACAGGTCTGCTCCTGTCATGTAATGGGATGAGGAGGAGTAAAAAAGGGGTCTAAATGGGGGAGACCTGCAGAGAGAATGGCTTAGTGACATTGCTGGCTTCCTCAGTATGCTTCTCTTGAAGCTATTGCGAAATTATCGTGACCTTCCTGTCAGTCACAGTGGGGAAATAAATCTCTGGAGTCCCAAAAGGGAGCCAGACTTTCAGTGGGTTTTGTGGCGTGTTTGTGTTTTTCCATTTCACTCAACGAGAATTGAAACATTGGAGATGAAACTTTAGTTTGTGTTTGTATACGGCTGCACCAATGTTTGTGTCTGCATTCTGCTTTTATGTGAGTCTGTCTTAGCATTGGTACTATCAGGGGGGGAAGAAATCCAAACAGTCATCAATTTTCTCATGGCAGAGGGGATTTCTCAAGCGCTGTCTCCATCCTCGTGTCATCAATCATGCTTATGAATGCCAAAATGGCCTCATGATGGGTTCTTTCTGCAGGCGTTCCTTGTGAAAGCTGCGGGAAACATTGTGTGTCTGTTATTCTGCTGATAATTTATGCTTTATCAATTTGATCTGAATATTTTTTATTACTTTGTCACCACCTGATATTTAAAGTTGTATACCAGCCAGGATCCAGTTAAAGGACCACTTCCATAAAGCAAAAGATCTGTCTTATTTACCTAACTGATCTCAGATTTGATGAGTTTTGACATCTTCGGGGTTACTTTTTATCAATATCACAGAGGACTCTATTTATAACCTTCTAAAATTCTGCATCATATTTTTACACTGTAATATTCAGTTTGTTGAACTTGGATTTGTTATTATTAACACAGACCTGGCTTTTATAAAAGCTTGGACTTTGTTTTGTATCAATGTATTTAAAAAGTAGCATTCAGCTGTTTTTAAACTTTTGAACTAGCAACTGGTCAAACTATGTTTTCTATAAGGTCTTATCAATGCCAAATTATTGAAAATTAAAAGCACATAAATCAAAAACTCACAGCTGAAACATCGACAGAAAAGTTTTAAAAAACTAAGTTAAAGGGAAACTGCTGTTTTGCTTGTTTTGGCTCCCCCTGGTGTCCGTTTTAAATCACTACCGTAAAAATTTTTGCACCATTGTTTCTGCTCAGAAACACCTAAATCTAACTGTTGAAATGTCTCCTCAGCCTTCATCGCTTTCTACAGGAGCGGTTATTTACTCCTTCAAAGAAATCAGCTGCTCAAGTAGGGAGAGATTGAAAAAAAATCAGGAATCATGAGCTAAAAACACTCCGGCGCTAGTATAACAGCTAGCCACTTTGGGTTAGCCTAACCCTCGTGAGATACGTGGCTTTGTGAGACTTCAGGGCACCGGACCGGAGAATGAGATCTTGCAATCGTGGTATTCCAGATCCAAGCACCAGATGGGGCTGAGTGACTTTTCATTAACCCAAAGGGTCATATTAGCACATACTGGCTCAAGGAAAAGATTTAAAATATGAAAAAGTTACATAGTGTGCCTTTAAAAGTAACAAGATTTTTTTAAAGTACAAATATATTTATAAAGTTAAATTATTAAATGTAAAAATGTCAATAAAAAACTGGAAAATTTATTTTAATAACCCCGATTACAGTCAATGGTTTAAGTTTTTTAAATTATTATTTGAATTCATTTTATTTTTTCTTGAATGTTCAAAATCATTTAACTTTCTAAAACCCTTATTACTTTTTTCTTAAGAAAAAAAAACTTTAAAAAGATTTTTTTAAGTTTCATGTTTAGGCTACAAATCACAAACCCTAAAATATGAACCAAAATCCTGTTTGTGACTTCACCTTTGACCTTATCTGGTTTTTCTTTTTTATTATGTAACCCTTCAAAGTAAAAGTTTGCCATCAGCTTATTTTGAAGCCTTGAAGGAATCATTTAAACCTTTGCAGTGCTGTCCTATAGGGTTTCTCCAGCATGATATTCCTATTGTCTCAAGCTGCACAGGAAGTGCTACAGCTAACTGCTGTTTGCAAAGATACAATACTTTTTTGTTTTGCGTTCAAATTTTTCCCACACATTTGTATTCCTATAACTATTTAAGAACTGACACTGCATCCAGAACCGTGAATAATAAATTTTCCTCAGACTCATTTGAGCTAAATAGCTGTTAGTTTCCAATACAGCTCCTGTCAACAACTGCCTTATTAGATTCTAATGTGCCGGCACTAAAAAGCCTTTTTTTGTTTTCATTTTTAAGAAGCGTGTATTAATATATTTCAATGAACCTGTTTTGACTGCTGCCCTCTCAGACTGGATTCTTCATGCCTAATGTAATAAAACAGCTCTCCAGTCCTTTACACTTTAATTCCATTCATTCAGAGGACATTTCATAGGACCTCATTAGGAATGAGCTTAGATCAAGTTCTTTTTTTTCCTAACCATCAAAGAAGTCAGAGTTTTGCTTTGCAGGCAGATACTTAAATATTACATGTCTGGAGTTGTTGCTAAGACATTGTCGACATGTGTCTCTGCTGATATGTCAACGCTTTGGTTATTATTTATTCTTTTTTACTCTTTCCAAAGTTTCCTCCTTTTTTCCCTCTTTACAAGCCATCCACAAATCATCACTCCCTGAAAACAATCCTCATGATCATTGCCTGTATTTCATTGACTCTAGGATCAGATTTTGGCTTTTGGCAGTGACATCGTTGGTCCTTTTCCCCTCCAACATCTCATCGGCTTGTCAAAACTTAGCCATCATGAAACAAAGCCCCCACCATCAAATGCCTTGTTGGATCTATCTTTAGCTACTCGTCTGCCACTTCTGTCTTGTTGACAACGTCTGACTAGACGTGAGGTGAAACTGGAGAGGATGTTTGCCTTCATGAGTGTTTTTCAGCAAACCACAGTGGAGAACCGTGCACTTTCTGTGTTGTCCCATCTCCCTTTTAGTTGAGCAACATCTCTAACTGGAGGACGTTTGCATTGGAAACAAAGTTACTGGTGTTCTTATGCTGAAGTGAGGAATAATGATTGCAAGCCTCAGGGCATTTCAGGACAAGAGTAAAAGGAAAATATCCACCATTTACCCTTTTAGCACACTAATTCAGAGAAGACTGGCTTGTCTTTTCCATTCTCACTCTTGAGGGGAGGAGACTGAATCTCCACTTTGGACTTCACATGCATCCACTTGGCTTTGCTCCTCTTCAAAAGCCAGACACGGAGCTCCGTATGCTAATGTTGTTGTGCTTGTCACTCCAAAATGTGCTGCACACGGCGTTGGGGGAAATCCATACATTAATCATAACAGTAATTATATTGGGGCACCTTCTACAAGGGTGTGTGGCACATAAATATTTCATAGCTATTACTTTCAAGGTCAAACATACTTCACGCTTTACTTGTATATTTATCACACTGGCAATGATAAATGAGTATTTAAAATGTTTCATGGCTTATTGAGCATTTGTTTTCTTATTTTAATAATTATTTGTTACGTGTGATTTGTGGGAAACCAAAGGATTGCACTTTTATATTTTAAAATCTGGAAATGTAATTATTTTAACAGATAAATTATTAGCTGAACTTTAAAAAAACATTTGTTCTGCACAATAAATATTAACCTGTAGACACTCCTCTGCTTTAATTCAAGTGAATGCAGTTTTAATGGCACTTTAATTGTGAAATTTTGCAATAAGTTAAGAAACGGCGGAAAAGCAAAAACATAAAATAAGAAATATGTTCATGTGGTTCTTATGCACTTAATTTCTCAATTTTTAAAGCACTTTTTAAAAGATTTTAGCACAAAAATACCATGATGGTAATTGAACTCAGCAGTTTCCCACCAACACACGACATGTTCAAGTAGAATAATCTTTAAAAAATGATAACACAAATCTTTTCCGGCGTATTTCTTCACGTCCTTCTCTTCTTCAGGCTGAATCTCCTGAGGATGAAAAAAAAAGAAGAAGAAGAAAACATCACAGTCTCTTTATTGTAGATGGTTTCTTATCAGTGAGACTTCATTTCCTCTTGAATATGTCCTCATTCACCCAAGGACATACACCCCTCTACATTTTCACCCCTCACTTATATAAAGCATGAACATGGACTTTCGTTATGCCTTCTGACATGACCCAAAATGTGGCAAGCATAAGTTCATTCATCTCTGATTGATGCGAGCTCTAATTTGAAGAAGGAACTTGCTATTCCGTATAGAAAACCCTCAGGAGACGTTATTAAAGCAAACGTGTGGAATACAAACGTTAGAAATTCCACGTGCTGATTTTCATTTGCATAGACAACCGCTCCTCGTGACACTTTGCTAAATAGTTACCTAGGTTTGATCCATTATTTGTGTTGGCGCAGACATAATAAGGACCCAGGTCCACTTTGGATCTAAACTCTCAACTCAATCTGCTTATAAATTACATTTATGAAGCAATTTATAAGAAACCGTACTACCTGAAACATTACCTGCTCATTAAAATGTGTATTTTTTTTTAAAAGAATGTGCATAGCTTCACATTTGGTGCTACAGTTGTCAGTTGGTTTTGACTTTTGATGGGATGAAGAGATTGCAAATAGAAAACAAGTGGCTGAAATGAGTTTCCTCTGCAGATAGCTTGGACATCTGGGAAAACTCAGAGGTGGTTCAAGCATCTGGTCCTGAGGAGGTGTTTCAGGCGTGTCCTGCTGGAACGAGGCTCCTGGGTCGACCCAGGACAAGCTGGAGGAAGTAGATCTCCAGGCTGGTCTGGGAGCACCTGAGGGTCTCACCGGAGGGAGAGGACAGTCTGGGACTCCTGCATTGGGATGCTTCCCCCGCGACCCAGAAACGGTTAGGTAGAAGGATTTTGGCGAGGTTTTGACTTTTAGTTCATTGGTTCCTTGTGTATTTTCTATTGCTGGTTTTCCGCCCTTCATTTGGTGATTAGTCTGTTTTAAACCAGGTCCACACTTTGCTATTTTAGCTGTCAGATAGGAAACCTTTAATCATGGTTAATCAACAGTGACAGGCTCACGACCAAAGATGACCAACCAACCAGAGGCTGACGTGATATAAATGAGACAAAAGCAGAAACTGATGCAAAACACCAAACAGGTCCAACAACAAGAGTGTGTTTATTACCTTCAAAACTACTGATCTATCTGTCAGATGTTTGAGATGTTTCTCCTGCTGTGATACATAACAGGTTTCTGTTAGGTTTTTATTAAAGTACTTATTCTCGCTCATTGTGTGCCAGTCTTGCATCCTTTTCTCCCCACACACCTGGTGTTAATTAGTAAATCAATACTCTTCATTTGAGTGCTCGTTTTTTTATATACATCCATCTCTATGTGGAGGAGAGGGGAAGAATGGAGTCAAGTGTCACATCATGACCCTTAAAATATAAGCTACAGTGATAAAAGTTCAAAACACAGCCTATTTTAGAGTATAATCTTGTATTTTAATCAACACGTGTCACAAACCTGTCATTAAGACCTCATAAGTGTGTCTATGTGTGAAAAAGGGGCTTGATTTGTGACCTTTTGGCATTTTGCCAGCAGTTATCTGCTATTTAACTCATATTTTGTACTTTAAATGACTAACACAAGAAATTTACTGATAAAAATATTTGAATTGAGCTCATGTGGAGAGATTTAGGAAATTATATGATTTTTTTTATCAGTAAAATATCATTAGATTTAGACTTTTGCCAGTGCAAATGTTTGATTTAACGATGTAGAATTTAAAAAAAGTCCACATTTAAATATAGATCTGTTTTTCTTGTGCTTTTGATTATCTGTTCAGTTTAGCTTAAAATGGCTTTAAATCTAAATGCAAGCATTTTTTTTATTGAACAAGTTTGATAAGTTAGTCTTTATCCTGTGCATCATTTTGTAAGATCATCATGATTCTTGAAACTTAATTTATTCATACTGAAAGATCCCGCTTGCATTTAAACTAGCCACCAAGTTCATGCATTTTCTTTTATAGTTACCGTATTGATCCAGACCTCTGAGGCATCATGGGGGAGCATTTATTTGCTAATAAAAGCTGTTTCTTGCAAGTTTGATTCTGTGATTTTGGTAACGTGAACTCTGCTCATGTTTTATAATTAGATATTTATGAGGAAAAACACAAATTTGACTCTGCTGCCCTGATGGTCTAAACGTGTTTAGTAGAAAATGCAAATATAAAGAGTTTTTGTGCAGCTCTGACTGGTTGAAGTGGATCTACCTGAAACAGGGGTTCTGGTGGCTTTTACATGTTAGACTCAGGTTAATGTCACCTTTAAATCACAGTAAGTAAGATTAAAAAAAGGCTTGATTACATTTATTTTTGTATCTTGTGCACAGTTTTTGTTTGCTTTTCCTCCACTGAATGACACATTTCTTTCAGTAAAAAAACAATCCAACGTGAACGATCCAATCTACAACAACACAGGTATGATTTTGTCAGGATTTAGAGATTTAAAGCCTAATTTTTCACTCCAGTCAGCTGCTCTGACGTGACCTTCAATCCCAAGGTCACAAAAACCAAAGACAACAAAAACACATTTTCTATCTGTGTTTCCAGGCTTAGTGGTAAAGCCGTATTTGAGTACTTTGAGGTGTGTCTAACATGAGAGAATTGCAAAGTTTAAAAAGAAAGAAAGAGTTTTGCACACTGCAGCACTTTGCAGCTCGTTTGTTCTTCTGCTTTAAAGCTCATTGAAGTCACTAAACGACTCCACGTCCAACATGATGGACTTTGCATAAACCTTCAAGTAAAGTCGTTTTCTCTGCTTTTTGTAGCTGTATGCACATGATCGTGTTAGATATAAACCCTGAAGAGTATTCAGGCCTCTCCTTGTGAAGTGATGGGAACGCACTGACATGAGTAACGCTGATTTTATTAGGACTGAGCTGTGAATCCATAAAAGGTCTGTCAGGGGGAGCTGGGGATGCAGCAGATGGCAGAGCACATATGCTGTGGATCTCTTTGGCCAGGTACACCGAGGAATACTTCAGAGAGGTGGCCTACCTTTGCTGCAGTTTGTGCAGGACACTTTGAAACAACCTGAGTCACCAGATAGTTTGTGTAAAAGCCCAGCTTGTCAGGATGTCATCAAAAAAACATGAAAGGCTTTTTGGCAAATTACACACGGATATGTGAAGTCTATCTCTGATTTTATTTTAAAAGATGTGAATCTGTTAATTGCTGCTTCTTTTTCTTTATTACACCTTATCTTGACACATTTTGTTCATTTTACTTTTCTTCAAGTATGAAAAAACATTTTTTTAAGCCTCATTTATTCATGTTTTTAATAAATCAAATGTTTTGTCACACGTTGACTCAGTTTGTAGAGTTGATACCAATACAAATGAGTCAGGAACAAAAAGTTGGTGTGACCTATTTTGTCTCTTTATTCAAAGGAGGCAACTTTGAGGAGGATGTGGCTCTGGAGGAAAGGTAGTGCTCTGTCCATTGGAAGGTTGATTCCTGCTCCAAATATCAACGTATTCCTGGGCAAGACACTGAACCCTATAGAACCTAATGTATAAACTGGTGTGGAAAAGTGGATAAACGTGACCTGTAGTGTAAACTTTAGTGTTAGCTCTGCTGAATGGGTGATTGTCTCTTCAGATGGAGTTTGTAGTCCTTTTGAAATGTTTAACCTTCATTTTGCAAACTTTAAATAAGTTACTTCAAGCTTCTTTTGGCACTTTTTGAGACTTAACTGTAGCAGTGTTTGATTTGCATGAATATTTATTGACCTAACCTAAACTATTATAGAAACTTGAAAAAGAAAGTCACCTTTTCCAGATGAACAAACATAAAAGTTAAAATATGATTTGATTTGGAAGCTTAGAAACTATGAATTCTAATTTAATATTTATTCAATTTATTGAAATGGGGTCACTTTTTTGAGTTTAATGCTTAAAGTGCTTATTTACTTTACTTAAATTTTTCAGAAGAAAAGCATAGTGCTGCCTGAACGTTCCTTCTTCATGGTTTACTGAAGGATTGTTCTAAATTAATCATGAATATAATTTAAATAACATGAATGTTATTGCTGTGATAGTACATGTGTGTGAGTGGCTGACTTTGAAGTGGTCAAAAGGACTGGAAAAGTCTCATTCAAGTCAAAGTTTTAACCCTGACATCTTGGGAGTTATGCCTTTTTTGCTCAAATATTCAAAGCAACATGCAGATTTTAACACAATATTGCAAATTTTTTGCTTTATTAGCACTTAGAATTTGTGTTGTGGTTAACTTTTAGCTACTACTGCATGAAATTCTAGCCCAGTATTTGTAAAATTGACTGAGTTATAACCATTTTGGTGTTGACTAAGTTCTCTTTGGTGGCCATCTTGATTTGGGTTGATTAGAATGATCCAACAATTCGTTTCCAAGAGTTTCATTACATTCTGTCTGCTTCGACCCTTCTGTAATAAACATAAACCATAAAAACACAACAACACAACCGTATCCTCTGTGCAGCAGGCCATGCAGTGACATGCACCTGCAGAAAGCTCAACATGCATAATAAAACCTGCTTCTGTTTTTAGGCGACTACAGGTTTAATTTTACCCTGATTATATAAGTTTTTCTGCACAAATAAGTCCCATTTTGCCACAAGGAGATAAACATTGAGAAGCGGTGCATTAGATAACAGCCTAACGCTGAAGGATGACACACTAAAAGAAATCCTATAGTGTGTACAGTCCTTGCTTTCACACAGAAATCAATGCAGAACCCCTGCTGTTAAGCAAGCTCACATTTAGCTTTCCTAAACGGAAGCTCATCTCGGCAGGAAGAAGGTAAAATTAAAACATCTTTGTGGAGTTTCATTAGCATCGATAATAAGCCAGCTGATTTGATTGACGCTCTTGTTTGATTGCAGCTTTGGGAGTGACGTGATGTAATTGCAACCTTTATTTTTTTGAAAGCTTGGATAATTTATAAAAAAAAGGTGTCTGAGCATGAATAAACCCGTTTCATTAAAACTCAAAGTAACACTTTTCACTGTGTTGATGCACTAACAGCCCTGATATACCACCAGTATGTATTGAATCTGCCCCTGTTTTGTTATTAATATGTTAATGGGAGTAGGATCAGCTTCTCTGCATGCATGTTAAACACAGCCTGATCCCAAGGCTCAATGCAAGCTGAAGCATTCTGGTGTTAACCATGAGCTAATAGATAATGAATGTTGGTGCATGAAGGTTTGACAAGGACCGGGCCTTTTGTTTAATACTGGATGGTTTGCCAAAGGCCAGCTTTGAGACAAGGCTGTTAACGGGAAGCGATCTCTCCTCAGCTGCTATATTATTTATTTTTTTATGGATCAAGAAAAACATTTCAGTTTTAATAATAATTACACAAAACCACTTGCAAGATTTGTGGGGCGAAATTATTCTGCTGAGAGAAAAGACATGAGGTGATAAAAAAAAAGGCTGATAAAACTTTGTGAAACTTTTATCACATGAAGCGTATTAAAATCCCGAGCTTCCATGATGGAAAAAAAAATGTGAATAGGTTTGGTGCATGTGCAGAAGAGGAAGTGAAATGTGTTTTTTTTTTTTTTGTAGATATTTTTAAAACTGAGATTTCCTTCCTTATTTGCACCTCTCGTCTACATGCAAATGTTTTTGGTGAGAAAAACAGATCCTGAAGATTTTATATTTTATTTTAAAATCTTTCTTTTTATCCATGTGGACTCGAGATGCAGAGCTTCTCAGAAACAATGACATCGCACGCAAACACACTATTACTTTTAGAAGAATCTGTAGCCAAGCTATGATTTTTCTTTCTCTGTATTTTGCTACATCTTTAACATGAATGTTCAATTATTACAAGTTCAGAAAAAAATAATCACTACGAATGAAATGTGCATTTTCCTGGAGCTTAGCTGTTTCTCAAAGTGAGAACATTGACTTATAGGGGCTGTTATACCTGCAAGGGAAAAAACAAGCACCTGTATTCTCATTATTTCAGAAGGTTGCACGAGGATTGCCAGTTAACCACATTATGGTATGGAGCTAAATCCTTTTTTATTCTTGCTTGCTATGTGGACCAGCTGTTTTCAGGTTGTGTGCAGAAGACGTGCAAGCAGGATAAGGATGTGATTCTTCCAGATGTACAGTGACTCAACCTGTTACAACAGGGGTCAGGGAGAGGTCACAGCAGAAATGACAACAGACTGAAACATTTACTACTAATTTATTTGACGACTGAATAAAAGCTGTTTTATGTTCTTAACAAAACTACTTGTAAACTGATAAAACGGGACATCAGTGATCAAATAATCCAGCGTAAATCAAATTGTCGATCATTTTTCCTAAACCTTTGTGTTGACTTTAGAAGAAGTGATTTTCTTTTTGTGAAGGAGCCTTCTAGGCCAAACTGTCTGTTTCCAGCGTGTGGTCTGCGCTTCAGTAGACACGTTATCTTTGAGGCCACAGAGCTGTTTTAACCTTGTCTGAGAAGGTCATGGCTCTTCGCTGAGTGGTGGAGTCCCTTGAAAGCTTCTTCCCATATGTTGATGTTCGACAGGCTTATTTTTAAATGATGTTTTGCTCTGGTGAGACTCCTGGAGCTCACTGTTGGGTTGTCGTGTCAAGAAGGATTTCTTTTCCTCTTCCTTGACGTTTCTCTTTTCTCAGAACTTCTGACTTGCTCTTAGTATTTTTCCTTCTGGCTTTTTTAGTGGCAAATAAGTAATATTAATGGTGAAGGTCATGGTTATTAACTTTTCCTTTTAGATTGGAACTGTTTTTCTAATCAGTGTCGACCTGATTGGGTGGCTGTGTGGGAAAAGCTTTAAAATGCAAGAATTAGAAGCTTCATTATTCAAGGAAACTCTTCTTTACATCCAGACTTTGTTCAGGAAGTTGTTGTTTTCCTTTATATCTGTTGTCAATGGCTGTTGTGTAAACCAGAATGCTGAGTTTGTTGAAGAATGTTGCACATCTGACTTACAGTATTAAATATGAAATATATATATATATATATATATATATATATATATATATATGTATATATATATATATATATATATATATATACCATCCATAAATTGAATTTTATAGTTTTAACTTTCTGTAGTTGGGAGTTTTAGTTTGTAGGTAACTTATTTAAATTAAACTTTCCCAGAGCCTTACACTACAAATATATCGATTAATCATAAAAAAAAACTTTTTACTTCACAATGTTCTTACAAAAACTTGTATGATGTGATAAATCAACCCCCACTGTGAAATAGATCAGATATCACCAGCTAGTAATGGTTTCCAAAAAGGATGTGCATGTCAAGCAAAAATACTTTTTCAAATTCAAAGTCGTTTCTGTCCACACCAAGAACTGACCCCGACCCCTAATCCTGACCGCCATAGAAAAAAGCAACCATCTCAAAAAGCCTAATTGGCACTTTATCACCACCTAGTGGTCATCTTAGAAGTACTACCAGGTGCTGGTATGAAATGTAAGCACATAAAAATTAAACCATTAATTATTGGAATTTGTATATTTAAAGATTTTTCAAATATTTTAAAATCACTTCCTACTTCTAGTTTTTATCATACATGAAAAATATTAAATAAGTGCAAAATGCATGGATTAATTAAAATTAAATGTATAAATTAGTGGTGGTTAGCGCTAGCGCTAATGCTAACTACTACAACTACACAGCTAAACATCTAAATTAAGTAAAGTTTGTACTCCAGTTAAATGAGCCTGTTGTTTAGGATTGTCATTAATAAACCTGCTAATAAAAAAGTACTGTACTTTGAGATCTGTCCAAGTATTAGCTAGGGACTTTTTTTTCTACTGTTTTGAATTTTAAATGCATTTTTGTTTATTTGATTCTGTCCCCGACTAAAATTATTTTAAATAAAAAAAAATTGCTTTTAGGGTCAAATTTTCTTGTACCATTAAAATGCAATTAATTAATTACAAAGCCTCTAATTAATCTGGTTAATTTTTTAAATCGAGTCCCACCACTAGTATAAATATAACACTCTGATTTAATTTAAACAGTAATAAAGTTCAGTAATGTTTGACAAAAGAAACATAGCTGGTGTTTCTTAGAATAATATTCAGGATAGGTGCATGTGCAAAGAAAACCCAACTGAAATACAAACTGAAACCTCCTTCAGAAGAATAACTTGCAGCAGGTGTTGGAGATGATTTTCGTCTTCAAAAAACAACAGCCCAGCTAGGTCACTCTGAAGGACAGCAGCCCACACTAGTTACCTTCTTCCACCTCACTTGAGCCGGGCTTGAAATGTGCTTCGTATCCATTAGTGAACCTTCACAGAACCACCTCATATGAAGTGACTCACATTTTATCACCATGCAGGTTTTCTTAGCAGGTCTCGGTGCTTTAACCCATGAATCTTATTCAGTGATGGTTTATGTTTCATCATTCTTTATGCCAGCCCTGCCCTGGAGCGTTTCACACCTTGTACTTCTGGGTCCCACAGGTACAGCAGGTTAAAGTGTGAAACATGGAGGCATTTTACTATTTTGACTTCTTCAGTTTTTTTTTGACCCATTTTGCCAGAAGTGATGACCCTGCAGAAAATCTATTATGCATGAATACACAATAGCAAGTATCGAAAATACAATTTGGTTATTTATACTGTTTTGTGCAAAGGGTGTGTTTTTATTTTGCATCTAATAATTTCATTCTCTGTATTCTTAACAAAGGTGCTTTTATTTTTATTTTTTATTTTCAGAAGGTAGGATGTCAGTGTAGTTTAAGGCTAGGTAGAGGTAAAGTCCTGTCTTCTTTTACATTCTGAGAGAGTGTTTTTCTACATGAATGCCAACAGTTTTAATGTCTTTAGGTCTGGAAAAAATTTAAATCACAATTTGGTGAATTTTGAGATCAGGACTGAGCTGAGAAACCATCCAGAGTTCACGTTTTAATGAAACTGCCGTTGCAATCAGCTGGTGGGAGAGTTGTGCTGCTTAGAGGTGATTAAATGTTGCAGAGCACTGAAAGTACAGGTTACAAGACCACATGGGCGTAGATTTGGCATGGACGGACGTGACGTGTCCCCACCAATACCCATCAATCACTGAATTGTCCCCACCAATAATGCGATCCAAGGGTGTAGAAATAGTGCTGCATCCCACCAATGATAGGTGCTGCTGTCCGCGGACGGACCTGTGTCCAGGGTAGTTTAAACTTCTCCATCTGCGTCACACGCAACGCCATTATCCGTTGTTGCAAGGGCTCTCCAAAAGGCTCGCAAGGACAGACGGAGTCGAGCCCACCTTTCTAACGATCCGTCGAACAAGATGGAGTGTGCATGTCTCTGATTGGTCGGCCCAACAACCCAAGATAATTTCTGGCTTAACGCCGGTATTGACAGAGTAGTAGTAGTAGAATCTTGCGGATGCAGATATGGATTCGCTTGAGGAATGTCTGGCAGGTGAAGTACAAAAGTACAAACATTTATATAATCCATCAATGTCCCTCAAAAGTTGAACAAGAGCTGCTCGTCCTCTTCCTTGTCCTGTTTGGTGGACACACAGTCCACTTACGCCGCTGTCTCTTTCACTCCTGTTGAATTTTATTTCACAACATTGTTTGTCCTTTGACATCAAGCCGTTCCAGCTGAATCAAAATTCACTCTCTGCCATTACTAAGATGAAGTATACAAACCAGAGACGTCACTGCAGAAAAAGTTACACGCCCTCTGCTGTCCGGGCGAAGAATTGCTTCACAACACCAATAGAGAAGCATAAATCAAAAACGTCTCCATCAATAAGTGTGTGTGTGTGAGCGCAAACTTGCTGTCGGAGATGTATAAACTAGGTTTAAGGAGGCATACCTATCTGGATCGACCGGCGCTGGCATCTGCCCTGGATCTGGATGTGTACTGGCCATCGGGCATTTCCCCAGTGATAGTAACTTTGGGCTGGTCCGGACCAGGACCAGGCGGATTGCTCTAACCTGCACTCCCTGCTTCGGCGCATGACACCCCCCCCCACACACACACACACACCATGTCCCATCCAAGTCTCCACCAATGCCAAGAGCAAATCTGCATCACTGCAAGAAAAAAATTGACTTTTACAGTACTCGAACCAATGTGGCCCATCAAGGTCCAAACAGGGAGGATTTAGATTAATTATCACTAGATGCCATGCAACAGAGTGTCATTTTGGAAATCGTTAAGTAATAGATGTGTATTTTTTGACAGGTGTGTTTTGCCCTTCTTCTACTATATTTACGTGCACAGAGAGCCTTAAGTAGGGGTGGAAGTGTGCATCATTCAGAAGGCATTGTTGTTTAATAACAATCATTTTTACTTGATTATGTTAATTATTGGCTCATTTACAGCCAAAATTGAAAAACAAATTTGAATAATTGCACACCCCTGGAATCTTTTCTTACCAAAGTACATTTATGATTGTAGATTTAAAAAAAACAAACATAAAAGTTTTATTAAACACTATTATTATCAATGATATCTATTGAAGTGTTGTCAGCACTCTGTTGTTGTCTCCTATACTAACATGTAGAAAACTGTTTTCATGTTCAGCCTGCATGAAAAGCTCAGAGTGACCAATATTAATCAGAAAAAACATGAAAAAAATAAAAGTTTTTTCAGTAAACCACAACTTTAAATCGGCTTTTTCTCAAATAGCTTTTTCTCCTTTATCTGCTTCATTCTAGTCTTGTGATTCTTCATCCATCATCACATATGAATTCTACAGAACGTTAAAGTAGCTCAGGCAATACGTTTTTATCTTTGCAAACATTAACTCAGTTGCACGCTGCCTTATTAAATCCACCAGCTTTGATGTGAACACAAAACTTTTTTTCCCCTTCTCCATCTTGCAGGAGAACATCTGCGAGTATGTCCTCAGGGAAACACATGTTGCACCCAAGAAATGGAAGACAGATTTGGTCAACAGAGCAAACAGGACTTTGAGAATCTGCTTGATGAAACGAGCCATGCGTTAAGAAGCACCTTTGTCTCCAAACATAAAAGATTTGACGGTAAGGTCTTTCTTTTCTTAATATTTTAAAGCTGTTTTAATGGTCAGCCACCATGATGCTGCAAAAAAACAACAACAAAAAAACTGAAACTGTTGTTTTTTATTTGAAAAGGTTGACTGAAGTTTTTTATTGTCCTCCCTCCAGAGGAGATGAGTTGTGAAAATCTCATTAATTTCTTTGGTGTTAAGAAATTCTTGTTGGATTAGACAAACATGGCTTGTTGCACAGCAGACTGACAGCAGCACAGAGACAAACTGCACATTATTAGGGCTGTTTGGTGGTCCTGAGCTGTGTGTTAACCCCATTGTTACTGTTTTGACCATCATTTGTTTAATGAGCTTTTCTTTGCGAGGGAAGGAACTCATTACCGGACCAAACATCGCTCTACCTTTCCACTTTTTTGTGTCAGGTGTCCTTTTTTTTAAAGATACAGACACTGATCTTCCTGCACCCATTAGGCTGTTTGGGTAGCAGCAGCTTATCAGGGTGATGGAGGTGAAACTTGTTAGGTGTAGCCAGCTGTCAAAACTGCATTTTATTATTACATTTTAATAAGGCTGGAAAGTAATACCTTTTTTATTTAATGGAAAACTTTTTAAGGATTACTGATTGCCTTAATCTCCTTGGGAATGACAAAACAAACACTCCTCAAGGGATATAGAGCTGTCAATTAAGGTTGGATTCAAATACTTACCTTTATTTTACAGGGTTAATGTTTTAAACCATATCTGATGTTACTGTGCAGATATGGTGTGGAATTTACTTACTGATTATGTATCTTATATTCAGATCCTGAAGCATGCTCTAGTAGTGCTCCGCCACCCCTCCTCCCCCCTATCCTCACATGTACTGATTACAACATATGCATCCTACTGACGTGCAGACACGCCCCCTACAGTTCAACGTTCGTCTCGGACTGATGACCTCGTCCCCCTTCCTGGCGGCTGCTTGCAGGCTGCGCTGACGCAACGGTCAGCTGCAGATTCGTCTTTAGTAGAAGAGCGGTTCCCTTCCCCTCCTCCCTTCATCATGTCTGATATTATGTCTAAGTTTTGTTTTGCACTAAATGTAGTGAGGCTGTTTTTGCCTGTCTCATGTCTCTGAACTCTATAATGAGGGCAGAGACATGAGATAAGATTTTTTTATACTATGTTAAACGTTAACGTTGACGTTAACGTTTAACATAGTATAAACGTTAACGTTAACGTTAACGTCTTAACGTTGTTAAGAGGCATGAAAAAATGTTTTAAGCTAATTTGTTTTTCAAATTACACAGAGCAGCTTTAAGTGATGTCACTGGTGAGTGTGGTCCTTACTGTAAATAAATAACTAAAAGAACGCTACGTGAAAAAGGCCAAATTATCCCTTTAAAAGCTATTGTTCTATCAGTAGCTGAGAAATGATCTAAAACTATAATTGAGATATTTTGGGGCTTTATTGCAACATGGCCTACAATACTGTATGTATATAAGTCAACCTTATAGTACATAACATCAGTGTTAATAGCTAGATTTAATGACATATCATGTAGGGAGCTATTTTTTTACCAACCTCCTACAATAATTAGCTGTCAGCTGTGGGTGACATTTCAGGCGCTGTAACAAATTTGAGGTACAGCCACCTTTTGCAGCAATGCTTTTCAGGTTTTGCAGGTACCAAGATTTGATTAACGTCTTTTTCTGTTAAAGCTAAAAGACGATTTTTCTTTGGAAACAAGTCGTTTGTCTGTTAATTTACCATCCTGCACTTGTTACCTCCATCAGGCTCAATGCGCTCTTCCTTTTCTCCTGATACGTGAGCGCGATAGGTGCAGGAGTGTTACCCAGATAGGCTGTCTGCTGTGAGTGAAGCGTTAGGAGAGAGTGAGATTTTGATGCACCTCACTTTGAAAAGACGTGAGAAACATTGAGTATCACTCACTCTTAGCTGTAAGGACTTATGATTCTGTGATGCTAAATTTACACAGGCAGAACTGTTAGCTTTAAGAAATCACAATAAGAAGCAAAAAGGCAGTCTGAAGGAACATCCAGGTCAGAGGATGCTCTGGGCTGATCACTGTACAATTTTAACAAATTTAAAGCATTTTTTAAAATAAGACTTGAACATCAGGACACAAAAACATTTTATTTTTAAGTCACTGTCCCTCTGAACATATCCTTTGTCAGCTCGAATGATAGTTGACTCATTAATATTTCACTTGGCAGTCACACTCAGCTTTCTATCTCGTTCCAAGTCACACAAACAGAATCATGCGTAAATATATGTCATTTTAATCATATGTTGTCAAAACTGTGACAACCCCATGGATGAGGGAAATTGGGTTTCCAGTAGCTCTTAGATGCATGACTCCAGGCACCTCTCTCTCTCTCTCTCTGGTTTGCTGCCACTCTCTGTGTTGTATTAAAAGTCAAAGAGGATGTGCATGTTCTCCAACGTGCATTGGTCTCCATCGACAACTAGATATTTGAGATCTCTTCCAGATAAATATTTTACCCTAACTTGAGCTTGTGTGCAAAAAAATATGGATTTGTTAAATTTCCATGCTACCAGAATAATCACAAAACCCTCAATATTGCCTCAAAGTGTATAAATTTCTGAACAATGCAGAGCTCCCGCTTCACTCGGATGCCCTTTATCATGTATTTAGCACCTGGCTCTGGAGTCCCACCTACACAGAGTCAGTGTGTGTACATGCTCATCTCCTTGTGCAGACTTTGATGAGCGTACAGTAGCTCATGCTGGTTGTGCAGCCCACACATACTCCTGACACTACAGCCATTCGTCATAATAAAAGAGCGTGGTTTGGGCTTTGCCAAGGCCGTCCGCACAGAAATATCTGCAACATCTCAGAGACCCAGAGAGGATGTATGAATCAAATGATGGGTTTGTAGCATCCACTTGCCTGATCACTCACCAGAGACTTACGAGGGAGATATATTGACTCCTAGATGCAACAGTGCATTGTATATGACCCCGATTTACATAATTTGATATTTTTGACACTTTCTGTTTTAGTGTTAGTTCATGCAGCACTCTATAACAATGCTTCCTGACATGTGGGGAGCTGGAAAAAGCTTTTACATAACAATAAGCAGCATGCTTTGGGAGGAAATTAACACCTGTTTTGCCAAATTTTTACAGATTATAGTTTTGCATTTCAATAACAAATAATGTACCATAATTAGTTTGGTAAACACCTGTTTTTACACGGATTCAGAGTAAATGAAAAATAAATCCACAGTGACCAAAAAGAAAAACAAAATCATTCAAGTCTTCAGCTCTTAGTCACAAAAAAACAAAATCCAGAAGCCACCTGCTGCAAACATCTTGATGGCTGATCATTTATTTAGGGAAACACATCTGGATTACATTACTGATAAAACAAGACATTTATTCTTCTGTTGTTTGCACACACACACACACACACACACATGCATATGTGCAGAGATGAGGTGCAGCTTTAGGTTGCAGGAAAACAAAATTGGGAGCTATATGGGTTTTTCTTGCACCAAATCCATGTGCATGAACATACTTTAGCTGTACTTATTTTATCTGATGCCCCATTTAGTGTTTTTTACCTCCTGTCTGTCTGTTATCTAAATCTCTATCTATATTGAGTCTGTTCTAACCGCCATAAGGCTAAAGGCAGGGTACAGATTCAGTCTATTAGAAAAAGGCAGACAGCACATAAAACAGCTGTGAATTGACCAACCGTCGTGTCAAGACCTGCAGAGGTTCAGGAAGCCCTTCTTGCTCCAAATCAAGACTGCTAAATGCGTCATCACTGATCGACCTTGCTGTTTTAACTATGCAGTTTAATTATATTTTAATGTCATGTGATCAGGGGCAAGACTGTAAGGATTTCAAAGTGGTAACCAGATGGGGGACACTGATAATCTTGGTCCAACCAAACTCTACAGTATAAACAGGATCTCTAAATTCTGTTTTTAAGTAGAAGGCTGCTGGGAAAATGCAGGGCAGTGACATCACTGGATGTGGAACGTGTTAAATTAAACTTTTTTCTTTAATATGAATAAATATGTCCCCATAAAAATGCATAAACGTCTGTTTATTCATCGCTGAAACTGTGACACAGAAGAGAAGTTGGAAATATTGATTCAGTCATGTGTTATTTGCACATGGAAATGTGTGTTTATACAGTTATATTCAGTAAAGTTTTCTGTTAAATAACACTTTTGGAAACACAAATATTCCTGAAATATATATTCTATAAACGTTTTCTGAATTTTGACAGTATAACCCTTCATGTGGCACTTAACTAAAGGAGCCAACTCCTTCTAATGGAGCTGGATGTGAAAATAAAGAACATCATATCTCCATCTCGACTCATTCGCGTGTTTCTTTTTATATTTACCATCTGTAATTGTACATTTAATGCTTTATTAGTGTGACTCACCATTAGGCTGGATGAAGAAATTAACATGAGGAAGTGGAGAAATAAAAGGACAACCTGTCATGTTTTCCACAATAGCGCAGCACTCAGAGCAGCCCTTTTTAGACAGGCACAGCTTGACAGACCAATCAATGATCCAGCTCCTGATAGACGTGAGGAATTTGAAGTGCAGCAGAATAGCTGGTTTCATACAGACATGAAACCCTGAGAAGGCCGAACACCAAGCTGTGTGTGTGTGTGTGTGTTGTTTGCACTTTCAACTGTCACACAGAGAGTGATGGGCTTCTTCTTAGGCTGGCTGGAGTCCTGTGGAGAACAATGAGCGCTCGGTTGGTGATAACAGCTGTTTACTCTGCAGCAGGTTTTTTTTTATGTATTCAGAGCTGGCTTTGTAATGGAGATTCAAAAAAACTGTTTTCAGAAATATCAGATCGTTAAGTGATGTCTGATCAGGAGAAATGCCTTCTTTAATGGCCTTAAACACATCCATCCATGAGCAAATTTTTTTGCCTTTTTCTGCAAAAGTGTGCGTTTTTTTTTTTTTTTAGCCATCTTTAGTTTCAACAGTATGCAACCTTATTTACATTTTACACACACTCATTCAGCTTTTTCAATGCACAGGC
The DNA here is from genome assembly GCA_006937965.1 of Callopanchax toddi. NCBI lineage: Eukaryota > Metazoa > Chordata > Actinopteri > Cyprinodontiformes > Nothobranchiidae > Callopanchax > Callopanchax toddi. The sequence goes on along the minus strand of SSNR01000002.1, from coordinate 3,479,091 downwards.
CATATGTTTTATATATATTTAATGTCCTGCTCAAGGACGTCTCAACACACAGAGAGAGGATGAGGATGGTCGAAGGACATCCACTCGACTCGACCCACAGCGCCATGGAGAATGAGCTGGACACTCTGTTTACAGATTTCTGTAAAAGTTCAACCCAGACAATAAATCCAACTTCTGCAAATAAATGTTAACAACATGTTAAAGTAACATGTAAGACACATGTTCAGCCCATGTGTGATTTTGTAACACTTTTAACATGTTCATGTGGTGTTTTCACATGTTAAGTTTATGTGTTTTTTCCATAAGGGTTTTGACATTAGTATGATTTTATAATGGAAACAACTCTTCTAACTCCCCAAACCTTTTTTGCACAAATTTTACATCCAACTATTTGCAGTTTTGTCTATTTTCATCCAGTTTCTTATGATTTATGGTTTTCTCCTCGGGGTGCAGGGAGGGCACACCTAAGCTTTAATTATATTCTCTTTAAAACTGGGAGTGAAGGGTATTTTTAACTTGTCACATCTCTCACATAAACACTGTAGAAACATGAAAATTCACGCATGTGATCCTCGGAACCTTCTGTCTCTTGCAATTCAAGCATTTTTTATTGCAACTTATAGTTTTTGCACAGCAACTGACTTTTTAGTCTGGTCTCATTAAATTAGGGAGTGAGTCATTATCTTGGCTCTCTTTCCTCAAAACAGATATTTTATCTCAGCTAAGATTCTTACAGTGTTGATGTGGTGGAATTTTAGGATGATCTGTTAGTTATTCTTAGTAAGATGTGTTCTGGTGATTATTTAAATAACAGAATGTGACAGTGGTTATCTGTTAATCACCTCTAGAGTGAAGTCCTGTGGAGTTCTGTTTTTCCCGACCCAATTCCCTCTTAATGAGATGTTTCTGTCTTTTTTGAGGAGGTCACTACCTCCTCAGATAGGTTTGACCCAACCTGGTTGTATGTGTGTGTGTGTGTGTGTGTGTGTGTGACCCAGAGTTTGAAGGGGTGGTGAAGTTTTATGATGGGTTTGGGGAGAGAGAGGTAGAAGACAGGGGTTTTCTCTCAGACACGGATGAGATCAGTCCTCCTCACTGCAATGAGAAATAATGCTTTTTAAAATGACTTAAGACTGAACTCTCATTGTTTTGATAAGAAATTTCCATAACATGTAGAGATTCTGAACAGAAGCTGTATTTGCACCCTTCAAAATACTTTTAGAAATGTTTGGTTTTTGTCTTAAAGCTGTCAGATTGGGCCTAATTTAACCCCGTGGTTTAGCCCAATGCAAATTATCATTTCTGCCAGCATCACAGCAGATTTAAGACTCCTGCAAAAGTTTCTATTGGAAATAAAAAAAACAGGTTTTAGATATTATTTGACAAATTCAGATAATATTAATATACTGTTAGCTTCACTAGACATACATCAATGAAAACCACATTTATTTTATAAAAAATTGAGATCAAAAAAGCATTTGGGTTCCTTAATTTTTATTTTACATCATTGATTTGCATTTACTCAGTAGAAGAAGGCTGAAGAGGTGGAATACAAACGCTATTATCCATCTTAGTCGGCCGGTCACAGTTCAGGAGACTTCCTAGTAATTAATTCTGCAGGCCACTTCCCACGAGAGTCCTAGAAGTAGAAGTCATCACATCCACGGCTTCCTCGTTGATGGTGTTAATCAGGATCGCGCTCTGTCATTTCCAAAAATACTCTCCTCTTAAATTAAATTCAACTTGCCTTTTCCCATCATCTAACTCAAAAATCCAAAACAGGGATTGCTGCGTTTCAAGATTGTTGAAACAAGATTCGCACATCTTTGAAATCACAGAAACCATCCATCAATAGGTTTCTGCAGAAAAACAGACCTTTTTCTTCTTTCTTTCTTTCCATCACAGAGAGAAAATCTCAGTGTAACCTCGGCTCAGCCTTGTGTACACAGTGAGGAGTCGGAGCCAAACTGAGATTTGTCGGTGAAAAGTTATGAGCGCTCTGCTAGTTGGGAGTATTTGCTGTAGTTCGATATTTCAGTATTATCTGTTTGTAGCTCTCGGAAGAGTTCATTTAATCAAACGTCTTAATTACTAAGCTCAGAAACAGAACATTTTATTCATTAATGCCAGAACACGATCCTTCCTCTAATTGTTCATTAATTTGGTTTTGATGTCTCTGTTACTTATTCTTTAATTTTCTGTCAGGACGTCCTTAATGTGCAATAATTATTCACCCTAATCACCCCAAAACAGAGCTTCAGTTTACAGTTCAGGGAATATGTTAGGTTGTTTTCTAATAGCATCTCGTGTAAAATTGAATTTTTGTTGAATCTAAGATGCATTGTTTTAAGTTCAAACTTCTCTGAAGCTGTCATTAATCATTACGCAGATCATCCTGCACCACTGACTGCTCTCATTAGGAAAAACAAGTCACTTGGGCACAAATCCTGCTCAGAATTTAATCATAAACTGCTCACTGTAAGGATACAGTTTCAAAAATACAACAAAAAAAATACTTTGGCCTACATTGCACTGGATGCAAAACACAAAAACAAAAAGTTAGATCCTCAGATGATAGACATAAAAGTGTAAGTGAAGGTAATCTAAATTTATCAGCCCCCCTTAGGGGAATTATAGCAGTTATAACACTCACAGGTCCCTGATAAGATCTGTAAACTGACATTAATTAATTGTGATCAGAAAGCAAGTTCTTTATTAAAAAAATAGATCAAGTGTTAAATCAAAGGCAGTTTTCTGGATATATGCTGCTATGAAATCTTTAACTTCCAGTCTAATATAAAGTGAGTTATGTTACCTGCTGGCTGCAGCTAAAAATACATTTGTCTCAATCGTGTTAGCATCTATTTTAGAATGATGTTTTAAGCGTTGCGCCGCTTTGAAAATGAGGCGTATTTTTCATACTCTCCTCCGATGTGTGCAGCTCCCATCAGCTGATATCATAGAGAATAAAGTCATTTTTTCCCCTTCTGCTGCTATAATCTGTAACTTCACCTGGATTGCTCAGAACTAATGACCACTTTAAATCCATTACACTTTTGTCTGGGCCATTATGATAATTGCCTGTAATGCGTATTGCTCATGTGGGGTTGAGATTTGACCCCCGGTTCCTGTGCGAGAACGTGCTCGCTTTGATAAAGGTGGCGCCTGCTGCAGGTAGTCTTCGTGTGTCTGATGGAGATAAATCCTGGCAGCACCGATCTGGCTTTCCATTCTGTTAAAACTGGAAGACTAAGTAAGGATACCCTAGAGAGTGATGGATGTGAATATGATGCATCGTTATAAATCAGGAGTTAGACGCAAATCCTGAATTAAAGTCAGATGGTCAGCTGCAAAACAAAGGAACCAGCAAAGCCATGTCGTGTACCACCCACTCACACTAATCACAAACCAAACAACCTCTTCCTTCCTCAGTTACACTCCAGCCTTTTTCACACTCCAACTCTCAAGCCAGTCTGATTGGTCTTTGCTGTGCACCGGTGTCATGTGTGAAATACAGAGGCGTAATGGGTTGGCTGAAGTTGATCCACTCCTCTGAGCCAGTAACGATAGTGATCACAGGCGTGGATTGGTAGGTATAGTTCTTTTCACAACACACTTTATAGTCCCCTTCCTCCCACCGTGGTGTGATTTTTGTAAGGATTGAGGCAGCATGGGGGGGTTGAATCAACTTTCTGCTGTTATGAATCTTCAAGCCAACAATGGAGGCTGGAACAGAGCTGAAATGGTTGATCCGTGAAGGGCTGATGATAGACGTCCATGCATACAGTCATAGGCGTAAGAACAGAAGGTGTCCACCCTTCAAAAAAAGAACCCAAATTAGAGGTACAAATACTTATTCCTGGGGTAGCACCCTCAAATGTTCTGTTTTACTGAGGGTACTAGTTGGTTCCCTTAACCCTAGAGATCAGTTTTGTATTTCTGGTGGTGGCTGCATACCCTGGATTACCAGTTTGAAACGAGATCCTTAAATAAAAAGAAAAACATGTTCTATCAGAATGTCTACAGGGCTGTGGACAATGATTTATTCTGTTTTTGCTTTATTGTCACACCTAAATGTTTCACAACAGCAAACATATTTCAATATCAGACAGTGATAATGTGAGTAAATATGACGTGCAGTTTCATAATGAGGATTTAATTTATTTAAAAAGAAAAAGCTTTCCAACCTCTGACTCTCATGAAGTCGGCTAAAAGATCTCAAAAAGTAATACATCATGCCATGTTCTAAAGAAATTCAGGAACAAAAGAACCCAGAACAACAGAACCTCCCAAATATTTAATTTGATTGAGAACCAATGGGATGCTCTTGATCAGGGGTAGTCAATTAAATCTGCTAAAGGTCCAGTCTGCATACACGACCTGGTCCTCGGTCCAGGGGGAAGGGGTGTGTCCACAAAGAAGTGAGTACCAGTGAGTGACTGTTGCAGGAGCGAGACACGCTTAGAACCTGACCACGCCCCCTCTCCCTGGACCGAATTCTGGACCACGCATGGTTCAGTCCCATTTACAGGTGTGCAGTCACACCCTCTCCACCTGGACCAAAGACCGGGACCTGGATTTGCTGCGCAGTCTGGACAGAACCAGCTCTGGGTCCAGATCTGGACCACGGTCCACCTGTTAGTGACCTCTGCTCTAGATTAAAGCAAGCCAGACAATAACCTGGTGCCACATGACTCCTTCAAAGGTCCTCATAGGTCCCCCGTCTCGACCTGTGTTGTCATCATTATAGAAAACCCATATAAAGTAAATAATTTACCAAAGTTTTAAATCCAAGGTCAAAACTGAGCAAAGAAAAAGTATTGATCTAAAAATGAACAAAAACAAGACTGACAAGAATACCTGGGACTATATAAACTGAAAGAAAGGTGTAATATTTAGAAATATAGGAGCAGGTATGATGGAAGCAGGAGCAAACCAGACACAGGATTCTGAAAAGGAAATCATTCAAGGAGCAACCAGTAAACAGAAAGCCAAGTTGATTCTACCTAAAACCAAATAAACAGCAGGATGAGATTCAGCAGGATGAGAGATGTAAAACACAATCAAACTACAAGAATACGACATAGAGGAACTACATTTAAATAAATATGTTTAACTAAAACACAGCAAATTCGACTGAGTCCACTAAAGAGGAATAATGAACAGAAAATCATTGAAAATATCAAAAATAGATTAAATAGCTTCTAGTTGGTTTCACATTAGAAAACAAATCAACCTTTGACTAATGCACAAGATAAATTAAACCTCATTTATTTATATTTACTAAGAAGTGCAAATGTGCAAGTGTTTATTCAGCAAAGTCATATGAAGAAGCAGAGAAGGTATATAAACAATACTGTCAATTTGCACCTAAATGCACAATAGGTGTTCAGTTCTGTTAAATGCATTTTGATAAAAATCTTTATTAGGAGAGGATCGGATCAACGTTCTGATAAAAGTGGTGATGAGGGGTTTGACTCAGAGGAGTGAGGACAAGCAGAGAAACACAAGATATGTCTGTTGAATCAGCAGAGATACAACAAAACTAGAATTCTGAAACCTTTATAGGTCTTATAAAGTCTAATAATGTCACTGATGCATGATATCTACTGAAGAGATCATTATCACAACTCAAACCACAGATGTAAGAATCTGAAAGAAAACACCTGGGATGACATGCAACTCCTTTAGTTTATAAAAAAAATGTTTGGTAAAAAACAAAAACACAAACAAATCATGCTTTTTGCTACTTTATGAGACTCTTGGAAAAGTACACCTATGTTTAACGGACTTTTAAGTGATGGAAGGTATTTGGGGTGAACAGGTGAGATGTGGACAAACTGCAAACACAGAACATATTGCCTTCCATAAATATATATATATATAGGAAGGCTCTCATGGCTGCAATATAAAAGAAATGAATCAACAAAGCTCTGAAGTTTCTTTATAATGAAGTCAACAACTAAAGCCCTTTTATATTTCCCATTATTGTACTTTTTATTAATCAATATGAGGGTCCACATTGTTTTTTTTTACACTTTGACATCTTCACCAAGAAAAAAAGCACTGAAAAAGTAAAATTTTAAATGTTTTTTTATTCATTTTGTGCAATTGTTATAATATAATATAATTTTAACATGTATTTAACATCATTTAAATGTTATTTTATTGTATTAAAGCTATTTTCACATGATCTATTTTGTCCTTGACCCAGAATTCTTCCTTGACCTGCTGGAGAACACGGAGAGGTCCCTGAACGAGATGTTTGTGAGGACTTATGGGAAGCCTTACATGCAGAACGCCGAGGTCTTTGAGAACCTCTTCTCTGAGCTGAAGCGCTATTACACTGGAGGGAACGTCAACCTGGAGGAAATGCTTAATGACTTCTGGTCGCGGCTGCTGGAGCGCATGTTCACGCTGCTCAACTCCCAGTATGTCATCACGGAGGACTATCTGGAGTGCATCAGTAAGTACACCGACCAGCTCAAGCCCTTTGGAGACGTTCCCAGGAAGCTCAAGGCTCAGGTTACCCGCGCATTCATCGCCGCACGCACATTCGTCCAAGGGCTTTCTGTTGGCCGGGAGGTGGCCCAGAGAGTGTCCAAGGTAAGAACCACCACCACTTTTAGAAAAATAAATACTTATTCTTGTTACCTTGCCCAGAAAAACTCTACAGAATTTGATTTCCGCTGCTGAGTCTGAGGACAATATTCTGAATATGAATCCTGAACAAACTCTAACAAGCCCAAGGACTTGTTTGTTTTTTAGCAATAAAAGCACAGTCCTTCCTGTTTCCTCCCACACGCCGTCTGAACAATCTAAACCTCTTTTTGCACTTATCTTCAGGAAATCTAAGCCTCAAGTTTGGTAACTGTTTAGAAAAAATAAAAGTTGGCGTGGATTGCTCGAGAGAGAAAGAGAGATGGCCCAGACAACGAAACAGGAGCGACGTCTCTGCTATCACTATTTATTGCTTTCTTGGTTAATATTTGTCCACGCAGCACACACAGACCATTAATCATGCTGTCGCTGAAGCTTCCTGTTTGATGCAATTTAATGTAAATGCTGTTTCAGCGCTGTGTGTCGCTTGGATCTTGTTTAAAATTTGATCAAAAGAAAAAAGCAAAAGTTTGATTTAGTCCATTTTTCCATCATGATATAATAAAATATGTTTTTTTTCCCTCCTCTAATCAGTTTAATTATCCCACAATGAATATTAATAGAGCTCTACAATAAAAAGCAGAAGCCGTTAGAGATTTAATAAGGAAAGAAAGCTGCTCCTCTCTGCTGAACTCAAGATTTATTGTCCGTTTGTCGTCACCACAGTGAACCCAGTGAACTTTCAAGATATTTTCTCCCCTCCAGCAGTAACAGTAGTTAGGCTCATTTGGAAGCAGTCACAGACGATGTGTTGTTAGCGCGTGTTTACCGGGTTACGCCAAGCCAGCGTGTCCCCGCTTCACCTCCTGACATTTCAGCAGGACCCGAGATCCGGGTCATGTGTCTGGGACTGCAGCCCCTTTTCATCCCCCCCCCCCCCCCCCCCCCCCCCCCCCCCCCCCCCC
>SSNR01000002.1:3457421-3471516 GCA_006937965.1 Callopanchax toddi | reverse complement strand
CCCCCCCCCCCCCCCCCCCCCCTCCTTCCCATGGGTGTAAACGCATCATGACAGATTGAGTGGAAACATAATGAAAAGAGACACCGTGGTGGAGGTGTCCGTTTCACAGCGCCGCCAATCTGGAACGTTAATGTTTATGGCTGCTGGGAATTGTGGTGTGTTGAGTTAAAGTGGGCGATGTTGGACTTTATGATGCTTTTGCAGCTGAAGTGACAGAACGCAGCAGGAACCTCAGATAACTAATTCATTAGAACAACTTTATTTTTATCTCCATATTTTCAGCTCCGTGTGGATATTAACCCTTCCACATAAAGAACATGTTTTGTTTAGTTTGTTTTTTTGGTATTTTTTTTTATTATTTTGAGAAAGTAGGTGTTAAAATATAATGTAAATTATTAATAATATGCAAATTATAAAATTAACATTAAGATAATAATAAAGAATGGTTTTGATGTTTACATTAAAAAACACATTTTCTATATTTTGAAGAATTTTTTTGCATTTATAATATTCATGAATTTATAAACACAGGAAAACCTGAATATTTAGGCGTTCTGGTTTTCAGACATGAAGTTAATCAAAATATGGTGAATTTCTGACTTTAATTTATTGTATTTTATAATATTTAGTTTGATTTGACTGGTTTTGATTTAGTTATTAACAATTAAATGTATGTTTTTATGCATTTAGGGCAGTGAGGGTTATAATATAATGTAAGGTAATTATAATGTAATATATTTTCTTATTAGGTTCAGTGCATGCTTCATAAACACATGCGGATGAGTTGTTATGAGTTGAAAGTGGGCTCAGATTATCTTCTAAAAGTTTTTTCAAACATTTATTGAAGTTAAATAAAGCAGATTAACTTCATGGAGTGCATTTTGCTGCTTAAAATAAAAACTTCAGCTGCTCATGTGTTGAGGCGAATCAAAGACATTTCTTAAAGCTAACAAACCTTTTTTTTTTAAGTACTCCCTAACTTTACACACTCCAACTTTTAAAAACGTTTGTAACTCGACTTGTAAAAACTGAAGCAGATGCAACTCTACTTTATCAACTATAACTGTTTCTAAACTAGCTTGCACAAAAACATCTAGAGCCCACTGGAGCTGTACCGGACTGTCGTGCACAGCACCACCTAGTCAGTCTAGGCTGGCGTGTATCTTTAGCGCTGAGGCGCAGAACGGATCTTTTGGGACGTTCTGTGGCGGTCTCCATGTGACTGCTTTCACTGACTATAATGGTTTTATTTTGAAATCACAGCTCGGGCACACTACAGCGCTGCGCTGTGTGACCCAGGCTTGAGACTCAGCACTTAGCATTGGGGCACAGGGGGGCCAAGCTTGCCATCAGGGGGCACTGGCCTCCTCCTAGAACCGCCCCTGCAACTAGTAGTGTGAAAAAAGTTATTGTAGTATTAAAAATACTAAATTACTAACTGAAAATATTGATGTTTAATTATCATGTTGGTGTCAATGAATATGATGACTGTTCAAAGCTCCTAAGAGGAGGCTGCATATAATTTCGACAACAAAGAAAATCAATGAATTAATTTATTATTTCACAATACTGCTTCTAGTTATCAAGTCATATTGGCCAATATAATTAAAATAAGTAGATACAAATTGAAAAAAAAAATTTTTTTTTAATCCGTTTATTAACAAACTGGAACTCTTTGTTCCAGCTCATCCAAAGATATTCCTTCTTGAGATGTTAAAGAAACAAAAAAATAATCCATTCTTTTTTTTTGTTTTATTAGATCCCAATGAATGAAATGAAGAAAAAAAAATATTTTAAATCCTGATATAACATTTCTATTTAATGCACCGTACACTTTTTATTTAAACGTAATGTTGTAATTTTCTAGCTGTGGTCTGTAATTTCCCCACAAGCTTGATTGCTGCTTCAGATCCCTCAGCAGGGTCCATTTAACCTGTTAATGTTAAGTTTCAAATCTTAGTCAGCAGCAGAGCGTGGTTTAGGGCTTCTGTTGCCCTCAGGCAGGAAAAGTCACACTGCTCTTTATCACAATCAGCACATTCATTTAAACCAGGCCAAAACAAACAACAATAAGAGCATTCATGCTGAACACAACAAAAGCCAAATTGTCAAAACCTGTTTATGCATCTCGTATCAGGAGACATCAAATACTCAGAAATATAAGTCCTTTTTTGTGTTTTTACATTTTAAAGAAACAACACAGTAATCATGTTTTTTTACTGGAAGATGCTAAAGGTTGTTTCTTGATGGAACAGAGAAAATAGTCCATTAGCTGCAACCCGGGAGCCTTTATTCTGAACATCTCAACAGGAGAGCAAACATTGGAGCGTTGCGAGCAATAAATATAAGAATGTGGAGCGCTGACATCTCTTCAGAAATCGGAGAATAGCTTTATTTTTCATGCAGTCACGTTGGTATGCTATTTTAGATATTTCCATACTGAAACACACACACACAAACACACACACACACACGCTGCAAAAGGATATGATTTTGCACAAACCAATGTTTTGAAGGTTGTGCAGCTTCGCTTTAAGCCTCTGATTGTGTTTCTGGTGAGTTGTTTTCTGTCCTTTTTGATGTTTTTGTTTGCTATAAACTTATTTGAATTAGCAAAACAGACTTTAATAGCTTGTTTTTACAATCAGGTGAGAATATTCATTGATTTACTTAAAGCAAATTTACAGTATGTTCAAAATACAGGATTTCATGTTTAAACAGACCTTTGAAAAGCTAATATTGTTGTGTTATTACTTGTTTTTTCACCTTATTTTTCTTTAGAAATAGCCTGAATATATTATGCTGGGCTTGAATCAGGTAACTATGCAATCTTTTAGCTCCTTAAAAAACTCAAAGTCAAGAAATCAGGATTTTACTGTTTTGATCATTGTTATTATCTTGGGAAAGCATCTGTAAGCTTTGGTTTAAAAACATCAGTAAATTGCTTCTTAGGCAGCTTATAAATAACATTTTATAATATTTTTTCACAAAACTCTGATTTCTGAGAGCATTTCCAGTCTTTTCTGTTGCAGATTGTGCTTTTACTTCTGTGCCGTACTTAACTTGTCCTGCATGTATTTGAAGGCGGTCCACAGATTTTAAATCATGTTAAGGTCAGGGACGGTGAGGGTCACGGCTAAACATTCAGCTTGTGCCTCACGAGGTAGACCCATTGTGATTCTGAGAGGCGTTCAAGATCATTATCCTGTTGTTAAATTCATCTCTAGGAGTTGTTACGAACGCTGTAATATTAGCATGCTGGAATAGAATCCATTTATTCTGTAAGTGGAAACTTTCTACAGGCTGCAACACAAAACGAGTTTCAAATTTACCTCAATTGACCTTTTTCAGGGCAGACATTCTGACTTGAAATTAGGGATGTGAAGATTAATTGATTTGATGCATGGGATGCATGAGTTTGTTACACATTTGCACAAGTAAAATATGATCCATTTAGCTAGTAGATGAAAATCTGCAAGTGGGCTCATTGCAATAGTATATAGTTTAGGAGTAACAGGTCATTCTTAGACTGCAGAAACAGAAAAAAGCACCCACAGTTTGGTACTTCATGAGAAAGAAAGAAAGCATTGGTGAACTCAGCAACACAAAAAGACCTGGAAATAACCCCTTTGTCTCAGCCAGTCAAATAAACAACACTCTCCAGGAGGTATCAAGACCCACCTCTACCATAAAGAGAAGACTGCATGACAGCAAATACAGAGGGTTCACTGCAAGATGAAAGCCTCATAAGCCTTAAAAATAGAAGGTTCTGGAGCAGTATGGAGAACCACTTATGGTCCAAAGAGCACCACATCTCTACACCTATTAATAAAATACCTGTTTGTGAGCGTTTAACCTAGTTAAACATTATTAATTAATTGCTTTATCATTTACTTTTATATTGATTCTCAATGTATTGATTTAATCTGATTTCTGTGATTATTAGGAGCTGTATCCTGTCAAAGCAGTTTTCACTGGTCAGTGCATCAGTGAGGGCTGCATTCCATTTCTGCACCTGTACATCAGCAAAACTTTCTCCTACTGAACATCAGTTCTTGTTTGTGCATTTGCAACTGCCTCACTAGTTCACATTCAAGCTCTTCTTTTTTTTTCAAATCTTTTTGCTCCAAAATGCATCAGGTTTACATTAGAAGGCATCAATTCCATGTTGTTTTATGCAGAAAATTCCTCTGTTTAATCCTATTTATGCAGATAGTTTTCTTTGAGGCAGATTTTTCTTCCTAACAATCCTGTTAACACTCTTTCAGATGGATTTCTTGAGCTGTTTTCACACTTGGACTTTGCAGAATTTCCAAAGAATGTGCATAGAATGCGATCCAGACCCATTCTGAAGGCACCATTTGCACGCACACGCACACACACACACACACGCCTCACAGTGGGAGATCTTCTGCTGCAGATACATTTTCACAACACACCGAAAGTGGGAAAACACACTTTTTATGGTGCATACTGTAGGTAGGGTGCAGAGAATCAGGGCATGACAAAAAATGAAGTTTTTGTTTAGTTTTTAGCACATTGAGTTTGTATTTCTGAAAAATTTATTTCATAAAAACTTTTCCTTCTTCTTGTACCTTCGTTTTTCTCCGTGGACATCAATAGTCCCATTTTCTTGTAGTTTTAGTTGGTAGTTCCTGCTGATACTTAGGGATCTAAAGGTCAGATTTCTTTTAATAAGGTTTAGAATTTTGCATTTCTTATTGATTTTCCTGAGAACGGCAGTGAGAAACCCCAATTACTTTCTGAGACCTTATTTAAAAAGTACTTTAGGTGCTCAAACATTTGCCTGCTACCCTTTTCTTTATACCTTAAGGGATCACATTTCTCTTGAATTTACTTAACTTTTAATTGTCTAATTATTTTCCCACTTTTGCACATCATGGTACATTTAATTAATAGTTGGTTCTGGTTTGGTAATACTTTATAGGATTACTGAAACCAGTGAATGGTTATATTTCTGATAGAGCTCATAGTTGCAGACTCTAATGGCGTCTGTGTGTTTGTGTTCTTGCAGGTAAGCAGCACTCCGGCTTGTTTAAAGGCTCTAACAAAGATGCTGTACTGCCCTTATTGCCAGGGCACCTTAGGAGTAAAACCCTGCAAGAATTACTGCCTTAATGTGATGAAGGGCTGTCTGGCCAACCAAGCCGATCTGGATCCCGAGTGGAACCAGTACATCGGTAAGTCAAGCATCATTTCAGTCGTTTTCATCCCTGCTTCCGTCCCTTTCTGCAGGACGTTTTGCTGTAATAATGACAGGATGCATCGCTCTGTAATGTGGTCGAATTCAATTAATGGATGTGGTTGATATGGTGAAAAGCACAGAATGTGAGCACTCACGTTAATGAGGCACTTAAAGATTCAGTTTCCACTCTGACAGCTACCACTGTTTGTCACATTAACCAGCGCTGGCTTTTAATTACAAACCAGAAAGTGGCGTGCTTTAAAATCACAAGGCGTGACATGTTCATGTCCCTCGCTCATGAAGGAGCAAACACCTTGTTGCTGACTTACATTAGCTTCGAGGGCTGATGTTTTATGGAAAAGCAGCTGGAATCTGAGTCACGGAGTGAACAGCAACTTAATATTTGCATTTCACTGAATTTTTAAAAAATCAATGATTTAATTATTTCTAATTAGCAATTTATATTACATCTATAAAATTTACTTATGTGGCTGTTTTGCTTTAATATTTAAATGTTAGGCAAAAGTAAAAAGCTGCACAGTTATAGATAAATAATGTAAAATAAGCCTTAAGTTGTAGAATTTCTAATAAGATTTTCTTTTTGTTGTTTGTATTTGTCATACTGTACAAGTAGCATGCTGCATGTTTGCTGTTTAGGTCAAATTTGTAAAAGTCTTGAATTAGGAATAAAATCATCAGAAGGTTGCATCAACAAAATGCTTAGGAGTCTCCAAAGTAAAACTGATCACTTGTTTTAAACTTGTTTTGGGTGAAAATTTGAGCATTTTTTAACTGATTCTGGTGCTGAAATGACAGGAAACAACATTTATTATGTGTGTCATTCTGATGCACAAAATCAGAAAGAACTTATTGGACAAAAACCTGCTAAAATTCCCCTTAACAGTTGACAGCATAAATATTTACATTACTCAGGTTGTGTGGCTCCAGGTCTGCAGGTTGCTGACCCGTGCCATAGACAGTAGGTCAGGAGCTGAGGGTCTCCATACTGATCCAGTACTGCTCAATGAAGAACGCAGGTCTGGGACCCCAATCTAGTCCTTGGGTTCTGATCAGGACATCCATTCGCTGTATTTTATTATTCCTTTGAGGACATTTGCTGTCCCAATGACTGCTTTCCCCCAAAAATCTAGAAATAAACTATGAATCAGTTGTGCAACATAAATAAATCAACCACTGTTGCATATTAGCATTTTAAAAATGTATAAAAATACATGTAAAGTTGAAAAAATAATCATTTACAGCCTCTGATTTCTTGTTATAAAGCATATGTGTCAAACACAAGGCCCGCGGGCCAAATGTGGCCCACCACGTCATTTAATGTGGCCCGCGAGAGCTTAAAAGGTCTGAGTATTCAAAAATAAATAGGTAAAAAGCGTACTTTGACCAAAAACTACATTTCCCACAATGCATGTCAATTGTGTTACCCGCGACGTGATGACTTACCGCCACTACAGGTCAGAGTGCACACAAGCAGTAGGCTGATCCTCATGAGAACCGGATTTCATTCATGCGTCCGCCTTTGCGGACCAGCGCTGCGCGGTCCCGATGGGAGACCCCTCGATCTGACGAACTTCACATCCTGTTGCAGCTCAGTGAATGAGTCACATGACCTCTGAAGCTAGTGGACACACACGGTAGGACCTCCGACACACACACACACACACACACACACACACACACACACACACACACACACACACACACACACACACACACACACACACACACACACACACACACACACACACTCACAGCATCTCCAATGCGCGAAGCAATGCGCCATTACGCACAGCTCGGCGCACGCTTTAACACACACACAATCACATTACGTCCAACCCACGCACGCACGCAACTCACACATGCCCAGGAGGGGTACAACGGGTCACAATCGATCCGCGATCTGAACAGATCACCCTCTATGGTTCAGGACTCGGTTTGCGATCCAGCTGGCTGCGCTCGCGCGCTTTACTAACTCCTCCCCGACCCGACAGCTCGTGCTCTCAAATCAGCTGATAAATAATTCCCCTCTGAGAAAGACGTTCATTTTGTCATCACATATCCAGTTCTCTTTATCAGAATCAGTCATTTTAGTTGACCAGAACAAAAGATCACTCATTGATTTTTGATCGCGCGCGAGGAGCTGCTGATCCTCCATCCCTCCTTCAGCTGATCATCCTCTTCCTTGATGGCAGACCAGATTAACCAATTTCTGCCTAAGATGACGTGTTGTGTTGGACTTTTATACGAGCTAATGAACATTAATATTAACGGTGGTCAGTCAGGAACAATCAGAACACCTTGGTCGTCACGCCTCCTCACCTGCTGCAGCTGTCTGACTGCAGTGAGGAAGAAACCGGGTCATCGCTCTGTCAGACCGGAGAGGTGACTAGTAGAAGGCTTTTCAATATTTAATTGGTTTAAATATGTTTAAAAGTTTTATTTAAGCATCAGAATGACCTCATGAATTAAAGGTTGTTTGAATTTATTAAGCATTAAGCAGAAAATCATCATCTTCACCCCCCCCCCTCCGATTTGTGGACCAAACACCAGAGCCAGATTCTCCCTTGAGGACATGTGATGACAGATTGTGTGCACACCTAACTATAAAAAATGTTTTGATCAAAGTTATTATAACTTTGATCAAAGTAACTTTGATTTGAACTTTCAGCAAAGTTCAAATCAAATCAGATTCTGACAAGTTTTTGTGACCAAATTACCTCCTTATGGTATTTTTGCTCTAATTAAATCATTTAATGTTCATAGCAAGTTACCATAATATACCAAACTATTAGTTTCACTTTGTAATCTTTAGGTTAATTTTCCAAATTTACTTGATTTTTTACCTTTTATTACCTGGTAGCTTAATTTAAATCTGAGTAAATCACCTTGATTTTTACCTTTTTAACACTAAAAACCCACTTTTACTTGTAGTATAAAGTTTTTTCAGGTTATTTTGTTCAAACATTGGTGATTAGATCAAACTTTCCAGTCAAATATGAATAAAGCCTGCAGGATTTTTAACAAATAATCGACATAATTTAACTTTTTACTTCAAGAATGTTACATCTGGTTGCTGTATTGTTATTGCATTTTGTCAGCATCCCTACATCTTGCCCTTGGATGAGAGAGTGCATCTTTATTTATTTTTTTGTCATTCTTCTATCAACTTTTCCTCCATAAAAACAGATTTTATTCATGGGATTCGGCTCCCCTGCTGGGCTAAATGGTGACTGATAAGAGAGGAGCAGTGCGCCGCAGGGAGCCTCAAGTTTTCTGAGGAGAAGTTCAGAGGAAACTTGTCAGCTCAGACACAAAGAATACAAATATATATGTAAAATGTATAAATGTATTTAATATTTCATACAGTACAGAGTGGTTCCTGCTCATCCTGATGGACTGAAGTCAAGCTGGGATGGGTTTTTTCCCATGCGGTCACTAAAACAGTGATTTTAGGGTTTTAGTTTTGGATTTTTGTATAGATGTGTGTGTGTGTGTGTGTGTGTTGAGTGTTTAATAATGGCTTATTCTTTTGAAACACCTATTTAGAAATTATCATATAATAAAATATACTTTGTTTTTGTTTTTACTTTGAGTGAAACCATGAATTAGAAGTGAGTTTTATGACTTTAATGTACCTATAAGTGGTTAAAATAAAATAAAAAATACAGTAAATGTTTTGACAGATAATCATTTAAACAGCTGATAAATTTACTGCACTACAGTAAATGAAACAGCGCTGATTCCCTCCATATGCTCGTGTAAAGATCAGTACTTGGAAGTTGTTCACGCAGCTTGGAGAACTTTTCCTTTTGCTGTGGATTTAGTTGGACTCACTCGCTTCCCTCCCTTCATGTAATCCCTCACTGACTCAGTGGTGCTGAGATCGGGGCTCTGTGGGGACGTACCATCTGTTGCAGAGCTCATTGTTCTCTGTTTTCGACTGGAAATAGTTCTGACTGCATGTTTGGGGTCAACGTCATGTTTCAGAATAAATTAGGGACAATTGGAGTAATGCTGCAGCTTGGTGGAAAAGATTCTCAGCATCCATTCAAACAGTTCTGTGCATCACAGAGATCCTCAGGCCGAGTTTCACTCTAAGACTGTTCCCTCGTATATCAGCTCGTTAAGTGAAGATTCAGTTAAATCATGTTCTGATAAATGTTTTCATTCAGCTCTAAGCTGTTGTTTGTTGCTCTGTCTGCTGGAAAAAAGAAGGTTTTTATTTTTTCTTGATACAAGTTTTAGGTCAGTCTTTGGGAAAGGCTCTGGGATGATATGGACCAGTGAATCAGAACCACCACGTAGAGGGCAGAAAGCTGCAAAGACCTTGAGTTGATTCTCAATGAGATCTGCAGCAACTTCAGGTTGAAAACTTCTAGGATAGCTGTGTTAACACAGTTTAGTTCAGCACGCAATCTTATTAGAGAGCCATAAAACTTTATAAAAAATGTATTTTCTATTTATATCTTTATATTTTCTGCTTTCTAAGTGATTAGCTGCAGTCTAGCACATGTTGTGCTACGTTTCCAGCAGAATAACCATCGAATCCTAGATCTCTCAGAGTAACGGTGCAGGTTTCAGCAGGCGCTGTTGTTTTCTGAGCTACGCAGGCACTAATTTTTGTTATGGATTAGGTGTATTAGGTATTCAAACGTGAGGACGGAGCAGGGCGCTGCTAACAAGTGGGAGTAAACAACATCCCTCTGAGCTAAACAGAAAAAGCATCATCGAGGGCAGCTTGAAGCACAAGACACAAGCCAAGAAATGATCGAAGTGTTTTCTCTAAAGGGCATGTTTGACATTTTCTCAGCGTTTGAGGTGACATCAAACTTAACAGCTTTAAGTCAACTGAGGCCAGCAGACTGAAACTGAATAAATGAATGATTTGAGTGAGTTCCAACATATGGTCACACGTCTTTGTGCGACACCTAAAAGCTAAATTTGACTCCCAACTTTTTTTTTTGGTTTACAGAAAAATCACAGATTTGCTCATTAAGGCTTTAAATGAAATAACGAACATTTTATTCAAGTTTTGCCAGTGTCCAGTTCAGGGTTATTATAGTTAAAGCAGCTATCTGGAGCATTTTTCTATGTATCAAAGTTTTCTAAGTGTTTTAAATGATATTTCAGGTCTAAACTATGATCTATGGGTCGAGTTCCACAACATCTGTCAGTCTTCTGAAGACCCTCCTTCCTACTATAGACCTCTTTGCATTCTTTCTGGCCGGCAAACTTTTTCAGCCAAAAAAATTCAAATTTCTGCATTTGTCACCTGTCAGTCAACGTGCACGCACTTCGAGCAAACCTGTAGCAGTAGGGGGCGCTCTGTCTCTCTGTACAGTCTCAGCTGTCATAGACATAGAGCTACATCTCCAGCAATAATAAAACATGCAGCCCAGCAGACCAGGGGCTGTGTGTGGAGTCTGCAAATGGACCTGTGTCCAGCAAGTTGAAGAAATCAAAATAAATCCGTAAAAAAACGGATATGCTGTTTTTTATGCGTAAATGCGCTGTGAATCGCAACACATGGTGACGTAAATTAGGTGTGATCATGTTTTAAACGCGCTGTGGTGTGAATGACGTGTGGTGACGTTTTTTACATATTTTATCATCAGGAGGCTGTTTTATTAAGTCTCAGCCACCATGTTTAAAGGCATTTTATCCAATCAGAGCCCTGCAGGGCAGACACCAGAAGATCCCTGACTTCTTCCTCAACGACAGAAAACACTCAACTTGAGGATTTAAACTTAACGGGGACCTGAGGCTGTTACCCACAGAGGAGGACTGGTTCTGGGTCTCTATCCTGGTCAAAACCCCACTAAAATGCTACTGGAACCCACAATGGACCCAGCACCAGGACTGGGCTGACCCAGCTGCTACCCAGGAAGGAAGCTCGGTTCTGGCCTCAGTTATGCAAAATTCCCCTTGACAATGCTCCTGATGCCAAAACCAGGACCAGGTCCAGGGCGACCTGGGGCTGTTACCCAAGGAGGTCTGGGTCAGTTTGTAAATGATAAATGTAATTGACATTATCTCATATTTACTTTTCATAATACAAACCTATAAGAGGCACCATACAGGTTAACTGTTATGAACGTGGAGCTGCTGCTGTGACAGGATTGCTGAAAAGTTAGAGAAAAGTCATTTTCACCTTCCTTAAACCAGTATCTCACTGGGCTGTTGGAGATGAGCTGAAACAGTCACAAGGTTTCTTCATTTCTTTTGCACGAGTTCACTAGAATTTTGAATAATTCCAAAAACATGATCGCAACAAATTTCCTCAAAGAATAGTGACGTTTTCACGGCCATCTGGAACCCGTCTCTGGCCCTTCTTAATTTAGTTTCATGAGTCAGTTTGATCTTCAACTCCCTGGCAAAATTAAGACACTTTATGACTAAATTGCAACTACAAAATTTGTATGAGTGTTGTGGAAATGTTGTGTTGTTAGCAGACCCAGTGCCGTTTGGTGATGCCCGTTCTGTGACATCGACCTGATCCGATCCAAGGTATTTGCAACAGGATGAGACCTGGAATTTGATGCAATCTAGGGTCTATGTAGCATGATCGTCATGGAAACTTGTGCTGATTTACATGATGGATATCCAGAAGAGCAGCTTCTGTGTTCTAAAAAATTAATGATTCCTTCACATTGAAGAAAGTTTTCCAAAGTTGCTCCAATCCAACCATGTTCTGATAGATCATGGAGGTCATAGATGATGTAATGTATAAGAGAAGGAAGTCTAAAGTTCTTTACCCATTACTTTTTGATATAGTGGCATAGTGGCAATAATATACCAGGGAGTTCAGTCATAAATCTAAATCTTATAGATGCAGTTTTATGCAGAAGTCTGTCTTAATCATTTTTTGATACCAGCACTAAAACTGAGTGTTTTGACTTTAAATTCATCTCACTTTGTGTTTTGATAAATTATTAAAGAGCATAAAAACTTGTATATAAAACAATCTGTGCATAATGAGTGAGAAAGTGCAAACTTCCAATACCTGCAGAGTACTTCTTGCTTCCAAACCCCTAAATGTTTGCTATTAGTCCAATAAAGGAGGAGAGATAAGAAATACGTTTAGACAAGCTCCTCGTGCATTTAATCACTTTGGACTGGTGCCATTAATCCTACAGCAGTGCTCCTTTTTTCTTTATCAGAGTTCTTGTCAATTGGATTATTGTTCCCTGGTGCAGATGAAATGTCAGTTCTATATGTCTTGGCTCTGACATTTCATGCTCATTACAGGCTAAAAGATTTTCAATTAGCTTCAATTCTAAGCAAAGAAAATAAAACCATTGACTCTGCTCTCGGTGTTAAATTGTCAGGAAGGACTGATGATTGAAAGTGAAATAAATTGCCACTCAGATTAGTTGGATGCAAAAAAGAAATCTACTGATTTTGCAGACTAATACATTCATTTTGATTCTTGTTGCATCAAACCATCACCACGTATCAGCTCCACTGACCAGAGGAGACGAGATATTTGGGAGGTGAAAATTAATCCAACTGCAGAAAGTTAAAAAAATAAAATAAAAATTTAAACCCAGAGGCTGCACCGCTGAGAGAAGCAATTCTTTTCTTTAACATTGCAAGAAATAACACCCCCTTATTATAGTAATTCAAAAATCTGTGAGACCTCAAACAAGAAAAACCATGCCAGTTCACATTAAAACAAAAGCTTACCTCGCCTTAGCTGCAGTCTGAGTGTGACGCACAAAGAAACTGCTCTGGCATTTAGCCAGCGGCAAACTAAGACAGGTGTTGGTATAAAAGCAGGGCTGTATATTGTTCAGAAATGTGAAATATTTTAAAATGCCTCATATTTTATTCTATTTTTGTTCTGCAGTAAGTCCCAGCTTTTTATTCTGTTGTTTTGATTTGAAGTCATTTGTTTTCGAGGGAAAGGAATTGATTAAAAATGCATCAGCTATATTATTATGACACTTGTCTTTTGTATAATTTTTAATACAGATTTCAAAAATGGCTTTGGTATTTACTTACGACATTAAATTTAATGAAAGGCAAAAGCTGATGGTTGCTACATCTAATCAACATCAGCAAACACACAAACGCTTTACATTTCTCAGATATTTAGCTATAATTTGGTGTGACGGTAGCTAAGAGCAAATTCCAACACATACTTCAAACGCTAACTCAGTGGTTCCCAAACTGGGGGGGTGCGGTGTAACAGCAGGGGGGGTGCAGGATGATTTATTCAGTTATTAATAAAAAAAAAAAAATTTTTTAATTAAAAAAATATTTATTTTTTGAGTGCTAGGCAGGGTTATCTGGGGTGGATGGGAGAGATTTACCTTGCCTCTGCTTTGCTGTCCCCCCTAATCTCACCTCTGGGGAGATGGTCTGAAGTGTGTTCGATTCACCGCAGCGCGCTCAGAGCTGCAGAGAGCAGGTGGGCGTGACGAGGTTGCAGTGCAGCGCCGTGCGCTCAGCGGGACACCGGTTATAATATTAACATTATTATGAGATCATGAGAAAAGGAGAGAGAAATGAGGGGTGCACATCATTTTTTTATTGAGACACTCAGGGGAGAACCTGGCGCTGATGCGCAACTCCTCGCGGGGAGGTGAATGGGTTTGGATAGCTCTGTTTGCGTGCTGGCGCAGCTTGTGCGTGTCAACCAGTCTTCATAGCCTGAACGCTTATGAGAGCTCCTTCAGAGCCACCACAACAAGAAGTGTAGTTAAAATCAGCATCTGATCACGGGCTGAGTGATCGGACCGCAAAGCTCCCCATGCGCAAAGACGCGTTTGGGCACCTCGTGCACACTGACGGAGCGCACGAGTCTGGACGATTCAGTAACGAGCGCACGCGACCTTGAACGCGCAGTGCCGGATCCGAACCTCC
>SSNR01000002.1:3397640-3457411 GCA_006937965.1 Callopanchax toddi | reverse complement strand
CCCCCCCCCCCCCCCCCCCATCTATTTTATTCTCAAATCGCACACAGGAAACTGTTTGGAGGACAACCCAACACAAAGAGATCTGCAGCAACAAGCCGCTCACACCAGTCACTGAAGATGAGAGAACAATTTTTTAAAGTAAAAATAAACCTTTACATTTTTTATTTTCATTTGCACTGAGGCATTTTTTAAAGTTTCTATTGAGCTGTAAAAGTGGTTAGTTTGTTGTTTTTAAGAAGTTTATTTTATAGCAACATGTAGTTAAATGCAGTTACTTTTACTTGTTCAAATCTCAAAGGATTGATGTGAAATAACCTGTAATGGAGTTTGAAAATTAGATTTGTCTGTTCGCAGTGTTTGTGTGTGCACGTGTGTGTGTGTGAGAGGGGGGGCACGGGAAAAAATGTGTAAAATTAAGGGGGGCCCAGAAGAAAAAGTTTGGGAACCACTGCGCTAACTGATAGCACATGTTCATCAACCCAATGTAAAATAACACCACAGTGAATGGCTATGAGTCGGTTAATTTTACAGATATTGAGCTATAATTTATATAAAAGTATCTGAGAGTTATTCTGAGTGCTAAATGATTATGAATTTGCACATTTTTCAGACCAAAACGGCTTTACCTCCATCCATAATTAGCCCAGCTGTTATCCTGATCTGGCAGTACTCCTTTAGCTTTAGCTTAGCAGAAAACAATGTAAGTGAATGGTAACAACTAGCATTGTGAGGGAAAAAAATCATTAAAGGCATACGATGCAGTTTTGGCTTGTTTTTAGCACCCCCTAGTGTCCGTTTTAAATCATTGTCGTTAAAAACTTTAGCATTGTTTCTGCTCAGAAACCCCTAAATCTAACAGTTGAAATGTCTCCTCAGCCTTCATTGCTTTTTACTGGAGCGGTTCATCACTCATTCAAAGAAATCAGCTGTGTTCAAGCAGGGAGAGATAGAAAAAAATGGAGGAATCTATGCTAAACTAAAGCTAAAAGAGTACTGCCGGATCAGGATAACAGCTGGGCTGGTTACAAATTGTTTTTGTTATCTAACTAAGAGGAATATGACAACATAAAAAAAATCACTTTTGTGTGGAGTATCCTTAAATAAAGTCTTACATAAAGACATTTCATTTATTTGTAAACTCTAAAAGTTAATTGGCAAATCTCAACCTGTCCACCGTTTACATAAAGCTCATATACTCACATCTGCTACTAGATGCTGCATAATAGTGGCTGTAGTTATTAGCAGTAATAAAACTATAACTTAAACAAAGCTTGAAGGTCACACTGTTGCACAGAATAAATCCAGTCTGAATAAATAATTAAATGAACCCTGCTGAGTGGCCAGTAACTAATCCATTTGTTCCCACAGGAGGACTTAATCCTTGCTGACTTCTTCCTAAGATTTGCTCTGCATTAACTATAAAAAAACACACAGACTGTATTTAAGCAGGGCTCAAAGAACAGTAACTCACAGCAAAGCATTGCTTTATAAAATGCATGTGTATGAAATTCATTTCCCCTTTTTTATACATTGCTAATGACATTAGCGAACATACATTTTGCAAAGCAGGCCACATGCAGTGTAATGAGATTAAAAGTGGGATTAGATTCTAATTAGATGAATGATCTGAGGCGTAGAGTGATTTATGAACAGCTGTCAGTCTGTTTACTGTATCTGAGCTTTGCTCTATATTCAGAATTCACACGCTGATCTACATCCTGGTCCTGTGGGATTTAAAGATCATTACGTTGTCAAGATATCTGATCACTTTAACGGTGAAAACCTGCATCTTAATGCTGAACGATGAAGTGAATCAGGCTGTTTTGAGCTATTTATCCAACTATTTTCTTCTATTGATGTATTTCCTGTCAGAAGAAGGGTGATAAGTATTTTCTCCTGCAGTTTAAACCTTGTGTGACAGGATTATTATTAATATGTTTTCCTGTTTTGATGAGTTTCTCATTCTGGTGATGAATCCTTCTTTCTTGCATGCTAAAATGTTTTCGCACTCAGCAAAGTGAACTGGGTGACTCTGCCAGCTTTTTAAATGCTTATTTGTTCATTAGTTTAGTTTTTTTCCCCCTTCAATCTTGTAGCAGTGGTGTTTACAGACTTTTATTATTCCCTCTAGAGAGGCATGTCACCGCTCTGGAAAGAGATCTGCATCGACTCTATCTGCTTATTTCCTCCTAATTAGGTGATTTGTTTCACTTGGTAATCGGAACCAGTCACAACCTGTTTATTTAATTTCAACACACCGAACTCTTCCATTTGTGGAAAGGAAATAAAAAACATCCTCATGAATAAAGTATTGACTAAAAACATTTGCAGGTTTTGAGTGAAAGTCACACAAATTGTTTCTGCCAGTGGAATTTTAAATTTTCTCTTCCGTAAATTCAAAACTGACATAACTTGCTCCCCGTCTGCTCCTCCATATTGACGGCGAGGCCTTTTACACTGACGGGATGATGTGGGTTAAACACGCGCTGGAATCCCATCTAGACAGGTCAAAGCAAATTATCCTCGCACGCCCGTAATCTCACTTCAGCAAGCTCACCTTTAGCGAGCGTTTTCATATCTCAGCTTGAAATGGATTAAACAAACTCTCAGAATGATCAGACAAAGGAGGGAGGATTCAGGGAGAACAGGGGTGAGTTAATGAACGATGAACTGTGCTTAACCACGGGGATGTCAGTGTGTTTGAATGTGCAATTGGAGGCTTAAATATTCATATTCTGTGTATTTTAATTAATATACTAGAAGGACAAGTATTCATTATGAAATACCTCCAAAATAAATTAGTGAGCAAATTACTACTGCAAAATTAATAGATTATGATTTTTTAAAGTGATCACAATAAACAGATGGGCCAATAAAATATCAGGACAAAGTGGTGCTCAGAGTTTTCTGGCCAAGACTTTTTGCCAGGCAGCCAAAACAGAAACAGGACGTTCCTGATTCTATTAAATTTGCTGCTTTTAGTTTGTTCACCTGTTCAGTAAAACAGAATAACTTGCTACCTGGATGTTTTACTGCTTCGTGATTTAAAAAAATGCCTGAACATCTTATTTTTTATAAGTTTTACAGTAGATAAATCTTTTTAAAACAACAAAAATCTAATTCATCTGGGTGCTTGAGTCCAGAACACATCTAAGAGATGCATTATTAACCCTTTAAAGAGCGCTCACAGAAACACTTAGAAATGTTCAATTTCAAACATTGAGTGTTTTAGTTTAGTCTGGTTTCTTTTCTTAATGTTTGTACTTTTTTATAACTTTTTTATAAACCATGTTCCTTTTTAGTTTTTTTTTTTTTTTTTGTAAAAGTTTCAAGTTTAGGCTGCAAGTAAAAACTTAAAGCTGACTCTCTTTTATCCAAAAAGGCACAAAACAACTTCTCTCAAAATAAAAGTGATGCAATCTTCTGTGCCAGAGCAAACACAGGAAAATCCCTTGATGGATTGGGGTGTTTGCAGGTAAAATGCCACCCTGTTCAGGAGGCAGGCTCACATTTTGCCACAGAACAGCAGCAACAGGAAACTGACTTAAACAGCTCCAACTGAGGGTGTGGCCCCTCCCCCTTCCTCCACTGGTGGCTCTGGACCTCCTGCAGCATCATAGTTCTCAATAACTTTTCCTTCAAATCTTCTTGTCCTTCTGTTACGTTATCATAAATATTATATTAGTTGTTTTCAAACCCCACAATGCACAAGTGATCTGATCCCTTTCCCTATAAAAGGTTAAAGGTGACTTTTAGCTCTTCGTTTCAACTCAATGCAGTTTAGTTTTAGAGGGTGTCTGCTGGAAGATCATTCTAAAGATTACCGAAATTAATTAGAAAGCAATAAAATAAACAAAATGCTTGTATACCTTATATCAGGTCAAATTTAACAATCTATAGGAACATGTTTCACTGTAAATCTTATGCACAATCTTAATGAATTTGCAAGATCTTTCAAAGTCTCAGCAAACACTTCAATTCTTGAAGGAGACTGACCCCTAGAGATAACCAGTTCTAGATCTTCATCTGATGATTATTTTATGAAACTTTAATTAAAATCCATCAGTAGTTTGTGAGATCTTTTGCTAACAGAAAAATGAGCCTTTCAGCAGCAGGCGCTGCCTGTTGAATGAATCGTGTACATATCCATTCCTTACTTCAGCTTCTGAAATGTCACTTAAATATCAAAACCTGTAGCTAAATTCTCCAGCCTGAATGCTCTGATTTAGAATCCACCTCTACAAGTCAGACGTGCATAGTCCTCACTTCATCTGATAAATGCTTGATAAAATATTGTGCAATAATTTGCTCAAAGGCTCATAGAAAGTAAAATCTGAAGACAATCAAATAAATAAATGAAAACAAGGAAAAAGAGGTTATTTTTAGATTGGGTTGCATTTTTTAATCAAGTGCATGCTTCGTGATATTGATCTGTAGCACATAACAGATTGCATAAGTGCATATAATTAGTCAAATCATTAATAAGTGTAGTGTTTACCGACTTTACACAAGTTCATTTTTATATTTCCCCGTTGAGATGAAGTCATTTGGAATCGATTAAATCTCCTCCACCTCCCTGAAAAGCAGCTCTATTAGAAAGCTTTGACTTTCCTTAAATGTGCACGAGAAGCAGTGAGCTTTCAGCAGCAAAAAAAGCAGAAACCATCATTTTGAATTTGATACGCAGTGGCATCTATTGTAGTCGTTTTGTGGCCTTAATGCCCAGGCTCTCAATTATATGTAGATTTGATTTAACCGATGCAATTAAAATGCACTGCTCACCTATACTAATGCAGAAAAAACAAGCTTTTCTTGGATGGGAGAAAACAATTTCTTTGATGTTTCTATAAGCAGCAAAGTCTGTTATTGTTATTCCTCAGAGTAGCTCAGCTTTGTGGTAGCGATCCAACATTTTAACACTTTTGTAGGCAAAAATAGTTGAAATTTTCAAGTAAGCATCCTGTGATTAAACCTCTAAGACACCTTAAAGCTTAATTAGTAAAACAATCTGATCGGTTGATTATTGCACCGTGCTGCTCCGTTTCATTAGCACTGCTTCGATGACTCTAAGTCACACGTCCTGCTAACGGTAGAGTACTGTAACCTTTCTTTTTGCAAAATTATAGAGCTGAAATGGAACAAAAAGGAAAGCTTTTGACCTTATTTCTGCACAATGGGCTTTATGGTGTTTTTTTTCTGAGAATCAGAACCTTGGATTGCATTTCATACATGCAACAAGAATCTACGGTTATACCATAATATTTTGCTCAGCATCATATGTTGACCCATTTATGTGTTAATATTTAGTGAAGTCTTGCTAAAGCTCATGTGGATGATAATAAAATCAGATTAAAATGATGAAAGTCCCATTTGAAAGGGTTTTTCTTACAAGTTATTAGTGTAAAAATGCTAATTTTCCAAAAAATTAAACAAAGAAACTGCAGAAATCTTTATTTTAGGTCAAAACGAACAATTTTAATTGTAACCTTCCCAAGAATCTCTATCTGCTCTCTTTTTATTTTCTATTCTGAGTGTTTTTTTTTATTTTGTTTTTTGCTGTGACTTGTGGCAGCCAGTTCTCCCTATAGTGTTGTTTGTGAGTCCCTGTCGTGAGCTATAGGAGCCTGCAGATGTACCTTTACTGAAAAAAAACACATTCATATATAAAATTTCTCCCCCAAAAAGAAAGAGATGAACTAAAGTCTGCATTGCTCTTTCCTAAAATTAAGAGCTGTTTAAAGGTCTCCGAGTTAGAAGTCACTTTATCTCCTGGCTGAGTTTGTTCTGGTCTGACTTTCTTCTGCGTTAGTCAACCATAGTTATCTATATTGGACTTTTAAAGTGATAATTCTTTCATTTCTGTTTGCGCTGGAGGAAAGGCACTATGATTGATTCTCTTTGCATTGAAAATGGCTGCAGCAAAAATTCAAAGCAATCTCCTTGATAGGTGTCTGTATGTAAATGTGAAAGAAAACTTTCAGTCTAATGGAGGCGCTGCAGGAAAAACAAGGCAAGAATGTTTACATTATTAGAATTCTAACTCTCGGAACACAAGAACAAAAACCAATCATTCTTTAGTTTTTTATTTTAGATTTTTTTAAATACATTTGAGCCCATCTTAAACAAGTTTTCTTTTAAAGATTTTTGTTGTTTGTAACATAAAATAGACTCAATTACAGTCATAGCAAAGCAGGTGGAAGCTGAGTACTTCCTTAAGCTGGCTACAGATCTGATCAAATGAAAAAAGCAGGAACTTCTTCGATCATTATGCCTATTTGTGTCTCTAACAGCAACCCAATGCATCAGGCTCAGATTAGCTTTAGTCCATCCATGGTAGCAGGTTCAGAAGATAAACCGTCTTCTCCTCAGTGACACTCTCCAGCTCCTCCTGGGAAATTCCAAAAGCATTCCAGGACAGAGAGGATAATCAACCCATCCCCAGTTTCTCCTCTCAGTAGGATGTGCCCGGGAATCCTCTACAAGGGGAATCCAAATCAACTTCTTTGGATGCAGAGAAGCTGGTTCATCTGGCTGAGTTCAGCCACATACAGAGGAAGCTCATTGTGGGCCCTTGTATCAGAGATCCAGATCTTATAGGTGATGGTAGATGGACCAGTAAGTCATAAACCTCACCTCACCTCCTCGGCTTATCCAGGTCCAGGTCGCAGTGGCAGCATCCCAAGTAGGGCATTCCAGGCCATCCTCTCCCCGGCCAAGTCCGCCAGCTCCTCAGCTGGGACGCCCAGGCGTTCCCTGGCCAATCTGAATATGTATTTCCTCCAGCTTGTCCTGGGTTGACCCGGGGGCCTCTTGACGGCAGGACATGCCCAAAGCACCTCCAGGAGGCGTCCAGGAGGCATCCTGACCAGATGCCCGAACCACCTCAACTGGATCCTTTCGATCATGAGCTCAAATCATAAGCTTTTGACTAAACTCCAGACCTGATCAACACCCTCATACTGCAGACTACCAAGATTTAAAGGAGCTATTAGTGTCCTACATCTGTTTTATTAGCATTAAAGCTTTTAAAGTGAACGATTTTGTTTGCTTTTACGTTTTCTGATAACACGTTTTGATTTTTCTATGTGTGCCAAGGACCTAATGAGTTTGATAAGGACAAATTGTGGCCGAGGGACGTTGAGCTCCTTTCCCCTCCTTTCCATTTTTAGGTAGTTTCATATAGCGCCATTAGCTGACTGAACTACTGATGTGCTCTGCTTTACAAAATCAAAATTTCACTGGAGGCCATTTTTCATCCAGTGAAACTCTTCAGAGCCAAAGAGCCATAGATGGGCCTATTCACTTTTCTAATTCGTCCTTGTCTGCTGGAGGTTACCGCTGGCTGACATAGGCGGAATTTAAGTGGACATCAATCTTGATAAAGAGGCAGAGTAACATTACCTTGTCTTTTTATTCCGGTGCTTTAAGAGCAAATAAGCATCCAAAACGGAAACATTCAGCTTTAAAACACATCAGAATATTTGTATTCTGTTGTGTTTCTGCGTCATGGCGACCACGTTCCTCATATTCCCATCTAGTAGGTCCTATTTGTTTTTCAAATCCAATCAGAAGAGGACGAGATGCATCTAATTACTTGGTCGTTCTGCGTTGATAACAAGATTTCCTCTGCCTGGCCCGTGGCTTTTCTCCGCTCGTTGAAAGTGATGCGGAGGGGGAAATTTGGCTCAGCGTGGCACCAGCGCCACAGCGGACTGGACTTCATGTACTCCTCATAAACGAGGGTCATTAATTCTCCTCATAGGGAGTCTTTTCCACATGAAATGCAGGAGACGCTCCTCCTCAGGGACGAGCCAGTGAGGAGGTTTATTCTCCTGCCTTCCCTCTGTTTTCTGCTCTCTTCTTTTCGTCCTGACGCCTCTATCTGTTTCCCCTCAGCTACATAAGGAGACAAAGTTTCTGCTCTTTCTGTGTTGAGCCCATCTGATAAGTCACAGATAAGTCATTTCTGTGGGGGAAGATTGCCAGAGCTTCAGATGCTCGGGGCAATTTTCCTTTCTTTTATTATAAAATGTGACTTAGTCCCAGTTGCATCTTTTTTTTTTACTAAATTCTCAGTATTTACACTTGACACTTTTTAAGGCGTGAATTTAAGGATTCCTTTGAGTTTGTACGAACTCACTCTTAGCAGCAAAGTCGCATTTTTGATGGCTTATAATTGCGTTTAAAAATAAACAATATAGCAACACAAAATTCTGATTATTTTTCATGAAATCAAACATGCAAACTGAATTGCAGCGTATTGTCAAAAACACATATCCCTGCTGACAGGGGCATAATAAAGATAATTGGTTTTGCCAATTATTCTGTCAGTTCAGCTGTTACTTCCACTTTTAGGTAATGCGGCTGCACGGTGCTACAATCTGAGGAGCTTCTCTAAGAAAAAAACATTTAACGCTGAAGCAATCTGTATATTAAGATCTCAGCAAGCATCACAGGCTCTTTGCAATTCACAGTGTAAACAAACAGAAGAGCTCTTCAAAGGCTCAGGCTCCGACGTAATTGGAAAGGAAATGGAGCCAGCACCGAGCCAATGTTTTTCAGGCTTTTTCATCTCCTGTTAGTGATCCCAGAAGACTGAAAAGCTGGACAGGTCTTCTATTGAAGAACTAAATTGTTAGATGTTTCTTTTTTTTTCTTTTTCTTTGTTTGTTTGCTTGATTGTTTGTTTCCTGTACGGTATTTGTTTCTTATTTTACTTATCTTCTAATTAAAGTGGTTTAGGATCTTATCTGGTATTTTCATATAAATAGGTGGGGCGGTAGCTGTATTTTTATTTTTTTTGTGTGTGTTTTTTTGCGACTGTTTCTGCGTTGTCTGTGCAGGATAAATGAACTGCAAAGGAAGTCGGTGCCGTCATGTTAGGAGTCATTGTTTCTACAGTGTGGAGATGACAGGATGACCTTGTTTAGTTAGGAGGTAATTGTAGTCATCATGACAGCCTGCTGGTGAGGTCTGGTCCTGGGAGGTCTGTGGATACAGAACCCTGTCCTGTCTGTCTCCAGATCTGGGAAATGCTGTCATTGTTTCCCATTCAAACTCAGGCTTTCCATACAAGGACTGTTTCACTTTAAGGCGTTAAAGAAACACTGCAAATTGAATAACCAAAGTGACTTCACTCTCAAAGATTTCATGGTGATTCATGCATCTTATAAAATGTTATGTTGCACAAATTGTTTGGTTTTTTGCAAGCACAAATAGAGCCAGCAGCTGCAGCACTTCCCATGCAGCCATGGACAATTTCAGCATCTCTTTCTGCAAGATAACTTCTTTACTATGCTGTCAGTTTTGCAGAAATACCATGATATTCTTCAGGCTGCACAGAAAGTATTACCAATAGCTATTTCTACTGCAAAAGGCCTCTGATGATAACCATAGAAATCTATATAAATAGCTACATTTATGGCAATATAATTGTCTATAAAAGAGACGATAAAATATTTGACATTAAAGTTGTTTTAAGAGAGCAGACAGCCACTTAGTCACTAGTCAGAATTAAATATTTCCTCAAACTGGGTTCATAAATTCCAAAAATTTGAATATTGTGCAAAAGTTCATTTATTTTAGTAATTCAACTTAAAAGGTGAATCTGATACATGAGATAGACTCATGACAAGCAAAGCGCGGTATTTCAACCTTTATTTGTTATAATTTCATTGATCATGGCTTACAGCTCATGAAGAACCCAAATTAAAAATCTTATAAAATGAGAATATTACATGAAATCAATAAAACAATGATTTTAAATAAAGGAATGTGAGACACCTGAAGAGTATAGTCATGCATATGTACTCAGTGCTTGGTTTGGGCACCTTTTACATGAATTACAGACTCAGCGTGGCGTGGCGTGGATGTTATCGGCCTGTGGCACTGCTGAGGCATAATGGAGGACTATGAAGTGCTCCAAAACTTCCTGGTTGAAGAGCTAAATTGACTCTGGACTTAATAAAGCACAGTGGACCAACTCCAGATGACATGGCTCCTGACAATCCTCTCCAGGCTGCAGTCATCCCTGCTGCATGTGCACATTTTACTTCCACATAACTTTCTATTAACGTGATTTGATACAGCACTTTGGGAACATCCAACTTCTTTTGCAGTGACCTTTTGAGGCTTTCCCTCCTTATGGAGGGTGTCAGCGATGGTTTTCTTCCCCATGATTGTGATTCCAGACTGAGAGACCATTTAAAGGCTCAGGAACTCTTTGCAGGTGTTTTGGATGCATTGGCTAATTAGAGTGTGACACTCTGACCTACAATATTGAACCTTTTCAAAATATTCTAATTTTCTTAGACTTTGAATTTGGCGTTTTCATGAGCTGTAGCCATAATCATTGAAATTATAACAAATAAAAGGCTTGAAATATCTCGCTTTGCATAATGAGTCTTATATATTTGTTTCACCTTTTAAGTTGAATTAATGAATTGAATCAACTTTTGCATGATAGTCTAAATTTTTTGAGTCACATCTAAAGAGCCGTCTAGTACAGGTAAGATGTTTACTGTTCCTAACCTGTCCACTATAAATAATCTGAACTGTCCCTTTAAGGTCTGAGGCAACGTTTTGAGTGTTGCTCCTTTAAGGGTAAACTGCTCTGTGCTAAAAGGGCGTTTTGTTACTGTATGAATTAGTATCCTTCACACTTGTTAAATATGTGAATGTAACATCTTTCCTAAAGCTGTCAGAGTTGCTAATCGAAAGTGACAAAAACAAATGGAGAGAATAACGACAAGTGTCATGTTCTACAAGGCCTTCTGGCCTCCGTCCACACAGTTTAATAAACCACTGACCTTCTTACAGCAAATGTGCTGGCCTCACGAAATTTAATTTATTTCTTTTCCCATCAGTGGCTCATCAGCACTTTTTGCTGTTTTAATGACTTGATTGAGTTGATCTGCATTAAAAACTGAATTTACAGCAAATATCCTTTATAATAAACAAGCTCAGGGATGTAATGATGCAATGAATTAAAACTGTGGAAAAAAGTGTTCTTTTAACCTTTTTTGTTGTTGTTAATTTACAGATTAATTAGTATTCTAAAGACCTATAAGAGAACTTTATTTGAATGTGTTTCCTGTCGAATCCATAAAAGAGTACAGACTTGTTAACTTTATAATAGTTTAAACAGAAAACAAACAAACCCACATGTTTCAGAACCTTGAACCAAATGGCGTAATTACTCCTTTAAACACTTATTAGATTCCCCTTATCTTTTAATTGTGTTAATACTAATTACTAATTAAAGAAGCATAGCGTTGAAGCTTTTAGAAGAATTTCAAAGAAGTCTGTGACATAAAAGAAAATGGCTCATTATTCTCTCTTTTTTATATTCTGTCTTTCACCACAAGCTGACAGAGCCTCATCCTCTGCAGCATCCGAGACCACAAGAGGCTCCAGAAGACGAGCAGTTCATCACCTATGCACTTTAGTTTGAAATGCAAGAAAGTCATATAAACAAAATGCAATTAATTATAGAAAAAAGATGACTGTTTCAGGGACATACTTTTCGTTTTTGATGATTCTGTGCAGGAAGTTCGTAGATCTGAGCCTCATCGTGAGCATATGTTTGTGACACATTAACTTGTATCCGTTTGCTCCTCTTGTTTCCTGTTTTTTATTCTTGCTGTAACAGATGCCATGCTGCTGGTGGCACAGAGGCTCGAAGGGCCTTTCAACATTGAATCTGTCATGGATCCTATTGATGTCAAGATATCAGAGGCCATCATGAATATGCAAGATAACAGCGCCCAGGTCTCCTACAGGGTGAGTCGAGGAACAAAAAAATAAAAGAATTTTCAGTGCAGACAAGCTGATGAAGTCCACAAAGTGAAAAAACTTGCTTGTCTGCATCTAAGGTGTGTAACTCAACACGTTCTAATTCTGTTTAAGTCATGTCTTTGAATTACATGTTCCAATTTGGTCAGATAATCACAGCCCGACTAACAGTATTTAATGCGTTTCCTGCGTTTTTCCTCCACCACAAAATTGCAGTTAGAACGAAAAGAGAGGATAAAAAAATTGTAGGTGGTTGTGAGGATTTTTTTTCTCTTCCTACACGGATCTGGATGCCAGTTCCCATTCGGAGCTTTTGTTGGTTTTCTCATGCAACAGATGCAGTTTTGTGTAGGGTTTAACTATATGTGGTGTTTTCCCAAAAGCCTGTAAAAACTAAACTCGAACACCTTAAATAGCGTCGGTCTCAGCTCTTAACTAAGTGACTTGGAAATGCGGTTACCTTCAGTTGACTTAGAGCTGGCGGTGTGGAGCGAATGATTCACAGCGCTTTAAAAAAAAACAACATGTTTTCGCCTATTTTCTGCATCCAAAGTCATTCAAACCACTGACAGCTGTGTGCCCGTGTTTTTTGTATAATTGCAGGTTTTCCAAGGCTGCGGCCAGCCAAAACCTGCAGGAATCACGAGGTCTACTCGTGGTGTTTCGGATGTGTTCAGCGCCCGCTTCAGGCCCTACAGCCCAGAGGAACCGCCTACCACCGCCGCTGGCACCAGCCTAGACAGACTGGTAAGGACACAAAGCCGATGCTACTGTTTTCAGCTCCGGTTCAGCGTAAACATAATTTGTCTTTCTGTCTTGACACCGTTGATTAAAGCGGGTGATTTGCCATCGTAAGCCCCCGGAGCCGGAAATTAATTCTTTGTGCTTGTCCTCCGCCCAGGCCTCGGCCATCGATTTGTGTTTGTTAACGAATCAACAGCTTTACCCCCAAAAGGGCATTAGAAGGTGCGATGCACTGTGATCAGCGCCCTTCTCATCTCTGTGCACTTGGCAAACAGAAAAGGAAAGGGATGAAAGGAGATGGATAGATTTTGTAAGGCTGACCACACAAATTGTTGCTCCAAAGCCAGCCTTAATTTTTTGGTCAGATCATCCGAATGTTTGTTCAATAGATTCTTGAATTAAATTAAAGGTTAACACGAGGGCTGATTTTTAACGTAAGTCTTCATTAAAGTGTGTCGGTTTGTGCTGCAAAACGGACTTAAAGTATATTTCTTAGTAAAGCAGCTGTTCTTTTGTGGCTTTTTATAATAGCAATAAATGGGGTGTTTGTTTGATTTAATAATAATTACATTCCTGTGCAGTTTAATTTGTTCTCACAGCATTTCCCATGCCTTTTGTGCAGCAGTCGCCTTTATTTCTCTGCTTTGTGTCCATTAATCATTTCTTCCACCTACACTAAATTAAATTAATAAGGATTTTCTGTTTTCCTGCCTTTTTGCTGCAAACCAGAGGATTGTTTGGCGAACGATGCAGCACAGCGTAAGATTCAAATTTTTTTTTACTTGTTTATTTTTTGTAATTTGTGCTTTAAAAACCTGGAAACATTTGATTTCCTAACTCTAGGTGACTGTTTGGACTGTGTTTTATTCATTTCCAGTAAACAGTCAGTGGGACTTGTTAATCCCAGTGGTATCACGTCTAATGTTACAGTCATGTTTTCTTTTCCGATGGGAATCAGTGTTGGGTAAACGAAGCTGTTTCCTGTGATTTACTGAGAGGTGTAAAACGGTTCCAGTTGGGTTTTAACACGTTGTTGAACACATTAGCAGGTCAAGACCCAGAGATCCAACATGCACTTTTGTCCTCCATCATACTGAATCAACCCCACAATGAGAAAAAGGTCAGGAAGTGAGCTGCACTGTAAGAAATTAACATTTCCAACCAAAGAAAATACAAGTGAACATGCTGCCTAATTCTCAACAAGGTCAGCCCTGCCTCCTTTGAAGTTATAGCCAATGGATGACTTAGATCTACTATAACATTCAGTCACCATGGTTACGGTGGCTCTCCTCCTGATCATTGCACTTGGTAAGGTGTTAGGAAATGTTTTAGCAATCTGGAAATTAAAGCCACACTCTGCAGTTTTGTCAGAAGACACCATCTAGAGGTGGAAAAATGTATTGCTGCTTAAGTCGTAATGCCTACTTCCGTGTTTACAGCTGAATTAGCAACGCCTTCGTTCATGAATGCTCACCTCTAGCTGGCCAGCAGAGCTAAAACACATTGTTTACAATGATCGTTCTCATGTTAGGCTGTTTATTCATATATATATATTTAATTTAAAGACTTACCTGTCCATAAGAGATGTCGCCAACACTGCATCAGTCTAGATACTTCCACAAACTCATGCACACTCTGTGATTGACATCTGTACGTGAGCGGATGTCTAACGCTATTAGCTAATGCTAATAATCAGTTCTAATTGCATGGAGCTCTATGGGATGGGGGACATGCTTAGCCCAAAAAAACATTGAGATATTGTCTTACCTTTATTTATTTATTTACCTATGAGGTGGTGTTGGGAAAGTCTTATTTTTCATGACACTTTTCTACAATACTT
Source organism: Callopanchax toddi (assembly GCA_006937965.1). NCBI lineage: Eukaryota > Metazoa > Chordata > Actinopteri > Cyprinodontiformes > Nothobranchiidae > Callopanchax > Callopanchax toddi. Next base: position 3,443,034 of record SSNR01000002.1, on the reverse strand, counting down.
CACCACGTGGTTAATAGTCAGACTGGTTAAACCGTGAAACCCTCGCTGAAACCATCACTCCTCCCTGACCGTTGCTACACCTGGTAACAATGGCAGGTAGTGACATCATCTTGGAGACCTACCCGCTCCTCAAAACTGTTTAGTGTTTCAACAACTTATAAAATTTAAAAAAATAGATTAACTAAATTGTCTATCATAAAGATCCTGAAGTGCTGCTGCTGTGGGTCCAGGATGTGGCTCTGTCATGATCGTTGCAGGAGATCTAGGAGAGCATCTCATAGAAAAAATAAAAACAGGAGCGTTTCTAATGCTACATTTCTGTTGACATGTCTGCACTGGTAATGAGTAACTAAATAATTAGCCTTCTGAGAGCATCTCACATAGTGCAGTTCAGTGAAAAAAGCTTATTTTTAGAGTTGAACTAAATGAGTTTACAGGAGCAGCAAATGTAATTACCAGCCCGCCTGATTCATGATCCGACCACAAGATGCTGCTGGTTTTATTCCTATCAAAGATATAAAGTCAATGAAATTGACTTGGCGTCTGACTCCCATTTCCATTCATTGTCCACAGAACTAAGATTTCTCTGTTAGAAAGCAAAACACTATGCAGAATGTTAACTATCATCATTATTATTAGAAGAAGAAACTTGTTTAGCTTTTTTAAACAGACCAAAGCGGTTTTGGAAGCAGAAAACCCAGAAAAGAAAGATAGTTCCTGCAGTATATCGTTTGAAGGAAGGCTTTTGGATTTTTTGGGGGTTGAACAAAGGACCAAGATGCAAGAATGTCCCCTGGTAGACAGCAGATGTAACGTAGCTCTTTGTAGCTTTTCTCAACCAGTCGCAGGAAGAGTTGACGGTTTAAAGGTTTGTCAAAACTTGTCATTTTGGGAGTGATGGTTGCAAGCAACTGATGTTCCTCATATCAAAGAGGATTGTTATAAAACAGTAACTCGGAGACGGGGAAGAAGAATGCCATGACTTCAGATAGTCTAGACATAGAAAACTGAAGCAGACGTCTTCAAACATTCATCCGTTTATTTATTAAAGCGATAGCGGCCGGGGGGAGCGGGGAGGCCGTACTGTTAGCAGCATCCCCCGCCTCCCGCTGAGCGAGCCCTGGACACTCAGAAGCAGCTTGGACACGTAGCCCAGAGAGTCCTGGGTCACCCGTCTGCCTTGTTGTACCTCAGCTAACTCTCTCTCTCATTATGCTTCCAGCCCCCCTGTGGTAAAAACTTCGTACAGTCATGTGCATTTGCATTCTTGTTCTCTTGGTTATTACCCACAGAGAGGATGAGGACATAGACCAGACAGTTGAATGAGAGCTTTGCATCATGACTCAGCTCATATGTTGCAGTTTCTCAAGTGAATATCTGTTCTCACTAGTTTTGTTTTGGTATTTGTGTATTTGCATGGATTGTAGCATCTATAAATGTCATTTGTCCTTCACCCTTGTCCGGTCGGTACTGTGATTTTTGTTGTTTGTCCATGGGTAAAACAAAGACTTAGATGTCAGTATTCATCAGATATTTTAGTATATAATAAGATTTGGTTGAATAATGTTGATAAAGGCTGACTAAGAATGTTTTTCACTTCGTTTGAGCATCGCTTTTTTATGATTCGTCGCAAACACACCTTGTGAGAAAGTCTTTTTTTAAGTGCATGAAAGACAAAGACTGGTCATAAATCTTTTCATATCTCGAACTTATTTATTCTATTAACTAGCAGCTCTTTTCTGAACCACACAGACACAATCCATAATAAATGTGAGCATGCTGTGATCATCAACACGAGGAACAGACGTTGTAGCCAAAAGGAGCTGAGACTCCCCCTAGTGGACGGCTGCAGTACATGTTTTTGGTAGCTGTTTTTCTAATAGGCAATTTTTAGGATCTTTTCTGTGAAGTTAATAGAAAACTGTGATTTATTTTTTTATTAGGAGTTTCTAATTCACATTTTTATATTTAAATAAACTCATATAGTTTTAGTATCACCAGTTGTGACCTATACTTTGCTAATTATCCAACAGTAAAGTATTTATTATCATTTACATTGCAGTTATTTTGTAAAATCTGCATTTTTTTTAAAGATTGTAGCCATAACATATATATTGATGTTAGATAGTGTTGTGTTTGTTTTTAAAATTTCCTGTTTGTGGTTATTGGTTGAATATTTATTAATAGCATAAATCACTACAAAAATTATTATACAGTATATAAAATTTGACAATAAATCACTTTTCTCCAAAAAAGTGATGTGCCGAAATATTAGACTATACAGTGAATGAAACAGTCACAGTGTTTTCAGTCAGCATTTAAAATATCTGCTGCAGTTTGCAAAAGTTTATTCAGACAAACACGTTAAAAAAACCTGAAGATGCTGGCTAACATTAAACTATGCTGATTGAGGTCATTCATGTTGGCTACCACACACTCTGCTCAGACAAAGCCTGGATTTTATCTCCAGTTGTCAAAAAAGCACAACAATAAAACAGCTATACAAAAAAAAAAAAATCCTGCAAGCAAGCAAAGTGCCAACAGACACCCCTTTACACTTTCTATTGTATTAAAAGTTTTCTATAATTCTGGTGAGGTTATGCACTATAGCCTTAAGGGCTGAGAAAAGTTTTCTGTTTCCAGTAGATACATCAATATTTAATGCTGAGGTAACTAAAAGAATTTGTATACTAGATATTGTGTGTGTGTGGGGGGGGGGGGGTGGATGGATGAATAGAAAATAAAATATTGCAGGAATATTAACTTTTCAATCAGTAACGGCATCTTGATGCAGAAAGTAGGACGATAAAGAAACAGGAGCTGCAAATCAATCTGTGTGTGAAAATAGCATCATTGTTAATTATAAATTTGCTGCTTATTTCTTACCCTGCCTTTTTTTGTTTTGTTTTGTTTTTTTATGCCCATTAATGAGCAAAAGTTGAAAGGCGGATTTCATCTGACGGCGTCTCTTTAGAGGCCCGTTACACCTGAGAAACGTCGCAGTGACTTTTGGTTTTGCCTGAAGCTTTTTCCTTCAATATGCACGTCTTTAACTCAAAACTTATTTATTTTTCATGCCTCCTCATTGTACAGTAGCGATATGTGTAAAAGTGCCAGCCTTGTCATGCCTTCATTAGCTTGACAGCGTGTTGATGCTGCAGGAGGCCCTGCAGATCTGGGGCAGGATGAGATCCCCGCGCAAGAGCGCGAGTTTGTTGTCCCACACACTGTCCTCATTTACATTCTGGTACTGTATAATTACCCGTGACAGTGACGCTGCTCAGCCTTCTGGAAGTTGACAATAGTTTAAAGCGTCCTTTGATAAGAACTTCTTGTCTGGATTTACTGGTGAGTCACAGAGATGGCAGGGAGTGCCTGTACTCATTTCTGGTGTTGCTTATAGAGGAGCCTGGAGGAGCAGACCCACCTCCAGCTCAATGAGCCATGACTGTTTAATTGCCTGACATTCTGTCAGAGCACACACCCTCAAAGCTCGGGGAGAAATGGAGATTTTAAAGTCCAAAGAGGGGGATAAAGGCACAACACACACTGTCAGGCTCAGAGGGGCATTAAAGATAAGAAGTGGAGCTTTTAATTTGACTTTTGTAACAAGTTTTGTGCTATTTAATTTAGTGTGGTTTTGCACAATCTGTCCCTTTTGTCTCCCTCGAGTATTACAGTTTACATTTTATATGTGCAGTGAGGCAATAATAAAAACAGGACAGAAAGAGGACAAAGCAATATGCAGAGCCTGCTGGGTCCAACATTAAACCCTCAGTGCGTGACCTTATGTTTATGAATTGTGCATCACTTATCAAGGGAATCTTTCTAGGAATTTCCTCAGAACTGGATTCAGAAATTTTTCCTCAGAGAATGAAAGTTCTGAGGTCTTTCAGCGCGCAAAATCAAATGGAAAATCTTTGATTGTAAACATTGTTTCGCACTTTGAGCACAAAGAAAACATTTGTTTGAAAGTCAACAATCAAGAGTGGCTCTCGCACGCATATTCCCACATTTATTAGCCAACTTATCCACTGCTGCTCAGAAAATACAAATACAATAAATCACATTTATAAAAGGGTAATAATTTTGACTGAAACTTTAATTCAAATATTTTTCTGGCTGTAAATTCATTTCAGAGACTCAAAACATAAAAGTGATAGTTTGTATGTAGACTTGGTGTTTCTGAGTAAAAGTTATGAACAACTAATATCTTACTGGTCATAGATTGTTCTTTAAACAGCCTCAGTTTGGAGAAATAGTTTGTTTCTGACTGGATCAGCAAGCTTATAGCTTGTTCAATCAAAAGCCTCTTTCAGGAAACAATGCCGCCAATTTGCAGCAGAGTTGAGCCGTGATCTTTGGTCGTTTATAAGTGGTCAAATTGTGCCGGCAATGTGGCGCAATCATGTGCTTTTCACAAAAGACATGATGGCGGTATGAAGGGGGTATGGAGCGGTCTTCATGCTGTCGACGTGCAGGGTTACATGAGACAAGAGCCCGTAGTAAACAGACAGGTATAGCTCCTGGATCTCGGCATCGCTCCAGTTTGCCATCTCCACTGAGTGTTTATAAATGCGTAACAGCTTTCCAATGTTGACCTGATTTTTAAATACTTTTACCGGTCGGGGGTCGTCTCACCTTTGCCACATTTTTAGTGATGCCTCCCTCTGTTGCGCCAAGGTGTAATCTTCATTCACAAGTTCGGCGTTGCAGCAATATTACTACCAAGCGTGGCACAAAAGTCCTGCATCGCCATGCCGCCACGGCGCTTTCATAAGACACAACGTGGCGGCAGTATTACGCTGATTTGCCAGGACGGTGTGTCTTATGAAAGCAGCTAAAGCCAGCTGTGAAGTGGATCTGTTGCTATCTATAGGGCATGAGATCCATCATTCCTAAACTTCACTATATCCCTTAAAGCTTTGGATTGTCTGCCTTTAGAAAGCTTAAGAGTGTGTTTATGGGAATGTTTGACCATTAATCCAGAAGAGCATTTGTGAGGTCATGTACTGATTCTGGACCATCCCTGCTTTACAATGCTTTATTTGCTGGGGTCTCCCAAAACTTTAATGTAGCCAAAATATTGTAGTACTCTTACTGAAAGTACCCAAAGCCGCGCCGGATTTTCCTAAAATTAAACAAAGAAAAATGTCTTTCTGTGACAAACTCTAAAGCATAAATTATTTTTTATATGGAAGGTCAAATATCCAAGTGAAAAAACATAAAAATACATTTTCTAGCTGAGTGAGATTTTATAGAAAATCACCTTTCCATCTGTGCAGCATCAAATCCTGTCTTATCTATCCTTCTGTAGCTGGAGACCGGTGAGTCAGAAAGAGGCAATCGGCTGGCCCTCTTTTTAAGAAAAGGTGGATTCATGGTGGATCAATGCCTAGAATGGATTCTCAGCAGCAAGGAAGTTTTGCACTTATGTGTCAGTTTTCTCCGTGTTGTTGTTTTCATTTTTTCCCCCTTTCTTTTTTCAGTCCGGTTTCCTACCGTGAAGGCTTGCAGGTCAATAAATCGCTGCTAAGTGTGACTGTGGGATTGTCTGTGTTTGCCGGCTTTGTGATAGACCAGTGATTTGGCCGGTCTTTCTCTGTTTGCTTTCTAGCCAATAAATGTGCTGCAGCCTTCCAGGAGTCTGATTAGATTTGTGTAAAAAGTGCGAAAGTGTCAAAGAAAGGTGCAAGAAGGGAAGTTTTCTGCTGGGTTTTGATGATTTGCCTGTTACCGTCTCTCAGGTTGCATGCTAAATATTTCTTTAAGTGCTGTGAATTTGAAACTGCAATATTCTCAGCTCGTTTTATGTGAAAACAAAGGATTTATTTAAACCATTAATAATTGGATAATAAAGCTGTTTCTTACTCTTTTCCACATTTAAGTGAGAAACAATCCAAGAGCGGTTAGTAAAGTCCGTTGTCAGAGACGAAAAAAGAAAAAAAGAGAAACCACATCCACTCCTTTCCCAAAGCTTGACCCTGGAATTAAATCTGTGCAGTCCAGGAACATGTCAAGCCACTGAAACATTCTTGTTTGGGATACATGTAATAGAAGTAAAGTGGGCCTATCCACAGCTCCATTTTCTGACTTGTTGTATCTACAGGCTTTTGCCCAGCAAGACGTACAATTATGGAAATTCCACAAGATTGTAGCATAACTTTTTCTAAGACCACACAAAAATAAATAGTCTAGTCGTGCATATGTGGCACAATACTTGGGAGCACTGTTCAACTGTGAATTTAACAATTCTCCGGCTTATGACTGGCACTCGAGCATGAACTTTTGACTGATAAAAATGGAGCCTGACAAAATTCGAATGCACATTCAGATGTAAATCATACTTTCTGCACCACTTTTTGAATCTACATAAAACGTAGCCCCACTTTTTTTTCCTTCTTCTTCTTTCCCAAACTCCACATAAATTTATCAGCAAGGAAAAAGTTGCAAACATGAATTAAAGGGAATCAATTTGTTTTCATCTGTTTATGTCTCTCCATAAAACATGCTGGAACACCATGTATATTCCGTGGCACCTCACCACAGACGCTCAACATTTTCCCCCCAAGAAAAAATAAAAAAAAGAACAGAAACACAATGGTTGAGCACATGGGAACTGTTGAGTGATATGTCCTCATTCACAAACATTAACGTCGCTGCTCCAAAACATCCCACAAGCTGAAGCATTCCTCATTCAGATGGTTTGACCACGGGGCTTTAAAGGAACGTTTTTAGCTCGGTCTTAGGTTTGCTTGTTGTCAAACAGGAAACCAAGGAGCTTGGGTGGAGTTACTTGGGGTTAAGGTTAAATGCTGAGAGATAAGGTCCTCAGATTTCCCATGATTTTTTACAAAATCGTGCTGATTTTTGTGCCCTTTTTTTCTCGGAAATGACACCCGTGGAAGTCAAACTTTTGCTCGACGCAGGTGGAAGTTTGGCATGTAAAGATGTATGACATCTGTTAATACCTTTAAAAATATATCAGAATTTACATGCTTAAAGATGGCACTCTAAGTCACGGATTTCATTCCATCCCTGATAATATGAATCTATAGAAGAAAAGGAGTTCTTACTGGACACCCTGTGAACTCGAGCTGCACCACTGTGGATGTGATTAATTGTGTTATCTTGTGGGTTTTTTAAACTGTTTATTTGCGTCAAATTCACAATAAAGTTAAAGAAATGTGCAGCTTCTGTTTGTGCACGGCTGTTAACACTTGCATTAATGTGACTAGCAATGCAAAATCCCAAAATTCTAAGTTTTAAATCATGCACATTAAAGCATGCAATGTGCTTTAACAATTTCATGAAGTTGTACCTTTTATGCAGGGGGAAATTAATTGAAAATAAAGCTTTTTGCACAAACATTTCTAACAATGACGTGTGATGAACATTCAGTCCCCCAGGGGCTGTCTGGCTTTTCAATCTCATAATACTCAACATGAGTTGGAGTCTTTAGTGATAGAAATACATTAAACATGCTACATGTATCATTTACCTTGTACCATCTTCCACTGACAAGACACACTTAGAATAAAAGTCTCACTGCTGACTGGGCTGAACAATAAGGTGAATAAAGTAAGAATTAAAAAAATCTGTACGAATTTTTAAAAATAAATGAAGAAAATAGGGAGACAGTATGCATATTTTGCAAGATATAAATCATTAGATGTAAAGCAAAGACAAACATGTGAGTTTTAATCAGTCAAATGAAATAAATAGCAAGAAGATGCCTGTCTGGAGCTGTGTCTGCATGCACATGGGAGAGTTACAGTGGGGTAAAAGCACTATGGTACACCAGCCAGGATAAAAATACCTCATCCTGGACACATAGCATTATGATCATTTGTTGGTCATCTGGCCCACATCATACAGGAGTATAATATGTGGCATTATGATAGTATCTTTTTCCATGGAGTTTGCTGTCCCAGTGTTTAATGAATGTGGGCTCAGTAATTAAAGAGGTCTAAATCTGCTGATTATTCAGTGTAGAGAGTTAAAAATGGGGATGAGAAAAATGGATGTGCCATGATGTCACCTCTCCACATCTTAGATGTTTTCTCTTCTGGTTTCCTCTCATAGACCAAATGCATGTGTTTCTAAATTAACATTAGCTGCTCACTGCATTGAGGAATTGAATGTATTCGACCCTTGAATCCTCAGGCAGAAAGAGTCAGTGCAACAGGCTCTCCAGTTTATATCTTGGTTGTTTTCATTGTTCGAGTTCTTTATAGTTAATTAAATCACCCAAATAATAACTTTCGTTTATATCATTCAGATGCTAGACCACATGTTGTTAAAACCTTGACGTTATGATGTGATCTCTATTGAAACTCTGTAATGTTTAAGCATTTATAATCTTATTTATATCCTGGATAAACAGGAATTTTCCTGGAAAATGCATGTTTTAATTTAGGTATGAAGGAAAAATAATAAAACATCCAGTTGCATGTTTTTATTTGGCTCTCATTCTGCAGCCAAGTTGACCACCTACACAAACAACCATTATAAAGGTCCCATTAGGTTACCTTTTCTTGTAGCTTAGAGCAGAAAACCTCATATATCTCACCTATATCCTATATGTCTTAAAGATCCACAAAGATACATTTAGAAATAAAAAAAATGCACGTGTCCAAAAAGATATTTATTTGTATGTTTTGCAGCTTATTTCCCTAGCAGGCAACCATAATTACTCTGTTATTAAACTTATCCATTTCCAGCTTTAGGTGCCAAGTCAGTCACCATATATAGGGACAGGAAATATATCGCCCAATTTTTCTTATGGACTAATGCTGCTGCCATGCAGGCGCTGCTACTTTTCATACGTGTCAATATATTAATGAGGTACAATGGCCCCATTACGCTGAAGGCTTCATGCCTCTCTTGGGAACAGGGGCAGCAGGGAGAATGCAGGTTTGCTGGTGATTGCTCTGTTCTCCACAGAGCATAGCTTTCCTTTAATCATCCCTCTTTTTCATACTTCTCTTGTCGTGGCCTCGGGCGAAATCACATGCACAAACTCACCACTGTTTCATCAATATTCTGTCATTTTCTTTTCACTGTGGGATCATTGTGTGATGCATTTTGCTCTCCGTGATGGAGCATAGCGCCGAAGTGTGCAGCTGTCATGGGACCGAGCAAATGGTTGGAGGTTGTAATATTTAAATGGGCCACAGAGTACAGTCCTGTTCTCTGAGAGCAGGAAACACAAAGCGGCTTGTCGATAAATAAAGAAAATTCCTGCTCACAATCAAAATATTTACAAAACAAACAGTATTATTAAATATCTGTGAAACTGATTGATTTGTGATATTGTTTAGCTGTGGCAATGAATCAAGTTAGTTTATGTTTATCCAACGATTAGTTTATGAGAGCTTCATTCAACTTACACCTAAATTTGACAAAAAGACACCAGTTTGTAATGATATACATCACAGTAGCTACTTTTAGAGTTTTTTCCTTTTAATTTTAGGCATAAAATCTCCATTTAAAATGAATTAAAGGCATGATAAATTGCTTCTCTACAACAGTTATAAAAGCCATTGAAAGCGAAGTCATCCCTTGAGGCCGTGACAAAAGATCTCTCTCACTAATGTAGCGAAGTTGAACTGAATTCGACAGCATCGTCACATGGTGCTGCAGCAAATTCACTCCAATTGACTCATGCAATTGCATCAATGTGCTGTGCAAAAGTTATTTACAGCAGGATTTTTTTAATGGACGAGTGCAACAGTGATAGACGTTCATTACAGTTTCTTTGCTGCCTCAGCTTTGTCAAAAAATATTACCAAAGAAACTGGACTGAGCAGCTTTTTTTTGGTGAACCCCAATCTGGAAATAAGAAAAAGATGCAGGATAAGAGAGTTTAAAACATTAGACTTGATCACAAAGTACCCCGGTCCTGTGGCTCCAAACAAGCCCAACCCATAAAACCTCCTCCTAACCGTTGATACCCCGCCTCTCATCACATAGCAGCTGGAGATATGAGCCTCTGCAGCCCTGACCAGAATTGAATTAATATTAAAAGGCAATTAATTGATTCTTTTATGATTTTTTTTGCATTGAATCTGATTAAAATAACAAAATTGCCCAATACCACTAGAAATTACATGCAAAGGTTGTTTTTTTTTTTTGTATTTAAACAGCAAAAGTCTCTGCATTATTTGAGCTTTTCAAGGTGCTGAAAGTCATACCACTTCCCATCCTTCAGCCTTATTTTCCCTTTGCATGCCTCGTTTTCATTCCTCCTGTCGTGAACCATAAATAATTTCATTGTATTTTTTCTTATTCTGTCTGCCATGACTCTGGATGGACTCCCCTCTGTTTGCTTTTTTTCTGTGAAGTGAAGCTGACCCATGAACCCGAAGCACGGCTCCAATTTAAGGGGGAAATGTGAATAAAACCTTGAAACTGTGTATGGTCGGTCCTCGTTTCAAGGTTTTCTTCGCCCTCACATTTATGTGCATTCTCACTTTTGCCTGTTTCTCCGCTGAAAAACACAAGCTGTTGTATTTTAATGGCACTAATATGGTGATTTTAACAGCTTAAACACACTGTTTAACATTTTCTGATCCAAACACAGCCCAACCTTTAAACTCGCTTCTATCACCACCAGTGAAATCCACCCAAACAACCTGCAGATAATTATATAACATGGTGTTTACTCTCTCAAATGGATAAATGCAAGGAAGTGTTTGCAGAGAATAATTATTCCTTGTTAGTCATTGAGATAATGATGTTAGCTGCTTTAAGGTTTTGTGTTTCTTGTTTTTCTGTGTATTTATCAGCTGGATTACAGGTTTCTTTGCTACCTCAGATCAGAAATGTAAGTAATCTGTACTTTGACCGCCGTCTTTCAGACGACTTTGCTTATTTTCAGATCAAAAGTAGACATTCTGCTTGCTTTGAAGCTGCCGTCACACTCCTAGAAACAGACCTGTTTTGTGCCTTTAAATTAACAAAAAACCCACAACATTTGGGCAGGATAACTTAACTTTTAACTTTCTAAACACACAAACGGCTCTCACAGCTCTGCCCAAGCTGACCTGAACTGATCTGATGCTCCCAGATGGCAAAATGCCCTCCTCCTCCATCGCGCTGATTTTAAGAACAGCTCTGTCTTGTTAAATTATCAATTTGTTTCCATGAACAAATCTGCGGGAGGTCAGCCGAACCCTCCGCTGCCAGTTTGAGCAAATTCAGTCTAATCACAGCCTCGACAGCAGGTCTTACCGCTAAAACCACGAGGGCCAGACGACTCCTCGATCAACTTATTTTCCCTGGCAGCTTCTCCAACCGTCTGCGTTGAAAAATAGTTTTGCACTTGATACGAACGCGGCATTCTTTCTGCATCTCAATTACTGAGGTCAGGGAGTCGGTCCGGCTCATGCCGAGACCTTGGCCCCGTACCACATGTCTGTCCGAGACCAGTGACCACGCTGAGGGTAAAACGAATTGTTTCTCCCCAGGAGGAAGGCCGCAGTAAGAATAACTCTGCCTCTTCATCACATTCTTCTTTCAGTTTTGTTGTTGAATGAGTCAAATCTAAAACCTAACGTCTTCCTTTGAGATGACAAACCAAGTCTGATTCAGGCCCTGTGGTTGTATTTCCCCTAATCCTTGTCTGAAAGTCTTCCCCGATGATTCACATCAACCAAAACCTGCCATCTGGCTTCGAAGCCATTCTAGCAAATGAGGCTACCATAAAACATCCCATATAAATGTGTTGAAAAGCAGTTGTCTCCACTTTGCCATGCCCCTTTGTGTCCTTGTCTGGAAACATTCAGCTCAGAAGTGACTGGCGTGTTGCTCGGAGCACCAGAGTGCATAAAGATGTGGTCCGTTCTCATTCAATCAATATCCATCAACAGAGTGCAAAAGCAAATATGTTCCTCCTTTCACAACAGATGAGACTAGAAAGACATCACCTGGGTGTTTATCCTGTGTGATGGATACAGTGATCCCACCCTCTGCTGTTGGGTCTGTTGATGATTCATTTAATCAGTAGAGCAGTTCTGAAGGCCACCGTGCTTTATTCCTTGTTTCTCATTATTATCACTGATTACATCCTTCTATAGGCCTTCCACGGTGCTTTTCATCAACATGATTTGATACGGACGTCTCAGCAATGCATCAGTCTGTCTTAAAGTTTAAATTTTAAACTGACTGGAATGCTGCATTTGGACCTAAATAGAGCAGTGCATAAAAAACAAACCTTATAAACTGAAGCAAATGTGAGTGGTCGAACACAAACATGGGAAACTGATCAAATCCGATGAATGGTGATGTCAAAAAATGGCTATGTGCAATGACAAATGGTGCCAGAGCGTCTCATTAATCTGTGTAACTGAATATCCACAGTGCACAGGACTTTGTGTTTTATGCATCCTGCAGGTTTGTAGGCAAAAAAGTTTAATTTGACTCAAAAAATCAGAAGCTAACTTGAAATGACAATTAAGCTTCACATACAGATGACTGTGTTCATCATGTTGATCCTGCAGACGTCTATTTGTATGATGTTCATTGGCTGCACAGTGGAGCGGTTGGTAGCACTGTTGCCTTCAAGTCCTGCCTCCTTCCTGTGTGGAGTTTGCAAGTTTTCCACATGCATGAGTGGGTTTTCGCTGGGTAACCAGGTTTTTCTCACAAATCAAAAGCGTGCGTATAGTGAGAGTGTGAGTTTTTTTCCTCAGTGTCCAGCGTGTACCCCACCTCCCTATAATGATCTCTGGAGACACACACCAGCTCCCTGCAACCCTGAACAGGACAAGTGAGCATAGACAATGGATGGATGAGTGATGTGCATCTAGAGATGTGTAGTTCTAAAATTACCCATGTGTGCACCATGCAGGCACTTACTCCTCACACACAATATGAAACAAAAATGTAAAAAAAATCTTCCTTTCGACAAGTTCTCTAGATAAATTCCACTCTCCTTTTTACATTTTGCAGCTTCTACCTACACTGCTGGCAAAAAAATCCCAGAATGCAATGTGCTGAGCAATTCAGTGTCTTCCTGGTGCCACCTCCTTTCCCTATTCCGGCTAAAAATGCCTTTACAAGTGAAATAACATACTTTTAGGAGCTGGTATGGTATTATGATCTGGAAACAAGCCCTGAGACTCCAAAAACGTTATTTTTATTCTCACTTTGCGATCATTGTTGTGTTCATTTAGGGTAAAAGTGAACTTTAAATTGAGCATCAATACAGTTAAGTGTCAGAGTTTTTACTCTTATTGGGTTTTTTTTTTTACCATGAATAAAATGACTAGAAAAACATCAGAGCAGTTCATCAACCCGTCTGATTCTACACATAGTTGGTGTTTTAATTTAATTCCTAAGTAATCTCTTGTACCAGCTGCTCTTTATTATAGATCAGAACCATATTCGGTGTCATTTGGAATTGGAATGGCTATCACAAATCCTGATAACAGTCATTTGTTAGAAAATCCATGTAAACAGATGTAGTATCTCTGAGTAAGGGGAGGGGGAGGTGTTGTTTCTGGGATCTTCATTGTGATTTTAATGAGGTTGTCAGAGCTGTCAGTTCTGTAGCTGATTTTAATAGGATTCACCTCTCTGCTCCCTCTAGACTCCAGATATATTGGGGTAATTTCATCCCAGCTTTCATCTGATTCATGCATCTGATCTATATTAGACTTCTTGAAGTTTGAGGTCTGTTGTTAAAGAGAAATATTTGCTAACATAATTGGTTTGACACGTATTTTATTACTTTTGTTGCCTTTTGTTTCTTCTTGGTTTCTGTCATGCATTTTTCAGCAGCATAGTGCCATCTAGTGTCCATTGCATGCTATTGCATCACCTTCTTGTTGCTGTTGCATTATTTATTCAGCCTGCAGTGACATGAAGAGCAGACTTTTCCCAGAGGCATATTTATTATTGTGTGAACAATCTCAACTCTATTCTTCAGGGTTTTTTTTTTCTATCATCTATTTCTTTCATTTGCATTATTTTGAGTTAATCAAGTGTGTTTTGTTTATTCCCAATAGATATTGTTAAGCGCTTTGTCTCCTGTGATTATGTTTCTATTGATGTTTGCTGAAAAATGGAGTCTACATAAAGATCAGAGTTCATTCACTTTGTTTCATGAATGTTTAAAACATCCTCTCCTCCCGTGTCTGCAGAAAATTGCAAGAAGTAAACAGTTTATCTATTTTCTGCCTCTATGCTTAATTGATGCAGCAATCAAATATTTGCATTGCAAAAAGGAAATTCACACTTTTCACCCACCAGATCCCGAGAAGAAACTGTGAATGTCTTATTTGTGAAGCTAAACTTAATGTTTGAGGTTAAGTCAAACATTGCCAGTCAAAACTCTTGTATTGAGTGCAGCCTTGACCCTCTGGGCAGTATCAGAGCCGCTGAAGTGCTTTGGCATCAGTGTGACAGGATTAACACATCAAAAGCGGTGTCGGGGCCTACAGCAGCGTCACACCGTCAGTACACCACCTTTCATGTTCTGCTCAGGTTCACCACAATTTCACGTAAGCCAACAGCAAGTCAGACGGAAAAAGATAATGGGGCCAACCTGCTGCTATCACGCTTTCCTTCAGCTTCAGTGGAATATGTCAAATTCTGTGTGTTTGATGAAAGATTGGAGTTCAACAGGCTTAAGTCGGCAAACGATATCTGACTTTGTCACATGGCCAGATGCAAAGGAGCGTTTACGTCTGACATTCAGGCTGAAATTATTGCTGCAAGCCTGCATGGTCTTCCTTTTTTATGATGCAAACGTTCAACGCAGGAGAAAAAATCAACCAGAGAAGTTTGAGAGTTAAGACGTCTCCGAGTTCAATCCAATACAGAGAGATTTATCATCTTTTTGATATGATGTTATAATAAGAACAGATGGGGTTGATTTATGATGGGCTTTTTAACGAAAATGCTTTTTACACAACGCAACCAAATATCGTCAGTCAGATAGTGTAGTTAGTAGCTGTTACATGATCTGAGGGTACAAATGAAGGATTAATGTCTAAGTGGGGCTGTCCTTGGCTTTGTCTCGTAATTTTGGGATAAATATTAATCAATAAGACTTTATTGGATTTTAGTTTATGTAAGTAATATAATTTGTAGTTGATTTATATATTTTTAGGCTTTATTAAATGCACCCAAATTAAAAGAAGTGAGTATGGAACATGAAAAAACATTAGGATGTCTTATTCTCTAAATATGATCAAATAATTTGTTTTCTATTAATTTTAGGAGTTAAGAACAGATTTTTTTTTCTTTTATGGGTTGTGAAAAAAAGCTTTCTGATTTTTTATTTATATTGTTGTTGCTGTTACATTCTGAAAGGCAAAGAAAAAAACGAAACAAATTCTGCTGATCTCTTTTTCTGAGATCGTCTTTTTTGTGACCTGAACATAAAAAAATATGAATAAGTGCAATAAAATCTCCAGGATACATTTTTACAAAAGCATTTCAGAGCTTCTCTAAATAATTACAAAGTATTTATTATTAAGGAGCAAATCTATATAAAAACATGACATTATGGGTAAAAAAATGCACATTTCTGTGTGAGTCCTCTTGTGTGACAGCCTCTCGTCTTTCTTTAGGTTGTTGACATTAAAGAGAAGCTCAAGCTGTCTAAGAAATTTTGGTCCGAGCTGCCTGAGGCGATGTGTGTGGAGGACAGGGTGACGGCTGGAAACGGCAGCGAGGACGAGTGCTGGAATGGACACGCCAAGGGCAGGTAAGGGCAACCCGGGGTTTATACAGGCGAACACAAAAAGGTTACTTAGAAGTCCAAAGTCTGCTCAGCAGGCCTGACATTAAGCAGTCTGATCCTGGTATTAAGAGTCAGCTTGTTTGCTTTCACTGGCTTAAACTCCATTGTTCAGGAGCTTGGCATATTTCTACTGTGACTCATTCACAGGATGTCTCCTTCTTCTTCTTCTTCTTCTTCTTCTTCTTCTTCTTCTTCTTCTTCTTCTTCTTCCTTCTTTAAGTTCATTAAATCAACATAAATTTGTAACTCAGTAATAAAACTCAACCTCTGACTTTCTGAGTTGCACAGGAGATCATGGGAAACCAAATTCTGTTGAGTCAAATGATTCGTTGGGTAAACTCACATGACGGGTTGTGGCTTATTTATCAAACAGCTGACGTGTTTTTTTCTAGAGGAAAACCTCAGAAAGTATGTCAACACTAAACGAGGTCAAATGGTCGATTTTCAGACCCGATGTATCCTTAAAGAGCCATTTCCACACTGCATGCACCAATTAGACTCATTATTCACCCTTTAAATAATGTATGTGATATAGTTGTGTCTTTAAAGTGACAGTAAGTGTATCCTGTTTATTACTGAGGTATTTCCCTGAAGTCCAAAAGGACGGCCTGACCAACCAGGTGAATAACCCCGAGGTGGTGGTCGACATCACACGTCCAGACACCTTCATCCGTCAGCAGATCATGGCTCTGAGGGTGATGACCAACAAGCTGAAGAACGCCTACAACGGCAACGATATCTACTTTCAAGACTCAAGTAGGCGGTGTTCCACATTTTTCTCTCACAGAAACGTGTCAGAATGCAACTTCTTTATTTAAATAAGGCAGAGAATCTATTTTAGTCTTTCCTAACTACTGTATGGTCCAAATTTAAACTCTGACAAAGCTTTTAGGTGTTACCGCTTCATTTATGTAGTATCTAAAACAGAGCCATAACAAAAGAAACTGATTGTGTATGGATGTCTAATACTACCCACAATGCAACGTCATCTAATTGTGCAAATTTAAGATTTGCCTTTAAATGTAGTGTATTAACTACATGTCTTGAATTTAACAGTTTCTCTTAAAACTTTCTTGATAAACTTATATGTTTTAAACCATATTTTTATATAACAGTGTGTTAATTCCATTCTATATCTTTCCTAAGTATAGAGAGATAAATGTAGACATCGCTGTGGTTCACGTGATGGTTGCAACTTGTGTGTTTGCACCTCCAATTATGTGGTGTTGAAATGGTTGCTATGGTTACACAGCACCTCCGTGAAGAGATGTGTGTGTTCATTAACAAAACGCTGATTCACAGAGGTGTTAGAAGAAGTAACAGATAATAAACACGTATTTGTAGGTTTTCATTCATATTTTAGCCCCTTAAGGGGAAAATCACCAGGCTGCAATTAACGCTTTTCATTATTTTATTTTCTGCACCGTTTTAATTATTGCATGAGAAAATCTTAATTAAAACAACAAATTAATTCATAAAAAACATTAAAAAGTTTCCTCAAAAAGGTAGAAGGTGCACAAAAGACTAGCTAGGCTGATCACATGACTAGTAGATGTTTCTGCTTCTAGAAAAAATATACATTAGTTTGAAAGAAAATGTGTAATTTTTATTTATTTTTTGATCAGGATTATTTTCTGGTTCTGGCTTTTTTGCACATTTTTCTCATCCCAAACCAGATGTGTAATGTTGATTTTTCTGCCACCTACTGGTGACACCAAGCAGGTTCATTCAGTTTCTCTAAACCTGTGAATGGAAAAGTGCCTGGTATGCATTTTAACATGTAATTCATAAACCTTTACAACATTCTGGACAGTTTTATTGCTTCATTGATGATAACATCTTTAACTCTTTGGCAATTCTATAACTAATCCACTTTGGTTTAAGACTATCTTTATAAATGACTGTTTAATGGTTAATAATGCAATTATTAATAAGGCTGTAAATGTTTATTACTAAGCAGCAATGCATGATATAAAATAGCAATTGTGACTTGTCTCATTTTAAAAAGCGAGCCTCCTCAAGTGAAGGAACATTATCGTTTAATAGTTTTATAAGCATTCAATAATATTTCAAGCAAACTAACTATTTATAAACTACTCATTTATCCTTTATAGGGTATTTTTTTAAGTTTCACCTCTTCATTTTAACTATAAATGTGTTCACTCAACTATTTTTTTAAATTTGTTTATTTGGTCAACAGCTCTAAAATCAACTTGAAGTCTTACTATATCTTTGTTGAGAAGGGACTTGTTAACCACGTGCAGGTTAATTAGATTTAGTCGGGATTTGCAAAAGTATTTGAAAACACAACAAGTGACCTATATCACCGGCTATAAGCTGTGAGTTTAAAATAAAACTAATCTGTCTTAAAGAACTGAGGAGGACTGTGAACATGTGTTATCTTGTTTTCAGGCAGTCGTGTTGATTTTATTCCACTGAAAAATCATATTTTTTATCTTTACAGTTTTGTGCTGTAGCTTTAAAGCAGTCATTTCTGATGATTGCTGTCTTGGTTTGTGTGTTTTTTTTCAGGTGATGAAGGGAGCGGCTCAGGCAGTGGAAGTGGCTGCACGGAGGCCTGCACCACAGACGTGTACAGTAGTCCCCCCACTGAAGCCCCGGTGGTGGTCAGAGCCGACCGGACCGGGCCTGTGCAGAACTCTGCCCCTCTTCGTGCACCGTCTGTAGCCCTGCCAACCATGCTGGCCCTCTTAGCCCTAACTCTGCACCGACAATGGAGATAATACTGGAGCAACAAGCTAAAAATGGACTGCAGGGTTTCTGTCCTCTACTCTTATTTTTGTATTCAAGCAGATCGGAGCTCCGGTCAAGCAGACGGCCTTCAGGCTGCTGGCTCTGATGCTAACGGAGAGAGTAGTCATCCATCATGATTTCCCCACGTTCCCAAAGATCATTGCAGTGCCATCTCTAGACTTGAAATGTTATGGCATCATTTCAACGTCTAACACTGATGCTGATCCAACAAACTCTGCTTCAGAGATTAAAACATATACACCATTCATGCACATGTGGCAGGTATTACTATACATGTGGAAAAATATAATAATACGCACTTTGTTTTTAGTATTTTTTATTTTATTTTTATGGAAAAGGTTTTGTCTGAAAAAAGTATTGAAAATGTGGTTGTTGATGCACCTTAAAGAGGTCAAATGAGCTTAATAAATGTTTATTAATATATTTGAAAAGAAGCAATGGTAATCTAAATGCCAAATAATTAGACAAAATGTGCTTTTTTTTTTTTGGTAAAAGTTTGTTGAATTCTTGCTCCTCTGACGTGAATTTAAATGCCAAATATTGTGCGATAAGAAGCAGGTCATCAGAAGTCATTCTTTTTAGATCAAATGCATTTTTTGGGTTTATTCATCATGTTTGCCCTGATCATTTCATTCATATTTCTTGCAAGATTGTAGGTGCACTATGTCATCGTTTTGTCAAGAATCTGCACAGCTGTTCACAAAATCTGTTCAAGAGTGGCCTTGAGCTCTAACTCACTATAAGGGTTAACGTTTTATAGCCTCATTTGCCTTGCAACAAATCCAATATCTGCTAAATATCCTCATATCTTGCCAATTTTTTGTAGCTTAGCTTCATCAGTACCTGGACGGAATTACTAGGGAGTCGGTTCTGCAGAAATGGTGCAGTTATATAGCTGCATCTGAATTCCTCTGTGTTAAAATCATCAGGGGGGTAAATACTTATCATAATAAGGATTAGTAGGGATCCAGCTGAGTGGTTACATCAGTATTTAACAGATCCACCAACATATTCAGCCTGCATTGGAAAGAAATGAAGATTTTGTTCTGAATGTTATGGTAAATGAACATTGCACTATAAGAGCATATCTATTCAACACAGTTCTAAGCTGCTGTAAACTTATTTAAAGTAATAGGGGCCTGTAATGTTTGTGCTGCATCCTCAGATCTCTCATTAATTGTTTCATAAAGGAGCATCAAATGTTGCTCATTTAGTGGCTGTTGGTATAGTTGTGGGTCAAACAACTATTTAGAGATTTTTTTAAAATCAATAATAATATAGTTTATTTTGTAGAAAGCTTTGATTGACTTTAGTTTGGAGAAACTGTTTATTTCTGACTAAAGTTGATTAGTTCTGTCTTAAAATGACTCCATTCACAAAGGTTTTATTATGGTTCATGCAAACACCTTTTTTACATCTTTACTTCCAAAATCAGACAAAATCATAGTTTTTTTTTTTCAGTTTTACTGAAACAAATACATTATGAGCTGCAAAGGGAATGCACAGGCGTGTTAATGAGGGCTGCATTCCATTTAGAGGAAGTTTTACAGAATAACCAGAATGCAGAGCTGCAGGAGTGGAATGCAGCCTTTCCCCTACTTCTGCAGATCTTTGGTTAAATAGGTATTAGATTTGCATTAGGTAAATCTTTCATTTTATATTATAATCAGGCACCAGTGGCTACACTGGAAGTGCTTCATATAGTTAGATAGTAATATATGCTACAAATCACCATAAGAATGCAAAATTTATGGCAGGATAAGAACTGTTCATGATCTTTTTTTTTAGATTTGCGTTGTTTTAAGAGGATTAGCTGATCCATTCCTCCAAACTGAGGTTTATCAAAAAGCTTTTAATTATTCACGTCATTCCACACAAACCAAACTACAAAATGCCTGAACTATTTATTTAAATTAGCATTTTTAAAAAATTCATTTATTCAAATATTTTTACAGGATGTAGGAATTATTTCAGAGAGGCAGCAGGAAGCAGCACATATATTGGTTAGTGGAAATGCTAAGAAAGAGTCCCTAAATTTATCTGGAAAGCTTGAATGGTTATGTCTGCAGCACAGACAGGCTTGAAGCCGACCACAGTCACCTGTGAAATGAGAATCTGTGGGGACTGGACAGGGCTGAATGCTTCAGTGAAGCTCCTCAGTAGAGCGTACTTACAGAGAATGTGAGAGGCCTGGCACTGCTGAGGGGCGCCGACAAAACCAGCCTGTATGTACATTCACTGTTCTCTGAGAGCCCGTCAGGTTCATGACCACCAGGCCAGCTAAGCTTTCACATCCACAGAATTAGTCTGCATCATGCCCTTTGTTCAGCTTTTCTTTATTGTATGCATTTAAGCTGCAAGAACACAGAAGAATTACTGAGAAAACATGTATTTCACTGAGAATGATTCTTTATTATGACTATTGATCTCACAGGATGCCCTTTTTATGTTTTGTATCATTAAACTTTTAATATTTTTGCAATAAAATGTTGAAAAAAAATGCTGTTGCTGTTTAGATCAACTCTAACTGGTTATTTGAAGTTTGATGGTCATTTAGTTGTTTCTTCAATGCAAACTGATTGTTATTAAAAACTTTTCTATAGATTTCTGCTGGTGGGAAGTTTGCAAAAGATGCATAAAAGCAAAAAAGAATATATATTTCATTTTCTGTACATAAATCTTGATTTGATTCAGATGATTGTTCTATCACGTAATCAGATTCTCTCTTTCGGGATTGAGATCAGTGTTTTTCACGAGCCTACATTGTAGACAGCGGCTCCGTCGCTCCGAGGTATGTTTGAACAGCTAGGCTTCCTCTGTGTACTTTCTGTTTGTGAAATCTGCTTTTATCAGAGGTTCAAATCCTCTGTTTCTCCTCTGACGCAGGTAGAGCACAAAGATGAGGAGAAGCACCAGGAGACCCACGAACACGCCTCCTAAAGTGGAGCCCAGGACAAACGCAGGCAGGCCTCCATCTTCATCTGTGGAAAAGAATCACTTTGAGATACTTTCATCTAAACTCTCAAAGTTTTGTCTTCGATTTGCACTTACCTTCCAGGGAAATGGCGTAGGAGTATCCCAGCTGCTCAGAGGGGACATAAATCTCCTCATTAGTGATTGGAGGGAAGAAGGGAACCATGTTGTAGTCCCTGTTGTGACCAATGGGAGCCATCTCATCTGGGAAGGTGGAGTTGGATGGAACGAATCGCCGCATCCACTCGTCAAAAATTGCATCAGTGAAGGCATGGAGGACCTGGAAGGTTCATAATGACAGGGATGTCGTCATTTTAGTCAGATAAAAGATTAGATGTGATTTCATTAGAGAAGGATGTGATTTGGACCAGGAAGATGGGGTCGTTGGCTGCAGAGTGAGACAAGCTGCTGGTTCCGTTGAGCATAGAGTGGACCAGGTTGTGGAGGTTGTTGACCGAGTCGTCCAGCTCTCCATCCGGCTTCTCGTACCCTTCAAGAGCATTCCTGTGAAGTGTGACGCACAGGAAGTTATTTGATTAGTTCAAGTAAAACAGACTTACCTTTAACGTGTTGTGTTGTACCTAAAGCTAAAGGAGGAGTTGGTAAAATAAGGAGGACTGTCAAAGTCTCGGATTCCCAGGCAGCTTCTGACGTCAGTCATGGTGGGCAGAGACGCGTTGGCTCTCTCCATCACTCCTCTCTGGATGACGCCCTCAGTAGTGCCGTTGCAGAGCGTCACCAGGCGGTTGTAGTCGTCCAAGCTAGAAGAAAAAATAAGACTTGTAGGCAAGAATTGACTGGATTCAGTTCAACCCATGTCTGTATTCACCTGTTACAGATCACACCCCATCTGGAGAATCTGGACTGGTTGCTGATGAGGGAGGGGTTGTCCGGGTTACGGCCCCCCAGCATAGAATCCGTACAAATGTCACACTCGCTCTGCCCTGTTGCAAAGTTCCAGTACGGGATCCCAAAGTCCTCCTTACCTGTCAGCCTCTGCAGGGAAAAGACGAGAAATAGCTTCTGATCTTTTCGTGTGATCACAGACAGAATTCATGCTTCAGTAGATATGATCCATATTTGCCTTGAATGATAGTCAAAAGACATTCATTTGATTCATGTATACCTGACTCTTTGCTGTTTATTTTTGCACAATTTTATTCAAAACAATCAGACTTAACATCAAGCCTGCAAACGCAGATTGTTTAGATTATTGGGCATGAAAAAGGGTCTGCAGATTTACAAATCTAAAGCTCATTTTGATCCAGGACATACTGGATTTTCTATAAAGACATCTGCAAATGTGTATTTCAGAAAAAAGTCCCCAGATATTCTAGAAAGTTCATATTAAAGCACGTAAATATTTCTTTTTAAAAAATATAACCATAAATAAATCAGCCAAACTGTAGATTATATAAGCCCTTTAAGAGAACATTTCTGCAGGATGCATTTGAAAAAAAGTCTCAAATATCCGATTCCAATATACCAACACTGTTTATTTGCAATTCAAATATGTTTATGCTCAGCAGGCATCACCCACTGTTGAGTATACATCAAAAAGAGCTGCAGGATCCAACTGACAACAATGAATTCCCTCCACGCCAACATTGTTTTTCTCCTCACCAGAAAAAAAAGGAAAACATTTGGTCGTACCTGAAGCTCTCGTTCCAAGCTCAGAAGGTGGTACCTGTGCCAGGTAATGAACGCTGGACCTTTGTGGGAGAAATCTATGGCTTTGAATGGACGACCGGGACCTGCAGGGAAATAAAACGGTGGATCAGCTCCTAAATCAGGGTTTACATGGTAATAATGGCTAATAAAACTCAAAGCAAAGGATGCATTTTGTTAACAAATTTAAAAAATACTATTTATCTTCACGAATTGTGTTGTTTAAACTTCAGACTAATTCTAAAATCCAGTTTTTTGACAATTTTTAACTTTTTTTAGAAAGTTTCTATAAAATATTAAAGTATTCAAAGTCGGAACCATTATTTTATAACTAGTGACCCATTCAGTTATTATAGTGTATTTCAGATCTTTAGATAAATATCACATTTCTAGTGAAGTTATGTAAAGTTATGTACAGATTTACCAAGAAGAGTGTCTCTGACTGAGTAGTAATGCTGCCAGACGAAGAAGTCGTAGATGGAGACGTTGGCAAACTGTGGTTCTGTCCCGTTTGGTCCCAGCAGGCCCAGCCAGTGCTGCGTGGCAATGACATAATCAGGGTGGACGGTCGTCTTAGCCAGATCCAGAACATTCAGGAACTCCTGGAGCTCCTCGGGAGTCAAGGAGTGGATGTTCTTCCTCACAATAGGAGGTTTTCTCAGGTCACAGTTAGGACCGGTCCAACCAAACTTACACTGACCACAATCAAAACCTGCAAAGTTACCTACAACACAGACACAATATGGAATTTACTTATTTCTCATTGGTTTTCTGATGTGTATATTTTAAAATAAGACTATAAATCTCTCACCTGTACATCTGCAAGTCTGATTGAAGAATTTGGTCGGCCACCTCTCTCTGTCATCAACATTTCTGAGTCTGTACGGTCCCCCCCAGGGTTTGGAGTCGACCCGTACGGCGGTGCAGTTTCCTCTCCCTGTCAGAGAGCCACAAACGTTGGCAGGATCTGATCCCAGAGCAGGGCAGCACTGCTTGGACAGGATCCCCTCCACCGTGCAGCAAACTCGAGGAAACTGACCCTGCACCGGGTCAAGACAGAGAAGCAAAGAAACAAAACCAAGACCCAGTGCGAGCATCTTGATCCACGTGTTCGTTCCCTCCAGTTAGTGGTGACAAATCAGATCAAGCTTTAGATGTAATACATCGATTAGTTCCCCCACAAAAAGTGTGGAATCTCACTCAGGCACAGTCCCCCTGCTGTGTATCTTCAAATTAGATTCAGCGATATTGTTAACATCTGTGGAAACAACACTTAAAGCCGAGTCATGTTGTGTTCCAGCTGGTTACATGCACATTAAGAAAGCCTCTAATGTCTTTTCTTGCTTTTGTAGGGCTGCAGAGGATTAAACCGTTGGTCTTGTGATGATCACCTGACAGCAGGGTCTGTGATTTGCAGCCAGATTTGGATGAATACCAAGGAACTGTCTGAAGGGGCCATTATATTCTACAACCACACTTTCCTAAAAAAAAACTGTTGTTCTTTGTGACTGAGTCATTTGTAGTTATGAGTGTGCAATAATTTTTCTAAAAAGGCAAAATAACTTTCAGTTCCAGAGATAATTTAGGAGATTTTTGGAGTCAGTTCAGCCTGAAATAATTTGTAGAAGTAGACTTTATGAATTATGATTCCTTATGCACATTTTCAGACTTTTCATTAAGTTGAAAACAAAAACACTAAACATGTAAGCTGTAATGAGCAAAAACAGAGCAGAGCCAAACAGATAACGGGCAGCCACTAAACACATGACTCTATGTCAGGTAATATCTATGTCTGTGTCTCTATGTCTGATGTCAGGTCAGGAGGCCAGATTCCCTCCAGCAGCCTCGAGGTCAAAATCTAAACACAGATGTATTCATAGTTATTTTATTGTTGCTAAACTACATGTTATTTAGTCTTAACTTAAAGAAAAAGTTCTGCTTAAAACTTTTATCAAGTTATCTTTCAAAGCAGGTGTTAGATGTATTACTTCTAACTTGTATTTTATTACAAATGTTTCAATTTTACTGATAAAATGTTCCATTTAGTTTTTTTAGGTTATACTATGTAAATAATTTTATTTTTAATCTCTGAATTTGCTAATTCTTTACTTTTATTTCACTTTTTTCAGAAAATATTACAGCTGTTTTAGAAACAACTAATGAGTTACTAGTTTTACGTTATTAGATTTAATATGTGAAAGGGTGGAGTTTATGATCCTCAGTAATATGTTTTTAAAACCACTTTGTATTTGTAATCTTCAATTTTCAAAAGTAGAACTGAAGGTATTTATTAAAGGGTTCTTAAGAAATTGCAGCATAACTTAACAGAAACTTTACGCAATCAGCAGCAAAATGCATTTCATGGATTTTTTTTAATGCAGAGATGCCAAATTAAAATAAATAGCTTTAAAATGTAAATAAAGATGGGGAAAAAAAGCAGAAAGTGAACCTCCCTGTTTGCATGCATGCTAGTGTTAGCTTTGCTGCACAGCTAGCTGCTGCAAGAAGTTAGAAAAATAAAGAATTGTCTGAAAGTGAAGCTAACTAAAAAGATCTGTTCACTGATTTTGTCTTGTGGAAACATTTCAGACAGATAATTACAGAAGATTGTTGTTCATTTATTCATTTTCTATAGACACTTGTTCCTGTGCAGATCATGGGGGATTGCCTGTAGTAACAGTAATAATAAAACGTTCCTCCAGCAGTGACTCATGTCAGTGCTATGTGTTAGTGTTTGTGTTTTGAACATTTATAATGTGTTTCTAACATATCGTGTGAGGAGACACACACACACACACACACCCGTCACATTGCAGTTGTGGTAACGGAACAAGATAATCATTTTCTTTGTTTTATCACGGACGATTTCTCAGATAAGATATAATCCTGTGTGAGTTGCTTCTCCTATTGAAATCCGTTTTTTTTACTGCCCTCGAGACGTGAATGTGATGCATTTAAAGTTTTTTCTTGCACTTGTTTGACGTAGGAAAAAGCACCGCTGTCCTACTAAAATGTTCACAGCCAGTGAGACCTTTGATCCCTGAAGTCTTCTGACACAAACTCCTGATGCATTCCAGGAGGTTGGTCATATGATGGCTATGAGTTTAAATACTATAAATGGACATCTTTTTTTAACCCTTTCCCACATTTGGTACCTAAACTAACCCACAGAAGCTTTAATTAAGGCACATTTTTGACAAAAAATGTGAAATAATCTCCACTAAATACCAATTTTGTGGGTTGTCGACAGTGAAGTCTCAAGATATTTTTATTAGAGCTTTAAAAAAGCTTATCGTTTG
Organism: Callopanchax toddi; assembly: GCA_006937965.1. Taxonomy (NCBI): domain Eukaryota; kingdom Metazoa; phylum Chordata; class Actinopteri; order Cyprinodontiformes; family Nothobranchiidae; genus Callopanchax; species Callopanchax toddi. The sequence continues at coordinate 3,416,565 of SSNR01000002.1, read as the reverse complement.
CCACCGATTGGCATCTAAAAACATGATTTATTTATAAACTACAGTCTGATTTTCATTTAGACATGGCACCTTGAGAAAACTCCCCTTGTGAGTCGGTCATTAAGCCATTCAAGGTTCACCTCACCCAACAGGATTAGTGAGAGGAATTCTTCCAAGTCGAATGCATTTGTGTGAAACTACAATTATTTCCTGCTAACTTTAGTGCACACGCTGGTGTCGATGAATTCACTCATTTTGTTTGAAGTCATGGTTTTACATTTTTCTTTTACACACCAATTTGCAAATGTAATTCAGATGAAAGAAATGATATAAAAAGTTAAGCAAAACGTCTGCTAAGAGTTAAATTAAATAAAGAAGACACGTGAATTAGCAAACAGAAGACTTTCTTTAAATATTCACATGAATTTATTTCACTTTGAGATGATAAAAAGCTGGATGCATGTGGGGGTTTTGTATTTAGCTGCACGTTTGCATAAAAAAACTTAAAGTTCTCTTGTCTGTGTAGCTGGTTGCAATATTATCTGAGGGATTTGATCACTTATTATTTATATTAGCCATAGATTGAATGTATTTGCAAAAATGTATTTCTTTGTGCAGCTAATGCAAAAAATTTTTGAGTTTACAAACATGGATTGAGTCTTTATTTACCAGTAGGGTCCTGTTCAGCTTGTCACCATAACAGAGCAGTTGCTAATGTGATCTGCAAACTTTACATCTTTTAAAAATTGGAATCCCCAATTTATTTTTTACAGTGTACAAAAATATTTTTGGTCTGTGGAAATTACTTATGCAAAATTTGTAGTGGAGTAACTTTTTTTTAATTTACACTAAATTTAGGAAATGCTTTAGCAACATACATAAAAAAATAATTGATGCTATATTATATTAAAATAGATATTTAAACATTGTTCCTATAGCTCAACTGCAAACAGATGCATGAAAAAACTCAATACTTTAATTTAAGGTATTATTTGGATCATAATCAAATTTATTGTTTGCAACTTTGAGATGACATTTGAAATTTTAGTGCAAATTGTTTTAAAGTTTTTTATGCTGTATTCTGTGAAAGTTATGAATTGATTTTGACAAATTGATTCTATATGCTGAGTCCTGTCAATCCGACAGAGGTAATCAAACTTCATTATGTTCATAAAGTCACAAGTTGTTCACATTTACCTTTTTGTTAATTCATATACATTTTTACAATAAAATCCTAACCTAAAAATTCCCCCCAAAATGTGCAATGAATACTTTTAAAGCAACCTTCATTTTTCAGCAGTATTGCAATGAAGTAAAGTTCTAATAATACTGTATTTAACTGAATCATAGATCAAACCAATGAGTTCATATTTAGTTAAATCACTTTAATAAAATCAGTAACCTGGAGGTGTTTCCATCAGCTACTGTAAAGAACTTCGTCTCTGCACCCACTATTTCTGATTTTAATAAATAAACGGAATCCATTATTCCAGCTGAAACACAGGATGGTGCCAGAGAGCCACATAATGACATGCAACACATGGCTGTGAGAGTAAAACAGAGTTATACAAATTTAAAGGAACAGAAAATCAGTCTGAAAGAGGACCCTGTCCTCTTGTGATAAAAGACATTTCAGCTCTTAATAGTTAAACTCCTTTTTCATCTCTTGTTTTTCATCTTTTCATGTGAATTTTAATCAGGTCCAACATTTGCATAATGATCCACCCTCGTCTAAGTGTAACGTCTTTTAAAGGAAAGATGCAGATGAGAAGACGTGGATGGAGAAATGCTTCCATTTACTTCACCTGTTGAACGTTAATGCCCACTCTGAATAGGTTTCACAGCAGCATGTATTCGGTAAATAATGGAAGGCTTTTTACATTTCTAATAGAGGCCACTTCAGCTACATTTACAGTGAACAGAGGTCTGTATCTAATTTTAAGCAATCGGTTTAGCTTGTTTTTGCTAATGATATGTAACTTGAGGAGGCATTCAACAGCTCTGCTGGGCTTTTTTAATGAATATTTATATTTTCTCTTTTTAAATCAGCTCATATATTACTCCACACAACACAAACCCTGGGGAACAGAAAATAGACGATGTGGTTTGGTCATTTCTTGCACCAAAAAACGGCAAAATAAAGTGCTGATAGAATAATATAAAACAGCCTATGGACTGAAATTAAAATTGTATTCTATGGGAGTTTATATTTATCCATTCATCCTCTTCTTCTACTTAATCAAGGTCAGGTCAGGAAGGAAACGAACATATGACTGTCTAATGACAATCCCCAGCTCATCCTGGTCGATCGCATGAGTTCCAGACCAGAGAGGATATTTCATCCCTCCAGTGAGTTCTGAGTCTGCCCTGTGGTTCCCTCCCAATGAGATGTGCTCAGAAATCTGCAGAGGAAGGAAGGCAACCAGTCCAGAAGGCATCTGACAACCTCGTCAGACTCCTACCGATGAGGAGGAGCAGAGGCTCTATAGGAGCTCTTTATCTTTAAAGTACGCTACAGGAAACTCATTTTAGCAGCGTTGATCTGTGATCTTAGTCTTTTGGTTATGATCCAAATCATATGGAGGTCAGGAGGAATGGAAGTCAGGCACTGAGAACCTAAATGTGCTGATCTCCAAAAACTGGCTACAAATGTATCTGTAAAAAATAATACAGCAAGCCAGCTTTTATAAGGTGTGACTGATATTTTTTAAAGTGGGTTTTTATTGGTGTTCTGTGTATTTACTGTACATATTATAAGGTATTTGTTTCACATTTTCCTATATGGACTATTTCACTGATTTCCATGATATAATGGGATTGGCTGTAGGTTTTTTTAAAGACCTTTCCAGCATAATATAAGGAGGTCTTCAGTATCATGCAAAATGCTTCCTGATCTTGAAAAGCTCTAATGAAAACAGCTCTAATGACTGAACATTTCTCTAAAACTATAATATCAACTCTAAAGTTTAAATGTACAAAACAAATATGCAGAAACACACCAAGCAAGACCACAAAGAAAAGAAAAGAAAAGAATACCAAGAGTTCAATGTGTTTAAAAAATGTATTTTATACTTCTATAAAATCCATTGTTTTATTTCAAATTTATTGTTTTCCTAATTATATTTTGTTGCTCATTCAAAATAATCTAATACCGTCAGAACAAGATCATTACAGCATTAATAAAATCCACTCGGAAAATATAGGCAAACATCAAAACTAAATAGAATATACTTTTTTCATATTGCAGTTGACTGGCTTTAGATCTAACCTGCTACAAAACTGCATCCATTTCCCAAAAAACATCCCATGTTTTATCACAATCACACACCTCCCATATAAAACATATTTTATTTTTATAATAAGAAATAAATATCTGATCAATGGGACATACCACACAGAATAATGTATTGTAGTATTTCTTTATAATAAATGCATCCTCTGAGAGCCAGATGAGATATATGCAGTGTCTCCTGACAATAGCAGGGGGGCAGTGTTGCTGTTTCTCTCAGCCTTTGGTTTCCTGAAATGACTGGCCTCTAACAGTTTGCATTACTTTCCCCCAAATATGCCATGAAATAGCCTGGGATTGGACATCTTTGTACTTTAACTGTCACCATTTCAAATCTCAAGCATGCCGGGGAGTGACTGACAGTATATACAGAGGCCCAGGTGCTATGCAGTCATGTGAAATGAGTTGCCTGTATGGAGTTTTAATCCTCTTTAAGGCTCCTATCCATCTCCAAATTAATATCTGGGGGCCACATATCCCTCTGCACCGGTTTGTACTGGCGTAACCCACTTCTTCCCCTGCAAACCGATCAAATTATTCACTGTAAAATAAGATTAATAGTTATGCTCATGAAACACGCTTTAGGTCAATTATTTGGGAGATTCCGACGATATTCTCATTACGCCGCAAAGCCGATTCAAGGACGAGCAGCATGGAGAAGTGTCTTGTAGATTTAATTGCCATCAAAGGTCAACATGCGTTCAAATTGGCGAAGATGCTATCCATTTCCACCAGAAAGAAGAGCAGAGTCATATAGGAAACCTATAATGCTCATTACATGCAGTAAAATGGGTCTGTCCTAATTACCAATCAGGCTCTTGTACTATTAGAAATGGAAATTAAAAATACAAAACAGACCCCTGGGCATCATTCACTTAGAATATATTAGAGATTTCCTCTTATTCTAATGTTGGCATTTAGAAAAATTGAATTTGTGAAACTTTCTCGATGCTAAAGGCAGCATCTCACTTTTTCTTATTTAGGACAAAATCTTTTATTTTATTTTATTTTTTTGTGGAACATTAAAGAGGACTTGTTTGTGTCTAAAACAGTGGTGTGGTATATTTTTTTGTTCGTCTGGCTTCAGAAACACAAAACTCCACTGTTTATTTCTCTATCAGAATATTGGCTAGACCCTTCAGTGATTCTTTCTCCAGTGATTCCCGCCCACCTCTCTGGCAGCTTACCGATTTACATTCGAGCATAATGCAAGCATTAGAGGAGGCACAAGGCAGCCCTGATAAGTTACAAAGTGCTCCGGGGGTAAACCTCGTAAGAGAGGGTTTGGAGTTATTTACAGCGTTCAAATCCTTCAAAAATTCCTGTCTGGGGGATGAGATTGGTTTTGCAGCTGATGCTTTGCACACAAAGCAAAACACAATGCATATATGTGTGTGTGCGCGTAAAGAAATCGGGGTTGTTTTGTCATAAATGACCAGATGACATTAATTCTAATTGACTGATCTCATCCTCATGCTCAGGACCAGTTTGTGTGGACACAAGGGTCCTGTCAAGGCACAATGCTGCACACAAAGCAACAAACACTAAGACTAATTTAAGCACTCAGGACAGAGAGAAACGGAAGAAGAAAAAACTGATTTTTCAAAATGCAATTTAATTTTCAATGAAGCACCACTTACTTGTTGTATGGCATTCTCTATTCAGAGATATGTTTTGATTGTGCAGTTCTCATAATAAGAGTGCTAGAAAATTGCAAAGCCATTACAAAGAAGGTTAAAGGCAATGGAATTCTTTCCTTATCAGAAATGCTTTCTGTACAGTTGTTCCATTTGAAATGCATTTAATTGCAAATAGAAAAGAGGAGAGAGAAGGCCAACAATGCGCGAGGCTGAAGCGTTTTTTTCTTCCTTTCTTGTCTTCTTTGAGTGCACGTATTCAAATCTGAGCGGGCAGACAATGAGGGAAAGGAATCGTGCTCTGAATAGCCTCCCTCTACTCTTTTCATTCGCAGACCAATCCGCAGCCGGCGTCTTTTTCTCGTGTTGTCAGGGGCGGGCTTTGCTCTCAAGACCCAAACTTTTTTTTTTTATGCATCTGTGCAACACTACATCTAAATTTAACATCTATGACTATCCATCCATCCATCCATTTTCTGTAGCCGCTTATTCCTCCACAGAGGGTCGCGGGGAGCTGGTGCCTATCTCCAGCGGTCAAGGGGCGAGAGGCGGGGATCTATGACTATGTTGTTGTTTTTTTTTAGGGAGGCAAAAATGCAGCTCATCACTTTCGTCCTCCAGAAACTTTGACCAAGTTTCAACCTGGGACTCTTTTTCCCACCCGTATCTCTGAAGGGGGGGGATAACAATGTGCTTGAAGCCTGCGCCCCTTTTAGAGGGAAGTTGATAGAGAAGACACCCCCCTCTCTTTCTCCAGAAGATATGCTGACAGTCTCATGAACGCAGGAGAAGTTGAAGCAAGAAAGTGCATCCCTCAAAACTTTCCAGTGCAGTGCAAGGAATTCTATTTTTTTCTCTCCTCCCAACAAAGATTTATACATATTTATACAAGCCCAAATACTGATAGGAGGCCGGTAGAAGAAAATCTTGGAATTGCAGAGGTAAACTATATGTAAATGCCATAAAGTAATAGACTTGTAGTGCAAATCACACCATTTTATCTTTAATTTTGCTTTCGTGCCCTCCCCACTCCCACCCCCCCATCCTCTTTCCTCTGGCTTAAAGGTGCATCAGAGATATGCATTTAAGCATATTCAGAACACGGGGCGTGAAATTAAATGTGTGGCAGAGTGAGAAAAATATACAGACGCTGGAGATGCCTTAAAAATAGTCATTTATGCAGATGGAGAGGAGTGAAATCATTTGCAATGGGATGACCCTCTCCGAGCATTTCTCCCCTCACTGTTCTTCCCTAATCTCTCACTGTATCTTCATTTTTCATTGAACTCGCCAGTTTGCTGCTAAGCAGCCTTGTAGATAAGGCAAAGTGCTAAAAGGAGACGACAGAAGGAGCTCAGTGGGCCCGTTTCTATTGCACTTTCACCCAAGGCAATGGGCAGAATTTAACGGATTCCTTCCAACATATGTTTTTGCCAGATAAGTAAACAGTGTGTGTCGGAAATGAAAAAAAAAAGCATTTGCAATTTAATGACATTACAGCTCCCAGCTTAGCCCGCCGTGCTGCGAGGCGAGGAGCAGAGAAAGGGGAGAGCGGAAGAATGGAACCGGGTGTCATCAATGTTTTTTTTCTCTCTTCTTCCTTGCAAGAAGCAGCACTGAATTCTTCTTATTCTTTTCAAACCCTCTTCCCTTCTCCATCCCTTCCTGCTATTTTGTTCTGTTGCCCATACTGTAGTTTCCTCACCTTTGTTGCAATGAAATTATCTATTATTTTATTCAAGAAAAGAGAAAAACTTGTCATCCTTTTGCCATCCTACCATCTTCAGCATCTGATTCTCTGAGGTATCTGCTCTGGCCTTATACCTCCACCCACTCCCCATCTATCACCCCACCCCTTCTCCCATCCCCATCCTCCTTTGTTTGGCTTCACCAAAAGTGCAATAGATGTTTGGCACAAAAAGAAGAACAACCCTCCATGTTGTTACGATATCCAACACCTAAAGTGAGGAGCAGCGTGGAGAGAGAACCGCCTCGGAGGGTAGATTTCAGTGGCAGCGAACGATCCATCCACCTCGTGTAAAACTCAGTGATTTCCTTCTTTTCTCCCCACCGGCTGACAGGCAGCTGCCTTATTATAGGAGGCTAATTGTGCAGGAAAGCAGATTATGAGAGTGGTAGGATGTACTCCTTGACCATGTGCTAATGTGATGACAACTTTGGGGACGCTCTAAGCAAAAGGCGTCGCACGCCAGAGCACTTTTGGCACCGGCGATAATCTGCCTTTGGTATTAACTCAGCAAACCGGCTTGTTTGAGTATGGATCAATCGCTCGCTCATTATTTTTTTTTACAAGAAGGCATTATATTCAAGGCGCTTTCCCTGCTGTTGATCTCTCATTAACCATGCTATGTAAATGCACTAGCAATCCCCCCTCAACCCCTCTCCTCACCCCTTGTGTTAAGGGATACGTCACCCCAGGGCCCCGAGCTCGCAGAGGCATGTTAAGGAGAAGAAGGGGCAGGAAATTTGGGTCAGCTGCCTGCGCCAAGAACTTGAATTTCAGGTTTCGCTTAAAGCACCCTGCTCAGCTTTTCTCCTCTAATGTCTTTTTGTTTGGTGATGTTATGTTTTAAATGTCAGCCCTGGAGCTGTCCAGCAATTTAGCACACACAATAAAGCCTGTTTTGCTAATGCTTCCAAGTCTTCATGTTACCTCTGTAATCACTGCTGGCTGCAACATTACACACACTCCATTCACTCAGGGCCTTTTATCATCTATTCACTACACATGGAAAAAAGGTTATAAAGGTCCAGGAAGAGGTGAAAATAGAACAGGACAAAGAGAAATCTACATGCAACCAAGCTGACTTATCTGTCGGAGCAGAAAGGACCTTACATGTCAACACGTTCTCACTCCCTACTCCTCACATATCAACGCATCAGGTACCCACCATTTGTCAATAATGAAGTATGGGGAGCTCTAATTGAAGAACTCCCTAAACATCTGTATTGGATGACATGAAAACATGAAATTTTGCTACAATACTTTTACATCTGAAGTACTTTTTAAAACTTTTTGTTCATTGGCCTTCACCTTTAACATATTTTGTCCCATCCTTCCATCCATTTTCCTCTGCTTATATGAGGTCGGGTCACGGGGGCAACAGCCTAAGCAAAGATTTCCAGGTTTCCCTCTTCCCAGCCTCTTCGGCTGAACACCCACTCTGTTTTTCCCTCTTTCATGAACAACAACACCTTATCGTGATGGAGGGGTTTGAGTTTCCCCATAGGAGCTACGTTGCCAGGGGGCTTCATGCCCATCCATGGTAAACAGGTCCTAGGTAAGGGACCAGACAAAGTGCAGACCTATTATGATGATAAATATCGATGGAAACAGAGTTCCCTTGCCGGGACGTGGGTCACCGGGGGCCCCTTCTGGAGCCAGGCCTGGAGGTGGGGCACTTTGGCTAGCACCTGGTGGCTGGGCTTTTACCCATGGAGCTCGGTCCGGCACAGCCAGAAGAGGAAACATGGAACCCCCTTCCCATGGGCTCACCACTCATGGGAGGGGCCAAAGGGGTCAGGTGCAGTGTGAGATGGGCAGTGACCAAAGGCGGGGACCTTGGCTGATCCTTGGCTACAGAAGCTTCTCGGTACATTTTTTGTCCCACTTCTCTAAATAAATACAATGTTTTACCGTCCGGTTTGGATAACAAAGCTCTTTCATTTATGTTCTATTTTTTTAACAACAGAAAAATTACAGTTTTAATATGGAATGAATGTGCGGGGAGCCGGTTTGACATTATAGAGAAACACATTTTTTAATGAAAGTTTTCAATGAAGTCAATAACATCTTTTTCATACTAAATCAGCATTGCTGATGTCATAGTATGGGACCACACCTGTAGTACAACTTGAACCAGTAGATTGTTTTTGTACCATAAAACACTAAAGCGTTAGCTCACAAAGTTGCTGTTGACAGTTTTAGGAGTTAATAGCAAGTCTGTGTAACAGTCAGTGATATATATACTGAATCTAATTTTGTAAATAAAATGTGCATTAAGCAGTAGCCACTGTTAGCCAATCAGGTTCAACACTGGCTGGCATTATTACATATAATCATCCATGGTACAGTCACAGACAATAGGCTCATGTCTTCTTGCCACTTTGTAAAGTCTGAAGGGTTCTAATAGGGATCAGTGAACCCAGACTTGATCTGGGATGCATACAAATACCGCAACTGTACTGTACAAGTCAGGGAAATACTGCAAAGTGAATTCATAGAGATATTACAGATTGTGTGAGATTATTGCGCATGTCCTTTCCAACAATAAGGCTACAATTAAAGGCATATTGACACATTTCTATAATATTTTCTATAGTATTATAATCATGTTCATCAGGTTTCTGATTAAACCTAGAAATAAAAATGTTTAAAATGTCATAAATTCTGCAGTGATTTAAGGGACAAAACTAAAATGTATAACTGAAATATTTTTAGTGTGTGCTAGGATAATGGTATTATTAATACTATGATTTCAAACTCTCTCTCTCTCTCTCCCTCTCCCCCCCCCCACCCTCCCTGCCTCACCCTCCCTGCAGAGAGAAGTAAGAAGGATCCAGGTCTGACAGCAGCAACACTCTGTAAGAAGATTGTAATTCTTTCTCTAAGTTGGACGAGGCAGCAGGCGCTGCTAGAGGCTCAAAATAGGAACATAACCTCATCACAGTGTCTCCCACAAGACGGGGGTCAAGACAGAAAATGATCCAATGGGTGTTGGAGCAAGAAAAGTCCATCTCATAGGTCTTAGTTGCTGATTGTGGTCAACAAGCTACCTGGTCTCCACATGGCAAGATCTACAGGTACCGGTACTCAATTCTGTGAGAAAAGTCCGTGGTCATCTGACTGAGTCCACTGATGCTCTGTCTGCTGAGGACTATGTGCTTGAAGCCTGTCCTTCAGATGTTCAACAGTAGCATTCTTCTCATGAAGGACACAGAACTTACAAAATCCATAAAGCGCTCAATACTGGAGTACTTGAACAGTAAGATGACCCAGTGGTTGTAGTTGTTCACGTGAAAAAAACTACACGAATAAAGAGGAGCTGGTAAACAAAAGCCACGCTCATCTTCTCGGTCTTTTGTTGTGCATTAATTATTCACTTAACTTGTTCTGTACACTTTGTTTTACATAGTTTAATGTTATGCTGGTGTTTTGAAATACACTAGATGCATCCACTATATTTCAAAACACCAGCATAACATTAAACTATGTAAAACAAAGTTTAATGTTATGCTGGTGTTTTGAAATATACTAGATGCATCCACTATATTTCAAAACACCAGCATAACATTAAACTTTGTTTTACATAGTTTAATGTTATGCTGGTGTTTTGAAATATAGTGGATGCATCTAGTGTCTCACTTCCTGTCTGGTGCATGTAATTTCTTCAACTTCATGAAAATCCATATCCAGCATCCAGAAAAAAATAGACTTGATGCGGAACGTTAACGGAGCTCCGCATCCGTGTCAGAGCCAGTGTGAACGCTCTGATGAATTGTTTGCAGGGGAAAAATCCTGACTGATTAGCATGTTTCAGATGCTACTGTGATGAAACATCATCTGCAGTCGTTTGAATGCATAGAAACCTGCAGAAATGATTGTTTACTGTAGTTTCCTGTTTTATTCACTTACATGAGTCCCTAATGACTTGTGACTGGTGGCTAATAGAAGAAACTGTATATAATCACACTGTTTAAAAGCATTGTCTTTGCTAAAAATGCCAACATTAGTGCACTACGGTGGCCAGGACGGTTCAACGAAAAGCAAAACTGATAACACTATGACATTATCAACAACACAACATTCCCGACAACACAATATTAGCAACAACAAAACAACACTAGCCCACAACAACAAAAGCCACAACACTGCATTAGCAATAACGCAACAACAAGCGCCCACAACACATCAACAAAAGCTACAACAGAAATATTATTATACAAATAAAAACATCAAATGGAAGTTGTGGTGCATCGGAACATATGCTAAAACAGAAGTTATGCTAACATGGATGCTAATACCTTAGTCACGTCAAAGGATATATTTTGCGTTTTGTCATGGGGTGTGTGTTTTTGTGTAGATGTTAAATCAGTTGTACACTAATGAGTATAACCAATGTTCTGTTAGCTTTGTGTTCTGTTAAGTAAAGTTTAACAGAAAAAAGTTACAGTAAAAACATAAGAAAATGCTGTGTTATGGCATAAACATGAATGAGAGACAAGACATGGGATAACAACAGAGTTCGGCACCTGGTCATTAAAGGGTCACATCCCGTCAATAGGGAACAGACAATAACGTTTTTCTATTCTATTTTAGTCAAAGCCACTTGCACAAAGTACATTGTACATCTCTTTCAATACTGTTCTTCCACACATGTAAGAGTTTAGCATGTTTGTTATTAAATGCATGTTTTTTGCGACTTAAATATTTTCTTTATAACTGCAATTTGTTAATAACACACAATGTTGTCTTTGTTTTGTAAAGAATGTGAATTTACATCAAATCAACATCAGACTGGGACAAAAAAGCACAACAGTTCTAATATGTGAACGTTTTGAATGTATTTACATAATTAGCAGGCCTGTCCGTTTGTTTAAACATAGAATTATTATGTATATTTTGTTAGTTCTTATGTAAATAAATCATTCAAAAATGAAGAAGGACTACAACCGCAAATCTGTCCAGACCAATCAAAATCTTCAGCATCAGTGTACTAATGTTACTTTTACAAATGTGGTAACGTCACTTCCGTTAGTCGTACGTTCAGCCAATCATCTAGTGTGATGTAATCGGCAGATGCAGGCCAGTACTTTTAAGGGACAAATATACATGTGAATATGAGTTTCTTGGACTCACCTGTCTCATTTTAGCTTCAGGCCATGCACATGTTTTAATTCCCTGCATCTTTTAATCTGCAGAGATGATAAGATCTACATCCTCCAGCACATCTGCAGACACCACCTCTCCCACTGTGGCACCTCCAGCTGCTACCATGGTGTCCAAAGAATAATCATCGCCCTGATGCTCAACAGAAGTACCATCGAATCATGGAGCAACCAACAATAGCTTTACCTAACATTTGAAGGATTTTTTTTTCTAATAACTTTGGTCAAAAAAATAGTTTTTAATAGCAACACTGTTTCCTCCCTCATCTGTTTTTGACTGTTTTGACACGTGACTGGATCTTTGACTGAATTAGCTGTCAGGATGTATTGTGCATCAAATTAAAGAGGGGGGGGGGTGAAGATTTCAACTTGTTTACTCATTTCTCACACACAAACATCCTACAATTCAGGGCACTCAGACATCTGTTTGCGTGACAAGGGATCACGCAGCACGTGGTTTGGGATAACGCAGGTTTCCGCCGTGTTTGGCTCCAGCACACGCCGGCACGGTGAATGACGCAACAGGAAAACGGAGCTGACAGCACACAGGCATCAGCTCTCTCTCTCTCTCTCTCTCTCTCTCTCGCGCTTTGCGCCCTACATACACAAAGCTCTTGTTGTTGTTAGAGCAGTGCGTTAGCTCTGTGTATTTTTACACCTGTCTGCGCCAATATCAAAGTGCAAAGGTTGGCTTTTAAACATTCAACTTCATTTGTGTCTCCTGTATGAGTTTATTTGTGGAAGAGAGGGGGTAAAACACACACACACACACACACACACACACACACACACTGGTGATGCCAAGGCTTCACTCCTGTTTTTAAAAAGGTCTGTCAGAGAGCAATGTTCCACCTGACCCATTTTATTTCTTTGAATGCAAACAACTTCAGTGTGTGCTGAAAGTTTCTTGCTTTTCCATGCATGTGTCACACCAAATCTGTATGTATTTGCACACTTTTAATTGCTGTTTGCTTGTATTTTGCATGTGCAAAATAAAGGAAAATAGAAGGGGACCTCTCTGGGGCTCAAAAGAAAGGAAGAGAGATGAGCGTCTGCAGGTACTTCAGCAGCTCCCAGCTTTGTATCATCTTTCCCAGCTGCACGGTGAGAGTGAAGGCCAGACTTTTGATTGCTGTCCCTGTTCCACATCCTTTCACGGATTTCTTTTCTTCCCACACACAAGCAAAACAAAGCTTTTCAAAAGCCATTACCCTCACTACAAGCCTTTTTTGTGCTAACAGAGAACATGGAAAGTGTCCACCGTGTGACGGCGAGGCGGCGTGGTGTCTGAGGTGGCCCTGCATGTGATGTCTGCCACCATTTCTAATAGATTTGTTCTGAGGACCTTCACATTACCTCCCAATTAGGGTATGAAGTCATGCTCCTTCATCAGTAGAACTAATGGCACATTTCATGAGCCAGGCATGTTTTGAGATTAAAGGCGTGTTTTCTGCTAAATGTGATAAGGTGCCCACACAAAATGATTGCCTGACTGTCATCAAGGTGCGTGCACTTGCATCCTTTATGTTGTCATTAGTTTGGTTGTTCCAGTGTGTTACACCGTGGCTGCAAAGATGCAAGAGGAAAACAAAACTGACAGCTCAACATTTGACAAGATCCACTCTTTAAATAAACAGAAACTGGGTAAATCAGCTGCAGCTTTAAAGGAAAAACAAAAAAGAAGAATGACACAAAACGTCACTGAATGCATCCATCCCTCAATATTCAACCATTCGCTCTGGATCCACGTATCATTTGGAAATGATCTATTCTGCCCGTTAATTACAACAACTCTGCAGAATTTGATTTGCTAAACGGAGATATCACAATGCAGTGTGGGGGTCCTAAATCAAGCCTCGCACCATAATCCTGTTAAAATGTAATAAATAATCTCTGTGCACTAATGTTGGCAATATTTCATTTTAATAAGTTCTTGTAAAATTGAGAAGGAAAGAGGGGGGGGGGGATTGATGGCTCTACAGCTCACTCAGTTGTGAGTGTGCAGGAGGAAATCATTCCTCCTCATTAAAGGTGCAATCTTCAAGTCTCCCCCCTACACACACACTCACACACCCCTCCAGATCTTTGTTGTAATAACTGGAGAAAATAATCTCTTTTATTGATAGGCACATGTAGCTGAGAGTATGCCAGCTGACAGGTACTTATCTTTTCGCCTGTGTCCTGTGTTAAAGAAAGATATAATTCTTTGTGACTGTTCCTCGGGGCATCAGCTCTTCAACGTCATTATTTCTACTTAACCATAGATATATTTTCCCTTGAAAACCTGAGAATTAATAGGAGAACCAGCAATCTCAGCCAGCGGTCATTTGGAAATGGAACAAAAAATGTCATGTCAGTTTAGGGGAACGTTTATTAAGGCTGCTCACAGACATTATTCACAATTTATTGATGGACGCATATAGAATAATCTTCTGCTTCATGTTTTTGGGTTATTAACTTAATGATTTCTGTGACTATTTATAAAAGAAAATCATCCAAAACAAACAAGTTCTCTTTAAGTTCACGTGTTTATGTTTAGAAATTGTTCGCAAACTGATAAATTTCAGTCTGATCTTTTAATAGTTTTTTTTATAATTTGTAAAAGAGTTTTTATTATTGGAACAATAAATATGGAAGTGAAGTCATTTGTGTAGTGAGGTTCTTTAAACAGCAGTGGGAGCTTTAGAGTCAGAGAAGCTGCAGAGAAAAGTGTGTTCTCACTTAAAGGTTTCCTTCTGTGAAACTGATATTACTGATATGTTCAGGCTGGTCTTTTTACAGTCAGAAGCTCAACTATAGTTCCCTCTTATATGAATAACAAGGCAAAAAAGATGAGTGTCAAAATTCCCTTCAGAAATTATTTTTTCTTCTTTTTTTTTTTGTCAAAATTAAATTGAATTGCAACCAAAAGAAGTTATTGTTCATCTTTTTGTAGCTTTTCTAACATTATAATAACATTTATGACACAAATGAACAAAACTGGTCATCTTCTTTTTTTAATAACTGTAAAAATCTGTATTTTTCCTTAGCTTTCCTGTTTTTCTTTTTGACGCAAATATTTTTGAGGTCCAAATTGAACTAAAGAAAAGAAGCTTCTCAGAAAGTTACATCTTCTGTTCGTCACAAGACGAAAAACTATTTAAGAGCAGCTTTTCCCTAAATTCAAATGAATATGAAATGAAATGTATAATTTTCCCAACAAAGTTATTCACCTCAAAATAGAGTCAGATACCAAAATTTAGGAGGTACAACATAGAAAAAATGGATTTATTTTTGTTGCATTTAACAGTAACTGATATAATTTTCTAAAATTCCTTCAAACTACAATAAAAATGAGTCTTACACTGATAAAATCATGTTTTATGAGATGCTAGAGACTTCAAATACTCAATTTTTCTAGAACGATGTTGCATTTTTCCATCAGCAATGAGGCTGATTCCTGACATTTTACTTAAAAAACAACTTGTGCAAAACGTATATCTTCATAATAGAATTCAGCTATGAATAAAACTGAGTAAAATATAGTTTTTTTCTTGAAATTGTGACAGAATTCTGCAGAACTCACCTCATCTCCCCCTCCCTATCCATCTATTTGCCCCCAACCTAATTCAAGCGTTCCCCCTCTGAACCCCAGCCTGGGTGCACTGACTTATTGCATTATGTACTATTAAACAAACTTGGACTTCTTTAAAGCAGAGTCAAACTTCAGAGGCTGCGTGGCCTGTTTGTAGGGATGGACTGTACAGTACACACAGATTTCTCATTTCTCCAGGTGACCTTGGGCACAGCGACACGTACGGTTTTCAGGCTTTGATTTGCCATGTTGGGGAAAAGGTGCAATGCAAGATAATTTTGGCTTTTTCCCCCGTTCTCCCCCCACCTCCTTTCCTCCTGGGAGCATAGAGAAGTAAGAAATACAGCGGTTCATACTCTAGAGATTACAGGTAATATGACACACAGCCTTCATAAACATTCTTGACCCAACCTGATGATGGAGATATTGCTTCAGGAGAGACTTTTCACACTTTGATTTGCCTAAAATGAGATGGAGAAGTGAGTGATCAGACTCTTTGAGGTTCCTTGCAGAGAGGCCAGCACTGGCTGTGTATGTCTCCCAGCATTACACACACACACACTTACACACATATGCAATGACAACCAGGTGAGCAGGAAGCAGACTTCTGCAAACAAACTGAGAAAACATCCTCAAACAGATCATATTGATGTTTTATTCATGTCGGAGAAATACTAAAACGAGCCATCTCGGGCCATTGAAGCCAGGTGATAATCCACATACTTCTGGGCTAGCCCTCGGCGAATCAGGGATGAGCGAACTATTGTGCATCCCTCTAAGGTCAACATGGTTGAACCGGCGATACATATGTTCATTTGCCTAATCTCACTTCTATAAATGTCTTACAGGCACATAAAGGGTTTAACACTCACACACAATGATATCAGGGCATCAGACGGGCGGCTTAGGAAAACATGAGGCAGACGGGGTTCTGAATCTGAAAGATTTATAGTCTATCAATATATAATATACATACATAAAAATACCAAGCCATGTGATGTATGAAGGTTTCTTTGTACTTATACACTTTCTAATCATATTTAAGTTGCATAAGGACAATTTAAAGGGCCTTAGATTGAATAATTCAGTCATAAAATCTTTTATTGATCTTTATAATCATACATTTTAATTTTAATACTTTGAAAAGTATTAAGGACATTACAAGGTGCCATGAGGCTGCGTAATTTCTAACAAAAAACAAAACTTTTGTTATTTTGTTAAGTTTTTTTACTCTAATAAAAGCATCATGATGTTGGGGTTTTTGCAGAATTTGTTTTTCTATTTAGTCATTTAAATTTTTTT
This sequence comes from Callopanchax toddi, assembly GCA_006937965.1. Lineage (NCBI taxonomy): Eukaryota > Metazoa > Chordata > Actinopteri > Cyprinodontiformes > Nothobranchiidae > Callopanchax > Callopanchax toddi. The sequence goes on along the minus strand of SSNR01000002.1, from coordinate 3,399,875 downwards.
GCATATAATTTATGATCTACATAAAATAATTGTTTCATTGATTTTGTGCATTTAAAGTTTTTAATGTATTATTTGTGAGTCTTATTATTGCATGAGTAAAGCTTTAGATTTGACTGCCATTTCAGCACTTGATTGCTTATTTTAGAATTTTTGATTGACAAACAAATAAAATCAGGGGTAAAAAAAAACACTGGCTTCAGTTTTGAAGAACATTTATTATCTTAAATGCATTTTTGCAAAAAATCTAATATTTCTGCTGTTGTTTTAAAAAAAAGTTGGTATAGCTAATTCATGAGTGAGTTATTCCCATAATGATGAAAAAAATGTAGATGTGCATCAATATAATATAATAATTTTTAATCCTATGTCACTGAAACTTGCACAGAATTTACCTGGGAATAATATATATGTTTTTTTATTACATTATTATTTTACATTACCCAATTTCTGTTATTATTGAATATAAAATCCCACTGTCTCCAAATGAGTTTTAAGAAAAAAATGCAAAAAACATTTTTGTTTTTGCATGCATGCAAATGCAAAAACAAAAATGTTTTTGCATTTTCTGGGCAATAAAGGGTTAAAATGACCCAAAAAAAAAAAGGGGGGGGGGGGGTTCTAAAAATCATTCACTAAAACTTTTTTACATACTGATCAGATTTATTTTTTGCTCTGAATCCTAAAATCAAAAGTTTCCTCAAACTTTTTTTCTTTCCTTTATCTGAATCTTCACCTTTTTCCTGCTCAGTTCCCATCTTAGACAAAAAGAGGAAGAAAACACACACACACACACACACACACACACACATAGGCTATCTATTCAAAAGGCATTTAGTCCATTTCTTTCTTGGCCGGTAAACCTATTCATCAATTGTTCTGGCTTGTAGGTCGCATTCTAATGCTAATCTAGCGTGTTAAATATCTTTTTGTTCCCCCTTTCACCGTTTTGTCATTCAGTTTATCCAGTTTTGGCCACCCATTTTATTTATTTATGCGCCTGCTCCCATTCATGCGCTCATGTATTTTTTATTATGTTGTTTCACTGTCATGCAGTGTCAACTCACTCCATTCAGTGAGGGCTACTTGAAGGGCTCGGAGGGACAAAGCGTGTACACATTGCACCGCTATTCACTCCGGCCAGCTGGATCGACTGAAAAAAAAAGAAAAGAAAAGAAAAAGGAGGAGAGAAAAAAAAGCTCGTGAAAAGAAATCCTCCACAATGGACACAGAAGGAGTGGACAATGCTAACAGTTTTCCAAATACCACTGATTGCTTTCATCACAATGAGGGAAAGCAGGCGCTTTTGCTGAGCTCCACTTCAACAAACAACACTCTCACAAAACCTCCCCAACCCACGTTTTTGTTCCCACACAAAACCTCCTCGACCGTCTAAACGCTCCCAGAGCTGGACATGAGAATCAAATAAAAAGTCTCCCTTTAGGGAAATAAGAAGAGAAATACCTTAAGGCTTTATATCAAAAGAAAAAAATATATATATGCGCCTTTTCTTAAAGTCATTTTTGCAAAACATTTTAATTATTTTAAATTTAGATCAGTTTTCTAATCCCGGAGCATGCAGGAGGAAGTTCCGTGGAGAGCAGCGATGGAGGTGTTACAATGCAGAGCACAGAGCTGAAAGGGTTTAATTAACCGTGACGGAGATAATTATCCCTGGACTGTCCAAATTAGTTTTGCATAATCGCTCTGATCCGTATGAATTCATCTGTCGGTGTAATCTAGACGCGCCTTTTCTTTTATTTCCCTTTAAACACGTCATAAAACCCCCTAACGGACACCTGCTTTGCAAACACACATTAAAATCAGATTTCAACACTTTTTTTGTTGTTCCTGCAGCCTAAAACGCACTTTCTCCCCTTTTCCCCCTCCCCTCCCTTTCCCTGGGAACAGAAAGCTTAGAGCACCGCGCAGTTTTATCTTCCGTCCTATTCACGATTAAAATTGTGATAAATAAGGTTTTTGGCTCTTGATAACAATGGGCTGATTTAGATTTACCTCCCCCAGTAATGGCATTGAAAGCGCGGACAAAAGCGGCCTTTGGAGGATACCTTACACTTCACCTGGGCTGCAGCAGCAGCAGGAGAGAAAAAAAGAAAAGATACCAATCTTGTTCATCTCATCAAGAACTGCAACCGCGATTCCCTTCCGTTTTAATCCGAATAGGCTTTATTGTAAGTCCTTTTCTTCTTCTTTTTTTTTTTTTTTTTTTTTTTTTTT
>SSNR01000002.1:3268211-3392360 GCA_006937965.1 Callopanchax toddi | reverse complement strand
GGGGGGGGGGGGGGGGGGGGGGGGAGAACGAGGAGTGATTGTCAGTTCGATCTTCGAGGACCTGAACTGACAGATACAACAAACTTTTGAAAGCACACTATGGGAGGAGAATGGCAACACAGAAGCATGTGGAGTCCGCCGGGCTGATAAGACCTTCATCTTTAAACCGCCGCTTGTCAAAGTATTATACGTAATCTCCCACTGCAGAATACCTCCACACCCCGGGGGGCAAACAAAATAGCAGCGGCAATCAAATGGCTCCCTGGATCATTAGGGGAAAAAAAGGTCTATCCTAGCCTAGCCTTTGTGAAAAGTCAGATTTTTGAACTGTGATTGCTGCCACCTCCCCTGCAGGGCATATGTTTAGCTTCACCGTCTCTGTGGCCTGTGGTTCGCTTGTTTACCTCCAGGCTGTGAGATGACTTTTCCCATGATGGACTATTTTGAACAATTTAGCGGATACATTATCGCCAGCTTTTCTTCCTCATTATTTCCCCCCCTACGTTATCGCCGCAGCATCGCTGCAAAGCCCCCAAATGGAGAGTTGTAATTACCCAGACTGCCACCTGATAGCAGCCCTTCTATCAGCTTTATCACTCCAGGTCCTGCTAACTCATCATAGAGACAGAAGGAAGAAAAGGCCTGCTTGTGGCGCAGCCCAACACAGATAGCTCATCTCTCAGATACATTTATAGTTTCTGTTGGGGATCAGAGAAAACTGATGCACCAAGGCAATTTTTTTATCCACCCTTTCCTTCAACCCTACAAAGACTGCTCTCTCTCAGTCCTCTGCTAGTCTCTCGCTCTTTATGTTGTAGCTGAATTGATGCCGCGCCGCAAACAAAAAAAGTGATCCAATCTCCTTGAACCCGTGCAGCAACGCAGGCTTTCAAAGCGTCCTTCAGAGATGAAAAAAGAGGATCCAAAAGGTGACTTGTTCATCTTTGACACATGAAAGGCACTTGCATTAAAGTTGACAACACAGTGTTTCCAGCTTATTAACCACCTTTGACCCTTGTTACAAGTTTTCATCATGTTATGAATAAGAAATGAAGAACTAATCTACAGATTTCATTGAACAGAAGGCAACAACGTCGACAAGATGAGATTAAAGGTCAAGATTCATTCAGTTATTTATTCCGCGCCTCGTCAATGCAGAAGTCTGTCAGAGTGAAAGGATGGATCCTCACACGTCTGCTATTTAAGACAACCTTTATGGATATCTCATTTTGCTGTTTTGTGTTAATCTTTGTCCATTGTGCGCTAGACCTCGATTCTAGATCGACTTATGAAAAATAATTACACCAAAAAAGAAGAAAAGTTTATTTAACCAAGCTTGAACCAAAACACCGTCCTTGATGGGGAACAGGTATTAGTAAATATTTCATATATTGCAAATTTATGACTAATAAATTAGCATTTATTGAAACGGAGTTTGACATTTATTTGAACCTTTTCAATGAGACGTTTTAATTATCTGACAGGATTAGAGAACGATCTTAATATCAGCATGTTCTCAGTCCTGCACCGTATCCTGTCCGGTGTCGTAGATGTGCTTTCCTCCATCTCTTGCAACAATGACGGCGCCTTTGTGCATCCTCTCATCAGTAAGTCAAAGAAACGGCCCGAGTGACTGTGACCTCCATCAAATGGGAAAATTGTGAGGATGCATTGGAACTCTATGGTTCCCATGGCCTGAGCGCCTTCTGACAGAGGCTCTCTAACACAGCCTGAAAGGAGAAATCAATCTTATTTGAGGAGATTAAGTGACCAGGATAATAACCATGTCATTGAGGGAGAGAATGGGAGAAAAAAAAGTCCCACTTTTCACAAGAGTGAAATGACGGGAGTTCCTGCAGATGGTTCATTGTTGCAGCTGAATGTCACGTCTCTCTAGGTGAGCCCTTTATGCCGGAGTTGTCTTACACACCTCAAGAAGAATAATAACAATAATAAAAACAAGTGGCCTTTGCAGCAACCGGAGCTCCAGAAGTTATCAAAGAAATGTGCAAAGCATTTCGCTTTTTTGTGTCCGTGTGTGTGTGTGTGCATGTTTCTCCTAAGCTTGAATGACAGCGTGATCAATGGGAGGGCAAGTGTCCTGTCAGCACCTTCTGTTTGTGTGTGTGTGAGACTAGCTGTCTCAGGTGATCTCATTATTTGATGGACACAGCGTAGCAGAGCTTGCATTCATGCTAACCTCTCTTGTTGCTCCCCTAATCAGGACATTACTCATGCAGGAGGAGCACTTAAAGGAATTATTGATCATATTTTGACAGAGTCGTCTCCCCTCTCCATAATCACACAGCGACAACATCATTAGATGCCACCTCAAGACGGGGTAAAGCACTTATCAGCATTCCGGAACAGGCAGCCTGTGTCAGTGTGTTAAGATGTTTGCCTAATGATTTTAACTAATCTGTTTATTTCCAATGTTTATCTAAACAGCCTGTGAGGGGAGGGGTAGCAAAGCAAGGAACATGGCTTTTCAAAATCAAAGACTTCAAAGCGGCTAATCGCTCGCGTGAAGATTAATGAATTACTCTTACAAAATGCTCCTCTTAGTTTTTTCTTTTAAAAAAATCCACTCATGTCTGGCTAAAGAAAACACCCGTGCAGCGGCACACATAGGAAAACCAAAGGGCAGGACCCTGCGAGTGTCAGATTGTCATCCCATGGGGACGTTCGCTAAAGATGATGTGACACGCCTAAAGAGCAAGAGCTCCACCGGGGGCCCTGAGGGCTGTTTGCGTTTGGCAGCACCAGCCAAAAGTATCCTCTCTGCTCAGATTAAGCCTCGCCAAGGGTCAAGTGAAATCAATATGTTAATCCATAAATTTCCCTGTGTGATAATTACTAAGAGGAACAGTAATTACAGAAGACATTAATTTACTTCTTAGATTTTGTGCCATGGGAGACTGTCGCTCAGCCGATTCATCTGGAGGCAAACAATTCATAGAAGCGTCCCCCCTTCGTTTTTTTTTTTTTAAGCACTGGTCGATTAAGAACAGTAGGTGCACACAAGCTCTCAGTTAGAGCACTTTTGGTTACGCTAAAGGACTATTTGAAGGTTTTCAGACCCCTGTGTGGACAGCTCCGGGGTTCTTACACTGGTCAATGATGACCAAGGTTTCGCTAAATGCACTTTTGTTCCCTCTGACAAAAAGTGTCTTCAGCATTAGCATAATAACAATATCAAAAGTCCATAAAGGCTGCTGGGGGATAAAACCTCAGATAAAGACACACGGAGAGTCACACAAACTGCTTAACCTGTATAGGTTTTGATCTTCCACTTTGAGGCATGGCACAAACATTGTACCGGCGTCCTTTTCTAAACCCCGGGTTGCAGCTGGTCTGCTACTCACTGCCAAGCGCAAGAAATGGGTTTCTTTTATCGGTTTGGAGCAAAATTTGGGCTAATGTGTCTGCTTGTGAGTGTCCCAGGGAGGCCCCCGTTCACCCATTCTTTGGCCATTCTTCTCACTTTTCTCCTCTCCTGCAAGTGGGATAATTGCAGTTTAATTGGGTGACAAGAAATGAAAACTGTGTCCACATTATCTAGGATTATCTCTTTTTCCTCCAGCCTGCCATCAATTCAAAGAAGCCCATTTATCAGCACACAGAGAGGGGGGGGTGGCTGATGCTTGGTCAGCGGTGGAGAAGCTTCGAGCACCAGTTAGCAAAATGAAGAGAACCAATCTGAGAGGAGGGGGTCTGACAGCTAAGAAAAATGCTTTTTGTATCTTATGGTAACCCTACATTCATCTTCAAGATGCATATCATTTTAGCACCCCCCAAAATCAATAAGAATACAAAAATATTATTAAAATAAAAAGATTTCTTCTTGGGGAAAAAAATCTGTTTCAGTTTCCTGACCGAAATTCATCAGCAGTTTTGAATGCAGGAGTTTAATCATCCAGAAATATTTCACAAAACCCAACACTTCATGTCACTTTAGCAACCCTGACAAAAAGCACTAATGAATACCAATAAGTCTCAGCATTGTGAAATGGATGTGCTTCATAGCCAGCCCCATTCAGCTCATCAGCATTCTTAAATTCTGCACAGCAAGGTTATAAACATTGAGTCATACTCAGGCCAGCTGTAGCTCACCTTCCTTTTTGTTTGAGCTGTACTCAACCTTAAAAGCTTCTTTCAGGATGCATGAATGCACTTCATTTTCTCTCTAGGAACTTTGCTCTGATAGCTGAAAAAAGAGAGGAAGGTTGTTTGGAGAAGGAAGAAGAGACAATAAAAGAAAAATGAAAGCTTTTGAATTCCATTATGAGCATTGCCAGCTATTCTTTTCAGCTGTTTATACAGTACATTTTCCTTACAATAATCCCCACTTCGCCTCAATATGCTTGCCAGTCACTCAAGCAAAATTCTAAATGGGTCTTGCATCAGGGTTATGGTAATGTAGTAGATACTAGAAAGAGGATGGAGAGGCATTTTTAAGGAAGGATCGGGGCAAAATGAGCAGATCAGAAAACGACATCATTAATACTTTGCTTTCCTCCACAGAGCGGCGGATGAAATAAACGAGACTTTGCCAGAGCACTACATACTGTAGGTACCTATTCAGGCTCAGGTGCATTGTGTAAACATTTAAGACGGTCTGATCATTTGGTGGAAAGAGCTGGCTTTGTGTAGCACTAAAGCTAAAAAATCTGCTGTACAATGACCAAGGTGGAGTGCCTTCCACTCTGAAAGCAACGGGGGACCTTCTCTCAATACAATACGTTTGAAGGTTACAGGGTATATTGTCTGCTCTTAGAGGCGCGCGCGTGTGTGTGTGTGTGTGTGTGTGTGTGTCTGCACAGACAAAATAATAAAAACCATCCCATACTAATGGAAAATGGTGTCGTAGTATTTGGTTTTTGTGTTTTGTTTGAGTTTTTCTGACTTTGTGTTCATGTTTTGTTCTGATTCGTGTTTTGTTTAAAGGTTAAAGATTCAAGGTGAGTTTTTGCAAAGATCACCTTGATTCAATTTAAATTCTTCTTGATTTCTGCTTGCCTTATGTCTATTACCCATAACGCCTTAGTCTTGGAGCGATTATGGACCAAAACATGTAAGAACATTATCCATCATGTCAATTCCACCACTAGAGAACAACCTAACTTGCTTTAGCCTTTTTAGCTGCTACGAATGTTAAAAACCTCTAGGCCTCTTCTACACTCCAGATATTTAAACGTATGATTTTTCTCTACTTATAAAATGTTTATGAAATAACACCACCACTAGGGGGCAAGTGCCCTCACGATGCAAGGACATGACGCAGCGGCTCCAAGGAGACCTACTTCCGTAAACACGTGTCCGAACGTTGTTTTCAAACCTCACAGATGATGAAAAAAAACACAAAGTCAGGAGCTGCACAGAGATTATCTTCAAAAAACGTCACTAGGTTTAGCCTAGTAGCCAGTATTTGTATTTACAGACGTAGGCGTCTTTGGGGCCACTGTGTTAAGTTCTTGAGCCATTCAGCGGAGGCTTACAGCAGTTCTTTGTCATAAAGTAGTCCTGAGTCTACTACCTGTAATTCCTTTGTGTTACTTTTTAAGTTCACTTGCAGTCGATATGTTTACTGAGGTCACTAGGCAGAATTAGTATCACTACTGAGTGAGTTTTAAGGACTTTTTTCTCACAATGCTAGTTGTTACCATTCACTTACAGTGTTTTACGCTAAGCTAATGCTAAAGGAGTACTGCTGGATCAGGAAAACAGCTGGGCTGTTTACTAATTGTTTTTGCCCACTGATCTAACTATGAGGAATATGGCAATAGACAAAAAATCACTTTCTGATGGAGTATCCCTTTAATGACATAGCAAAATACAAAGAAAGAACATCATTTCTTTATTTTTTTGTCATTACTCAAATTTTTTTTACTTTGCAAACAAATCGGCATGAAAAAATGAGCATAATATCACAAACAGAAGCAAGAACACGCTAATTTAGTCAAAGATTTTAGAAAATCTTGTCTTTGTCATTGATACGATTTACAATTTATCCTAATTATTTCAGAATACGCTCAACATTTGATTGCAACAGAATTATGATAAAGTGAGAGAAACGACAACTAAACCTTAACAAACAGTTCTATTGTTTTTGTTAATGGTCACATCGCTGCTATGATATGGAAACTTATAGCAACATTGCTGTGTCTGAAAACCTTTTATTTCCAGTTACTTCTGTCTTCTAAAGCCCTTTACTTTTTGATATCTTGTTGCATCTCAGATTTTTTTCTTTTGTTTTCTGAACTCTCAACATCCTGCCTGCATCGAGTTCTCCTGTCCATCTGCACACACAATAAGACAAATATTTTTAAATTTATACAGTAATATAGCTGCTTGCTGTTCATCCAGGCACTGTTAATCATTTTCGCACAGAGCAGCAGGCAGCGGTATTAAATTGCTGAAGGAGAATTGCTTCAGCCTGGTCAGTGCAGGGAGCAGTTTGTCTAATCAGAGTGCAAATAAGGTTTGATCAGTGTCCAGTGTAATCTGGCCCACAAGCAGCATTTACAGCACTAAATCAAGCGTCGGGAGGGGGGAGAGCTGCAGGTGCTGCCTCGCAGACAGGCCTCCCCCTGGGGGCCCTGTGCTGGGGAATAAACACCAAATAAATGGCAGTGCTGGGAGAGTGATGAGCTGATTAACTCACTGCAGGGCAGTTTCTCATTATCCCCTTAACCCAGACGGAGACCTGCCCAATCTTACACCCTGTCTCACTTACAGCAGGGCTCAGTTCTGCGCCAGCCATGCCGCTGACATTGTCTGAGCTACACTTTCACTGAGATGCAGCCTGTGTGGATGATATGTTCAAAATAAGGGTGTGTAAGCGTGTGTGTGGGGGGCTCATCTCTGGGGAGACTACTAATGTGTCAGCTCCATGGCTCATTTCTTTCAATTACAGCTCGTGGACTTAGAGAGCCCACCAGCGGACCCCTGACAGCTCCATATGGGTCCCATCACTGCTTATCACAGACCAGTTGCGGTTAATTCATTGAAAGTCGCATATTACCACCAACAAAGGCAGTTACGTACCGCACAATTTGCACATTGTTGATTAAAATCAGGATATTGTGGCAGTCTCGTTATAATTCACCACAAAAGCAATTTGTCAAAACTCACCGAACGAAAAATGCAAACAGAATAAACTTTTGACTCTTTTTTCAGTTTAAAAAAGAGGATTTTCTTTTGTTGATTGAGCATGTCACCTGAACAGAAAGCTTCCTCAGACATGCTCTGAAATGAGCGGTGCTGTTTTCCATTGTGCCCTCTCCTTCTGGTTTCAAAGCGAATTAATTAACATGATACAGAAATGGGTAGAATGCAAATGTTGAAGCCCTCACTTTGTGCCTGGGTATCCTTTTGTTCCCCTTTATTGTGCCAAATTATTTAATTGGGTCTCTCTGATTGTGCGCAGACACAGGAAGGAACATAGGCCATTGTTAGCTTCCATACAAGCCACAATACGGTATCAAATTCAATTCCCATCAAAACGGCGGGCTGCTGTAGAGCTGGCTGTGGCCCTGGAGATTAATGAAGATCTGCATCAAGGCAAAGCGTTGGTCTGAGATGGGAGATTTCTCCCAAATAAAAGAACCCCCTTCACCAAGAACAAAAGGGGCCCTGAAAGCAACGGGACGTTCAGAGTAGATGAAATAATTCTAAACAAAGACAAGTGTTTGGGGTTGGGGAAGGGTGAAAAGCTTTAGAAAAAAAGAGCTTTCTGTCTTTATATTTAATTTACTAGATCTGGTCAACAAATTGAGATTCTTTACAACAAAACAAGCAGAAATACTCTTTATTCTGACGTGTTTATTAAATTATTTAACCAAGTTTTGTTTATGCATATGAGGAATTTAAAAAAATCTAAAGTTATTTATTTCAGCTCAGCTCTAAATAGCATTGTGTGGATTTGAATAGGGTGTCAGGGAAAACGTGTTACTCGCTGCTTGAAATGATTTTTATTTTTTCAAAAGTCATATTTCACCTTGACTTCTGTGTTCTTTGAAACGCGACGAACAAACGTGGCGGTGAAAGCAGCGACTGTCAGGGTCTGGAGTGAATTAATACACAGCTCCTCTCGGTTTTGTTCTAACAGTCATCTGAGGAGAAACACACTTCAAGTGCATTCAGGGCGCGTGAATGGATTTTTCTTCTCTTTTCACTCGCTTTTGTACGAACCGCAACAACTGGATGACTTGTTCTCTGAAAGCAGCTTTTCAACAGGTGGGCTCTTTCAGCTCAGCCTGACACAACACTTGTTTGGGGATTTTTTTTTTTTTTTTTTTTTCCTGAAAGATTTGCAGGCTGTTGGATTCTGACTTGTCAACCACCAGTAGGATTCATTAAATACTCACGTTGAATGATTTTATTTGAAAAACAGGATGTCAAATCAGAGCTCGCTGCTAAATCAACGTTATAAAAATGACTTCAGCATAAGAAAAGGGTTTAATTTAATTTGATTTTTTTTTTTATCCATCGCCACCTAAACACTCCACTCGTTCACATTCAGCACATGGCGCGTACCAGTCTGCCACATTTACTTCATTTCCCCCGATTCATAGATGCTGCTCGCTGGACCAGAACATTCCAGCTGCCACCTCAACATCTCATTATTTTTTTTGAAATATCACGCTTGTATCTTCTTGATAAATAATTCGCAGTAGTATAATGTATCAGACTAAAACATATTTTCAGGGGGGCACGGAGGTTAAAGTGCCAATCTCACCTTTTTAAATTTTTTTTCCCCCTCCAAACCCTGAAGACAGAGATTTCCATATATAGAGTGACCATGGTTTGTGTTCAACATGAGCAATCGGGATGAAGCGACACATATTGCTGTCAGAGATTGGAAATGAGGCCTGCTAACCTGTAGGCAGCCTCCCCACACCAATCAGCTTTACACATTCCCAATGCATTTTGCCGCCTCTAGAAAAGAATTGTGACTGTGAAGTTTTTATCGGAGTAGTTGACAAACATTACTCTTTAATGCAGTTTTGTCGAAATGCATTCTTATCCCTCTTGGAAGGCATTTATCTGCTTGAAACCTGCAAAATGGTTGCCACAGGGAAGGATTCCTTTTAATAGACTACAATAGGCTCAGTATGGGACACATTCTGATTTTTGTGATAGATAGGAGGCCCGGCCATATATTCATGGGAAATTGTTTATCTTCAAGCGCGGCAACTGAAAGGCCCTTTTTTTTATTACAATAGCATTTCAACTTTCATCTGAAATGATTCCTTTCACCCGGATAAATTGTTCTGTAGGATTTCAGACAGGTGCTTTTCATAATGAGGGTTTTTATCTGGGGAAAGAAAAAAAACACAAATGCAAAAACACACTGGAGGATAAAAAAGTTTTTAGCTATAACTTAATTTAGTCAATAAAATTTTACAAAATACAAAAATCATGAAACTAAATCTTACCATTTAGTCACAATCATAATTAGTATTTTAGTTGTGTATTAAATGGACATCTCACCATGCTGTTTTTAAATGGTGTAATGTCAGGATTAATCACATTTAAGTGACTTAATGATTTTCTTTATACATAATTAAACAGCATTTAATCATAATTATAGGAACAAATGTTGAGATCATGACAGTGAGCTGTGATGATGACTGCTACCAGAGTGCAAGTAATTTACACACGATTCCTAAAAGGGACCAACGTAAACAACGATTAAAAAATTAAATCATAATGAATGATTTAAATAATTAAATGTTGAATGGAGAGACATTCTTCACAGAGTATATTTTTCTCTTGTTTTATTTTTTATTTTAAATAATAAAATTATTATTTTCCTGCAAACTTAAGTTATGAGACTCCTTTAATTGTAACAAATTAAACTTTTTTCCAGATTTTTTATTTTCTAATTATATAACATTTGTTACAATAAAAAAAAAATACACACACACATATGTATATATATAATTTGTGACTAAAAGCTGTAATTTTTAGTATCATAACACTTATTATGATTATAAGTAAAAAGACATCTCAAAAGACATCCCAAACAAAACAGACTGGTTTTAAAAGAGACACTTTCTATAGAGAACTATGCTGCGACTGAAACGTCTTTTTGATCGTTTCACCTCTTCTTCGAGGCTTTACTGCAACGTCTTCATGACCAGAGGCCAACTTCAGATGTTAAGACGACAACAGGTGCAAAGAATCTCATAAAATTCTTTATTTTTAGCTTGTTCGAGCATCAGTACCGATTTCAAACAAACCTCTGAAATGCAATGAGGTGCTTTCAGCGTTGCAGGTTGTCTAATTTATCAGCGCGCCCGTTCTGGGAGACCTTTCCCAATGAGCCACAGCAGCATCTCCAACATACAGCGCTCTAGGGCAGAAGCACAAAACTCTGTACATGTCAGAGCTGCATGCCACAAGTCAAATTAATGAATCTTTAAAGGGTTTAGTTTTTTTTTAATGAGAGAATCTGTTGTAGCTTTTTATCAAGCCTCTTCATATTTCACTGAGGTGGAATGGTGCACCACATTTGCGAGGCAGAACTAATGCTATATAAATCTCAAGTATTAAGCAGGCCCCGGGGACATCATCTAAATGAAGATTTTACACCAATTTAAACCTGCCTGCAATTTGATTCCCGCCTTAAGTGCATTTGTTTAACAGGTGCTGGAGATGCGAGCGCTTCCTCTCCAAAGTGTCGCTATGTCTCCTTTATTAATTTCTGGATTGCATGTGGGCGGGGGGGAGCATAAAGAGAAAGGGGAGTTGACAAACACTAATCAAAGGTTCGGAGTAGGCTGATTCCACCATACATCCTATGTACTTTTGCTTCATTTGCAAACTAATGATTTTAAACCCCCACAATCTGTTTGAGGTCAGCTTCTGTGTATTTTGGATACGCTTGGCTATTAGCATCACTGAAAGCTTCAGATGTGTCAAGCCTGCACCCCCCTCTAGTGATAGTCACCTACTTTAATTTCCCTGCAGGCCTCAGAGGGGGATGAATTCAACTAAAATCACAAGCTGTTTTGTTGGCAGTCCTTTGTGGCCTATAATGAATCTAATGAATATAAAGAGAGGGAAAGTGAAGGAGGGGGGACGGGGATGAAGGCGAATGCGTTTCAACCATGCTGTGTTGCTTTTACTTGGCGATTTGTGACCCTTAACAATAGGACAATAGCGAGTGTTTTTGTACCCTTAATTTGCCTTTGTGTCTCAGCCTCATCTCTTTCACCACCGAGCACCGAAAGTCACTAGTTTTAGAAGAACTGCTGACTCCATGGTCAATCACGAAGGAAGATTTAAGAATGGATTCTAACTATCAGTCAATCAGGAGAGCAGAAAAGGGAAAGATGCTCAACAGGCAGGAAAAACATCACCAAGACTTCCTGAACGGGCCTGAAATACTTCCTCTGCTTCCGTACTCCACCTGAATGCTGGAGAACATCTGCATCTCCAGGTTGAAAAGTTATTTATTCAATATATTTTGTAAAAAGCCCAGACAGGCAGTCTATTTGGAATATTTGTGTTGTGTAAAAGAAAGGGGCAGGTATTATAAGATTTTCTTCTTCCTGCTCCCTTTCAATCGTGGTTGTGACGAAAGAAGTGTACTTTCTTGCTTTCTTTTTGTATTATTTGTTTGGATGTGTGCACAACCATGTGCGAAATAAAAATAAATGAAATGAAATGAAACTCAAAATTCAAAGGAATTACTGTTCATTTCTGATTTGACTCTTTAACAAAGGAGTTTTTAAAATTGCCCAAGTTGCAAATTCTGTGAAGGGAGTTTTAGACACATTTTTGCTCAAAATAGTCATAGAGGCGATGCAGGTGTCTGGAACCGATCTTAATTTACTTTCGGAAAATCAGAAAGTTCAAGAAATTTGAAACAAGTTGGGAGGGGTTGGCAACCATTGACATATATAAAGATAGACCAAGTGCTTCCTCCTCTTCTGTTTTTGTCTGTATCCCCCAAAACAAGTGCTTTCATGTTGTATTTTTGAAACCCAAGCTGAAAGTCAAACCTTCTCTAAAACCATGAGGCTTTTAATGCAATGCAAGTATTAAAATTGCACAAAAAGTAGGGAGCGGCTGATTATTTCTTTGTTGTAACACTTATTACTGGCTGTAAATTGTATTTTTTGGAAAGCCTGGTTATTCACCTTTACATTGTGATTAAACGTCTTATGATCGTAGCTAAATGTGTGGATTGAAGCTCAAATCAAAACTGGAGAATACTGCAGGGGAATTTTTGAGAAACCACACACACATTTAGCTGAGTTGCTCATTACAAAAATGCTTAATCCTCACAAATTATACCTTGTTTTAAAGGTGAATAATTAGGCATTAAAACAATATAAGATTCAAACAAAGAAATAGTCAACCAAACCAAATTTCCTTACTTTTTGTGCAATTTGTATATACAGCTAAATGTATATTAAAGTGCCCATGACATCGGTTTCCATGTTTTCTGGCTTATCTATCATGTTGCAACGTTGAGTTCTCACCTTAAACCTGCCAGAAAGAGCAAAAAACGGCGTCCATCTGTCTCCTAGTCCAGCCAGTGAGAAGCTCTTCCAGATTTCAGACCCAGGTTTCAAACAGTTTTTTTCACTCCAGCCCGCTATGAGGTCATAGTGATCCGGACTTGCTTATATGGTAAATCCTCCGCCCACATGCACGTTCACGACAACTGGAGCGAGGCAGTGCCGCCGCCATTGCCCATAGACCGTGTAGTGTTTAGTTTCACTTTCGTTTCTCTTTCACGCGACGGCACTGCCCCCTGCTGCAGCAGAAGTGCCAGGCTGCCAAATAAGGAGAAACCCAGCAGAACCGGAAGGCGGCGCTTTCTTCTGATCTCTGAGTTGCACGTTAGGAAATAATTACAGCGTATTTTGAGTTATAATGGTGCAACGCTAATCTAGAGGCATCAAAGATTACACCTGTTTAATATAAAGTGATTTAAATATGGAGTCACAGGCACTTTAAAAAAACATTTGAACATGCATTATAGGTGGGAAGTATACGTTATGGTTAATTGTAATAGAGAGGTTTTTGCAGGAATAACGTTACAACACACGTATAAACTTGCTGTAAAAGAGGCGATTTCTAGTGATTGCTAGTGAAAATCTTTGCATTTTCTCACATTTTTGTTTCCAGCTATAAACCAGAGAGACGCTGGTTTTAAACTAATGCCATGATGTTCTAAACATGTGTGCACATGAACTTCCTCTAAGTGCTGCAGCGTGCAGATGAGGAAAAAAAAGTTCTGTGTCACTGGTCCATGCCGGTATGCTCCCCAGTCTCTGTAATGATTTCTTTTCATAAACATGCAGTGTGCTATCCTCCACCTGGCAGCTGCCTCTGTGCATATGAGATTACTATTATGCATCTTCCAATCCCAAGGATAAACATCTCCCCACTTTTGAAGTTTGCAACCATGAGGCATATTTTAGTGCCATATGACTTAAGCATCCCTTCAGGTATCACTTGAGATCTCTTCTCATTCTATATACATTGTTCAACTTTAATGGGTATCTAATTTGTGTTATCAGCTTACAGGGCAGTAAGTAATAATTTGCATGGCTGCCCTAAGCAAATATGCTTCCATAAGCATTCAGTAGTATAGACACTAGAATGGATTAACCTCCATATTGGCTATGCCCTGGTGGTCAGTGATTTTTTTCTAGTTTGTTTTAAATTGTTATTGTGTGAATTTACCCGCTTTGATTCACATGCTACACTGTTCCATCAACATAGCTAAACCGATCAAGGCAAACTCAAGATCTGCACCTGAAATAGGTTTGACAACGGCAGCGTGTGAGGTGAGAAACCACCTTCTGCTTAAATCTGATCGACCTTTGACCTGGAGAACAACTGGAATTTGTTCCTTTAATTTTGTGGGCATTTTCTTCAGACAAAAGTCAAATCACTTACATTTTAGCAGATTTGCATGCAGTCCAGTTCTGGAGATCTGTGTAAATGTTATGAAGAACTCCTGTATTTTCTGGAAACCCATTTGAGCTACATCAGAAGGCATCACTAATGAGAACACAGAACTCCTAAACAGCAGAAATGGCAGCAGAAGAAGAGTTTGCACACCGTAAGAAGTCAGGAAACTTCTGCTGCGTTCCATTTACCTCGGAGGTCGGAACTGGGAACTTTGCAAAGTTGGAAAAGTCGGTAAACCAAAGTCAAAGGTAATTTACAGTTATAGTTCTTCTTGTGTTTGGTTCATAAGCACATTGCTATTGTTGCCTATGTTAGCAGCACATATTCAAAACATAGTAAAATAGTGTTTATATAGTAAATGGCCTGTATTTATAGTGCTTTCTAGAGTGTTCACTCCCCAAAGCGCTGTACAACACAAGCAGTCATTCACACACTGATGGTAATAAACTACCACCAAGTCCGTCCAACCACCACCAGTAGTTAGGGTGGGAGAAATGTCTTGACCAAGGACACGGCAGAGTATCCCAGCTGGAGCTGGGATCGAACCGGCGACCCTCCGGTTGCCAGACTCTATCAACTGAGCTACACGCCGCCCCATATCTATATTAATATATAATAATAATAATATATGAACCAACAGTTTTAGGGTGCCAGCAATGCATGCAATATAAACTCAATTTCTCTGAACTGAGTCCACTCAGGAAGCTATCTAAAGGGTAAGAAAGTAATTATATATTTAATTGTCCTTTAAGATGGCAGAAATCCAGTTACTAACAGAAACCCACTTCAAAAACTCTGAAACATCCTTTTAAGATTCAGAGAAATTCTTTTTAAAAAGTCAAAAGGCTGACTTTCACCTTTAGAGGTTTAGTCTCTCCTGTGAGTGTTACATACCAGTTGCACTACCCCCCCTCCCATATCGATGAGCTGCTGAGCACACAGCTGCTCAGTCCAGAGCCGCAGGTTAATCAGGAGCAGTTTGTGTTCATGGTGGCAGCACAGGGTAAACAGGAATACATCAGGCAAAGTGTCTTGATATTCTACTGGCTTGCATCAGGCATGTGTGCTACGCTTGTTAGCTTAGTAGACAGTTAATTGCCATGGTGGGTGGTGAGAGTGCTAGAAGCTTGATCTTAGGAATATGTCACATTTGTTAATCGGACATGCAGATGCAAATAACGTGTGACAGACTGTGACCAACGCAGCCGGAACATAAACGCTGTTGAGTTCAGAAATGTTCTTGGCTCAGGAAAAACATCCCTGCATAAAGGCTATAAAGACAACCCACTGTTTATCTATTCCTTTATTTTGTTTGGCTATTTCAGTTCATGGGTTAATAGGACAAAAGAAATCAAGAGACAAAAACAAAAATCTTCTGGAATAGTAGCGGCTTTGTTACGGGTTCTGTATACTATAACCTCACACCCGGCGTGATTTCATTATCCTCTAAGAATTCATGTGAAATCTGAAGTGTGCATTCTGTGAATGGAGGAAACACTCAGGTTGCTCAGCCTAATTCGTATTCCTAGAAGGAGTTGTAATTTGCAAAACGCATCACAAATCTGACAGTGGGCCACAACCTCTTTAAAAACTGTGCTATTCAAACAAGTTTGAAAAGCTTATCCATAGATTGATTAAAGTTGTAAAGATTTTACATCACGAGGAGCTCTGATTAAAGCTGCACGCCACGGAGCGGCCACTCTTTTGTATCAGCCTTGTAATCTTCCCTCACTTGGTTGAAATTGTTGTTAATGCAGAAATAATATCAATGCAAACTATATTAATAACCATGATGGGAGAAGTCGGAGTAATGTCAGTTAATCAATGAAAACAAATCATGTGCAGCTCGCCGTGATTATCAGGGGGAGTGTGAATATTAATGTCCCCGTCTGAATCAATGTTAGGGCTGCATATATTGCCACCAGTGTTTACTCATGGTTAAGACATTTCTTTCTTTTTATGTTTCTGCTGCATCCCTCGGAGCAATCGATGCGACACTAAATAGGGATAAGATACCGGCCATTATAACATTTCCAAAACACTAACAAAACAACGGTGATTGTGTCATTGTGAACTGTAAAGACGGGATGTTCAAATTTCAATTAACGTCAGTTCGTATGTGCCGGTATTAATTAAGAGGGCTTGCAGAGGGACACAAAAGAGACAGGTTTATTGTTTCAGATTATTCTCATGAAAGCAGCATTAGTATGTAGCACAAGCTAGCCTCCTAATTAACCGGCATGGGGAGGAAAGACATTACACCAGGAACCTTTTGATTTGTGGGCGGTAATAACACCGGGCAACAGATTCTTTATTTCATTATTTGATAAGAATAATGAAAATATCAGCCTGGGAGCGAAGCGAGTCAACACTTTAGAGGAAAAAAAAAACAGCTAGCTTAAAGCAGCAGTGTGAGTTCATTAAATAAAATGTGAAACGCACCTGGCGGGCTAATCGAGAGCAAATATAAGCAGTGGTGTGGCAATTAGACACAAAGCAGCACCTAGCTTCTTTTTGACAGGTTAATGAAATGCTTCGTGTTGTAAGTCAATCGGAGATGTGTGTATCAGTGTCACAGAGAGCAATCATAACATTCCTTTCCTCCGAGTTCCAAAGCTTGTTTGAGATTCCCTCAGCAGCCGAATGCTTCAGGGGGTCAAACAGACCGAATCTGAGCAATAATGAGGCCAACTATCAGTTACATCTCTCACCTGTAATCACCGGCTGGCATTAAAAGCATCTTTTTTTTGTCCTGTTCTGCATACTTTGACTGCGAACGCTTTTGAGACGTGTATAATGTAATCTGTGCCGCAGATATCTTCTGCTTTTGTGCATCTATCCGAGCGGTGAATGGTCGGGCCTATCGGTTACTCTCTGGAGGTGATGTATACACTCTCTAGAACAAAGCAGCAAACAGATGAAGGATATACTGCTCATTCCTGCTCGATCATTTTACAGGCTGCTGGAAAAAGAATCATTCCAGAGCTCAAGTTTATGTCAAAATCAGCATCTGCAAGGAAAAAAAACCTTAACTTTTTACTTTAATCAAAAGAAAGTTTGGCTGCAAACACACACAACAAAAATCTGACAAATTTCAATGCCAGTTTAAACTTGACACTATCTTTTAAGTTTTTATTCTTTCACTGTGATGTGTGTCAGATTATCCACCCGACTGTCCGTCTGTATTACCATTTCATTTTTCACACTGATGGTTTCAAGTATAAAGACACAGAGTTTAAATACACCCCCCCCCCCTTTAGTTGTGCAGATTCACCAGATGTGCAACAGATAGTGTCAGTCTCAGCTTTAAAGAGCAATACGTATTCATTGAAGGAAAGAAAAGGTCACGAAACTTTGTAAAAACGCATTTACATTCTGAAAAGTAAATTAACCTCCTTATGAGGACGCTGACTTCTTCCAGTTTTATGCACAAGACCATAATTTTTAAAACTTTCAATTTAATTTTGAACTATTAATTGTACAAAAACAACACTTGTTTTTTGAGGTCCATCTAATCCCAAAGAACTATAGGTAAAAATAAAAAATGCACATAAAACAAAAAGGAGGTTAAAGAATCGACCTTTTATAAAGAAAAAAAGCCATAAAAATAATCAACTTCCTTTAAAACAAAGCAGAAGAAAAGACCCTTTGCGCAATTATGCAGGGACACAAATGAGAATCCTCTGATCCACTTTATCAGGCATCTTCAGCATTGTCCACTGGGAGTTAACTTTTTAGACTGTTTACTGGCTCAAAGGCCAGGCATGCATCTGAGGCCACATGGGCAAGATAATGTATCCCAGGCTACAAAAGCAGGCAAATCACTGTGCATTAAGACCGGACACACAATAGACAACAATGCCTTGCATAAACACTATTTAGAACTATTCACACGGCATTGAAGAGATGGGCGTCGACTCACTATTGCTGCAAAGCCGGCGCATTGTGCGGAGGTGAAAAGAAGTCTAATGAACAGGAAGCCTTATTTGAGAGAGCTGACAGTAACCATACAACAGCCGCATTGTGCGCTTGCCACCAACCCTGTGGGTCTCTACATTAGGAGAAATGATGAGAAAGTAACCCAAAAAAAGACACAGTGGGCCCTTGGACCCACGTAAATGCAAGCGGACAATAATCTAGTGGGGGGGGGGGGGGACACAGGCCATCCCCACCTATACCCAGAACTGCACGTTTACATGCACAGAACATCAACCGCTCTCATGGCCGAGGATGAAAGCCCCCCCGGCCGGATGGAACTTTGAAGTACATTTGGGTGAGTTTACCACCAAAGACTGCAATTTTAGTGCAGAAGCAGCTAAAATATATGTCATACATTTGAAATTAAATCAAACTCTGCAGGGGCAAAGTTGGAAACTCAAGAGTTTGCTTCACAAGGACTCACTTCACACACTCTCACACACACACAGAATCACATTATGCCCCCTGCCTCAAGCTTCATCAATCTTCAACAAAGGCATGACATCACCAATAAGCATAGGCCTTTTATAGCTTTAAGTAATAAGCTTTATTTACTGATGAGATAAGCCCGTCACCATTGTCTAGCCACCACTTTGCTTCTTTCTCTCGCAGTAGAAGAATCAAACGGCACTTTTGAAAAGTGGCAGAGCATGTCCAGGATTTAAGGCTGAAGCATGCAAAGAGGTTTCCTATTTGGTAGCCTTTGAAAGGCCCACATTAGCCTCTTTGGTTCAAAGAAGCAGGTGAAATGATATAAATTCAGGTTTTGCTTAAACGAAACCATTTATGCACTTGTTTATGTGCAAGAAACACACCGCGGGCTGGATGATTTACAAAATATAATCATCCGCTACACGTGTGGCCTGTAATTACTGTTTGTAGGAGCGTTAGTCAGCCAATCCATAAAGCCAAGACAGGCTGGTCACTAAACTGCTGAGGCACCATGATACCGTCAGAATACCTCACTTTGGAAGAAACTCGGTGCAGTTTGTTTTTTTATTTAGGACGCCATAAAGACATCTCTTACTTCAAGTCAAATAAAAAGTTGGAAACCGACGTGCTGTTCTTGTTTTCTCTACTTTTCTCCAAAGTCTGTCAGGAGAACTCCATCTAACTAGGTTGTTGTCGCGATATAGAAAATATAGCACCGACATATTCCAGAATGAGTGCCTATTTTTAACAAGATAAAAAGCAATTTCCAAACACACTGCATCCAGTGTCATGGCGTGTATCTTAAAATGTGCCATTTGTTGTTTGTTTTGCTCAGAGTCGCATCAGGTGTTGGGAACTTGTCAGATATTCAGCTTGTAGTTACTTTAGAAAGGCTGAGCTCAGAGTCTCTGGGGAATCTCACCAGTCTCCCCAATCTTCACCCCCCCCAACACACACACACCATGTCACCAACCAGGAACAAAGCCGCCATAGTCAATTCTCCTAATTTCACTGCAGCCTGTCGAAATCCCGTTCTCCCTTTTCTCCTTCTCTTCAACAAGCACTTTATGTCGGGATCAGTCAGGTCTGAGTCGCCAACAAAAAAACCCGAGGCTCTCGCTTCATCGTCTTTCAGCGCCGGGGTTTGACACTCCCCAGCTCGCTGCCATTCAGACGCCTTCGCCGCGCAATTTGTTTCCATTTGTCAAACAGCAGTATCCGTCACAAAAGAAAGCGCTGGCACAACAAAAAGTTTGTGCAAAAACGGCGTCTCCTAAACTCGAAATGGCCCTGGGACTGCACTTACTTGTTGGGCCTTAAACAATCTTTCACTTGTTCAAGATATTTCTTACATTATTCCCCATTCAGCTGACAAATACAACATCTTTAACTGAATGCAGCAGTTATCACCTCCTCAAATCTGCACCAGCGGATCACTTCTCTGTCTCAAAGTGTGGATTTTATGGTTTGAATTCATTTTATTCACTGCATCCACATTGTGCTGACTCTTATTTTGTGTGTTTTTTTTTTTCTTCCTCCCCACTCTTTTGGGATTAAACTTCATTGTGTGGACACCCAGGTTTCTTGTTTATATCAGCATTATATTATATTTGCACACCTATTCAGTTACGTGTTTAAAATGGCGCCATTATTATCGGACGTAGGAAGGTACCTTCTTAATAATGCTCATTGTGCAAACTTTGTTGTCACCATTCTTGCGCTGGATGCTATCGAGGGGAGAGCAGAGAGGATGTGTGCTTACTCTGATGTAGATAGCGCCATCGCTATTTCTACAGTGGCAGCTGCCGCGTGGCGAAGTCCCCGATAGGGTTTCAAAATGCTGTCAGTGCCTGTGTCAGGTGCATTAAAACCTCAGAGAGCACCATGATGCTCCAGCTGCTGTGTGCCTGCGTCTCCCCCCGGCCCTGGCCGCCAGCCTGACACCCGACACAAAGTAATCACAGATCACAGCGTTTAATCACTGAAACAAGCACTCCAGAGGACCCCACTGTCAATATCCCACTCTCTCATTATCTGTTTGGATTGCACATCCACACTGTCAGATAAACAGAGTGGAAAATTAAGATTAAAAATATGGTAATTTCATTTCAGGCAGCAGGCTCCTCTCACTGCCCCATTGTGCTATTGATTACCTCTGAATTCAATTTTTCTTTTCAATGTAAACTTTAATCTATTCGCGAGCCAACAATCCAGCTCCCAAGGGGCTATTTGAGAGTAAGTAACCATTTAATACGACTCCGGCTGAAGATTCATTGGCTTTAATGAATTGTGTAAATCACTCAGCTTTTTAAAAGAGGCGATGTCCCGCAGTTCACTACTCAAATTTGGGGGCTCGGTTAAATACGTCCTTTTTAAACCAAGCTAAGTGTTTATTACAGACAAGTATCTCTTAATGTGTAATCATCAGCTCCGCTCTTGTTTGCAGGAAGCCAAATTAAACGGCTCCTTTCTAACGGGGCCGGTAATGAAAATGTTAAAATAATAAAGTGGATCTCTGCTTCCACTTTACCACTCAGGCAAATAATCAAAAAGATCACTTGACTCACAATAAACCACCGGGTTGTTTTCTTTAACCACTCAGCAATTTGTAGCATCATGTTCAAAACCAGTTGTAACCACTGACTTCAGACATGTGAGCATAATGTGAACAACAGCAGGGGGACGTGTTGGTGAGTCAGTAAAATCACAAAGAGAAGTAAAGGCAGGACATGCATTTAAATGAATCCATTTCACTGTCAAAGACGTGGTTGAAAGAAAACACAAAGTTAGCTGTTAGCACGCCGATCCAGTCCTCACACAACCCTGTTTAAACTATCAAAACTATTTTTTGAATCGCTGCCAAACATCACTGTTCTGTGCAGACTGGAGCTGAGGTAGATGTAAAACCACTAGAGTCAAAGTGCAGGAAAACCGTTCAATTAAAACAGTGTAATTACAAAGGATCAATAGTCTGATGGAGGCACAATAATTACTGTCTCCTCTCAGGGTCTCCTTGTATTTACACAGAAATGAGATGGTTAAAAAAACAATGTTTTCCATTCTAAATACCTGAAGCTGGAAGCAATTTATTGCACCCAAATCAGATATCCACAAAAGGTTAGAATATAATACATAAATAGAAAA
Organism: Callopanchax toddi; assembly: GCA_006937965.1. Classification (NCBI taxonomy): domain Eukaryota; kingdom Metazoa; phylum Chordata; class Actinopteri; order Cyprinodontiformes; family Nothobranchiidae; genus Callopanchax; species Callopanchax toddi. Next base: position 3,370,865 of record SSNR01000002.1, on the reverse strand, counting down.
GTGTGTAAACATTAAGAATGTCTCTTTTCTGATCTAAACTGAAAGATCTTAAAGGTATACTATGTAAATTTTTCATATTTTTAAATCTTTTTCTTGAGCCAGTGTGTGCTAATATGACCCTTTACAGGGTTAATGAAAACTCACTGAGCCCATCTGCTGCTTGCGTCCAGGATACTGCAGTTGCAACTTCTGAGTCTTCGGTCCGGTGCCCTGAAGTCTCACAAAGTCACGTATCTCGCGAGGGTTAGGCTAACCCAACGTGGCTAGCCTATGTGCTAGCGCCGGAGTGTTTTTAGTGCATGATTCCCATCACTGTGGGAAGTAGGGGTGCTGCAGCACCCCCTGCTGGTGACCTCAAAGATGTATTTACCACAAATGGCACAAAAGCAGATTTCAGACTTTTTTGGGAAGCCCCGAGAAAACAAAGCAAGGGTGTAGAAATAGCGCTGCATGTCCAGCCCAGCAGACTGAGGTGCTGCTGTGTGTGGACTTGTGTACTGAGAAAGGAGGCATGTCTGGATTGACTAGCAGGCCCCTCACTCCGTGATGCACGCTGTGGTCCTTGCCATCAGGCGCGCCCCCTCCCCCTGAACAGAGGTCTACACTGAGCCGCTCACACTGACAGCACCTGCCCCGGGCGTGGACCAGGCTGGACTGGCCACTGGGCATACATTTTCCTGGTGGACCTAAGGTCACTTTGGGCCGGTTCAGACTGGGATCTGAGCAGCTTGTTTTAATTTGCAACAACCAACACCCCCCAGTTAATCTTCTTTTTTTTCAGCACCCCTGCTGAGAATCCGTTTCTGCAGCTATGATGATTCCTGCTTTTTTTTCAATCTCTCCTGCATGAACACAGCTGATTCCTTTGAATGAGTGATGAACCACTCCAGTAGAAAGCAATGAAGGCTGAGGAGACATTTCAACAGTTAGATGTAGGTGTTTCTGAGCAAAGACGATGCTGACGTTTTTACGACATTGACTTAAAATGAACACTAGGGGGTGCTAAAACAAGCCAAAACTGCACAGTGTGCCTTTAAAAAGCAGGACACACTACCTCTATGATGCATTGTAAGTCTGAAAACATTTCAGTCTAGATCAAAGAACTCAAGTGTTTCTGCTTTAAGATCTAATCTGTGATGGTCAGCACAAGAAGACCACTGGAGCTCTCCAAAATGTCAAAGCAGCGTCTCAGAGATGACACCGATGTCCTTGGCTCAGCACATGTCGCTCACCCCCGCCTTTTTTTGTTCATGTAGAACCTGAAAGCGGATCAGGGAGGCAGTGTCAGATCACAGAATGCAAGCGCACGTCCAAATCTAAGCTAAGATCAGTCAAGGTGTGATTTATGATGGATCCCGTCGGAGCACGGTGAGGGGATTTAGCATCCACTGAAGCAAGTCAAAGTGGCTTATTTAGCCTAATAAACAACTGTGAAATTCAGGGAGGGTGGGGTAAAAAATATTAGGAGATCATCACATGAATTATTGGTGGAGTTAATTGTGTCTAGGAGTTGCTTCTAAGCTGATAAACTGGATTGTAGAGTTTGTTTAAAAGTGACTGGTCTACAAACATAAGCAGAAAAAAGTTTTAAGAGAAAAAAACGAGAATGGCCACAGTTTGAGACGTACTGTCTTCTCTAGGATTTCCTTTCAGCGCGGACAAAGGAGCTCGAAGCTGATATCAGATTATTGAATGTATTTAAACCTTGACTGACAACTATAGAAACTTGACACACAACATGTGGACCATCTCAGTATTTAATAAGTGGCGCTAGACAGTTTTGGATGCCGAAGTAATCTGATCTAAAGAGAGCACCCTACAAAAAAGAAAGGGAAACGTAAGGGCTTGAACAATGTCGCTACCCATCCACCACTGTGCAGCGTAAGACGATACCAAATAATACCACAGTGTGCTGAGTCTTTGAAATCAGTATTTTACTCATTTCACTCCTCTGGCTGGGAAGATACAGTTCTGCTGATAAATTTGTGCGAGGGACAGAGAGAAAATGAAATGATGCCTACTTTTTCTTATTTCACAAAGACCTGTTTGAAGTTGCAATACGGTATCTGCGGTCCCAGACAGATGCACATAAAATGAAATTGAACAATGAATAGCCGGCTCTTATCTGTTCAGTGTCTGAAGGGGAAATACATCACAAATGAATTTCACAGGGGGGAGAAAAAATATGGACATTCTCTATTACAGTAATCCCCATAGAAAGTTTATCCCAAATCACGATGAAGTTAAAACCCAATATTTCAAAATAGATACAGAGCAAAAGAAAGCTGCTTTTTTAAAAGTCATCACTAAAATGATCTGAAAATTATATTATGAAGGGAAAAAGAAAGATTATATGGAAAGTTTTGTTGATAATATCAGTGGATGGAAATCTACAAAGGGACAATTTCTTCCTTAAAATGATTGCAAGTTTCCAAGAAGGGGCTTTAAATTAAAATGGTAATCAAGTTTCTGTGAATCGTCAAGGCTATGGACGTCTTTTGTTGCTGCTTTTATTATTTTGGAGGAGAGTTTGGGAGATTAGTGCGCAATGGTTGGTCTTTTTATGGCTGTTTGCATCTTTCTGGTTCTGGAGCAGGACATATGGCTCATCATACTCCTGGATCCTGCAGGCATTCAGAACCCGCAATCATGCACGCAGAACAATAATGGGTGTGAGTGCGTGTGCCACCACCTGTATACTTTACTTTGGGGAAAACTGGCATTTCAGCTGTTTCATTGCTGAGTAAAGTGTGCAGACAGTGCAACTTGAATGGGGGAAACAGTAGTTCGATGCACATAGGAACCATCCATTTTACGTGACTCATGCAGCAGCAAATACCGGTGCTTGTTTCTGCTCAACGGACCTCTCAGAACGAGAGTAACCCGTTAGCAGTGTGAAAGTCTAGCACGCTGACTCTGACAGACAGGAGATCAGTGATTTATCCGGGTATTTACCGAGGCATTGCAGAGGCCCAGAGGTGGTCCTCAGTCAAATCCAACAATCACACCCTCAAGACGCTCCAGAAAATCACCATCATTTCTGTGTCATGGCACGTTATGTAAACCACACAAAGAATAGTGCCAGTTCAAGCAGTTTAGAATAGCCTGCAATTATAACACAGACAAATTTTAACAAGCCCGATCCCCTTACAGCGGTAATGAGCAGCTTGTCATCAGTAAAACCCACTTTCAGGAGACACTTCAGCACAATCAAGAGTTTAAGGAGCAGGATACGAGAACATGGAGGCTCAAAATCATTCTGAATTTGGAAAACTTGATTCACGCGGGTCAGAAATCATTTCTACCTGAGTGAGTGGGAGCATTTAGCACAGGCGTAGGTGTGAAATGGTCCACGCTGTGTGTTGCTTGGGCTTCTCTCATCTCAGTGGTCAAACGGACACCAGATCGCCCTCCGTCTTCCGTAGAGGATTAACAAATGTCGCCACAAATGGCACTAATTGGCACCTCTGCAGGCAGTAGCAGGAAAGGGCCAAAGATCAAGTGGCACAAGTGTGGATTTCAATAAAAGGACAAAGCTGTGAGGGAGAAATCAACCCAGCTGCTGCAATAAATGTGCAGGCTGCACCATGTGGCGCAGATGATAATGGAAAGAGGTGGATTGTGGGTGATGGGAGTTGGTTTTAAGCACATCTGTTTGCAGGTCACTTTAAATTCCTCCACAAAATCTAAACCCAGCTAGGAATTTTTTTGTAAATTAAACTTTTACTTGGACAACAGACTCGTTTGTGGACAATGGAAATTTACTTCATCTGTAACCATGACAGCGTTGAGCCTGTGAGCGGCGGTGAGCGCTGTGTCCTCTTGAAACTTGTCCCAGATAGTCTGCTGGAGGAGGCCGCCAGTTCTGAAAGAGCAGGGAACACAACACCAGAGAACAACAACTAAAAAAAGAAAAAAAGCTCTCTTCCTACAGAGCCTTGGGCAGGGATTTTACACAACCCTACAACAAAGGCTCATCAGCAGCAAAATGTTATAGTAGACACAAAAAACAAAGATTATCAGATGGACAACTCTTAAAAGAAGATGTTGAATAAATATATCAAGTTATGCTTGAAGTGAAAACTCAGAAAAAACATCACATAAATCATTTAGGAGTTACATTCTTCAGCATCCTGCGGTTCATCTAGTGTAACAGGCTCAAAGGTAATCAGACGATTGATGAGCAGTTTCATGCCCAGTTGGGGCATGTTGCCTCATCATTTCAAGACAACTTAAAAGGTGTGGGGTTGGTTCAAACTCTTAAACCTGCACTGAATAGCTGCTAAGAAGAAGCCTGGGTGTGCAGTCCAAAAGGATGCAAATGAGCAGAGTTGGTTCATGTATAAAAAGGAGGAAGGATTGGACCGGTGAGTTTAACAAGGCCCTGGAATAAAATGCATTTGGAGGAATGAAGATTTACTTTTAAAATTCACAAATTCTCTTGTACGATGTCAAAAAAAAGTCAGGAACATGTTGAGGTGGCGGCATATTCATTGTTGAATTTGACAATCAGGAGGCCTGGAAACCATTCAAAAGTTCAATATTGGACTTTCCCAGGAAGTATAGCTAACAGGTATATAAGATTTATGGACAGTGACCAAATACAAAATCCATTTTTGGAAACAGTTTAAACTATATTCTTATTTTGTAATAAAATATGTTGAAAAATCAAGCAAAAAGGCAATAAAACTGCTAAAATAACCAACATTTAACTTAAGAAATAAACAGCAAAAGTAAAAAATTTTAATAAGCCCTCATTTCAAATCAAATTATCTACATCTTTTTGTACAAGTTTCAGGTTTGGGCTACAAATCAAAAGTTAAATCCCATACATGTGATCAAATATGGCCACCTGCCTTATAAAGGGTTTTAAACAAACAGTGTCACATTGTTATAAAATGATTAAATTATAACATGGCCCTGACTTTAGGTCTACTTTAACCTAATTAATAATGAGATTACAGGTTTTCTGGCAGAAGGCCCTGGTTTGACACACCTCTGGTCCAAAGTTAGAGCCAGACTCAGTCAACTGGTTATCTCCTCCATCGGCGCCTCCATCTGCACCTGCAGAGAGCGAGAGCACAGCCCCAACCCTTCATTACTCCTAGATAAAGGCTTCCTGTGGAGATCTCTTTAAAGAGCCATCCAAACACACCCATTAACTGGCTGGCACAATGCTGAGCCAGGTCCACTGATGACCTTGGCCAGTGCTCTCTTGTGGCCAGCCTCTAACTTTAATCCAGGCCATCAAACCCATTCAGAGGCCGGACCAGGAGCTGAAGCCCTTCACTGTGGGGGGAGCCTTCATCATGGTTGCCCTAACTGCCCAAACACATCTCCCCCTGCACTTTCAATGGCTCCCCGTTACAAGCTGCACATTGAGCTGGGCCCCATGGCCCTAATGGGATTTCCCCCCATGACTTGTGGCGAGCAGGGAGGCTGAATGGCAGCATTGTACGAGGGGACAGAGGGATCCCCCTTGGGCTGGCGAGGGGGAATCATTCAGAGCCACGCTGGAGTACCTCTTGGAGTGCATTCCACAGGTCCTCATCTGTGTGCTGCCTGAAAAGGTCCAGATTCTTCCTCATGGTGCCCATGAAGAGAACCGAGTCCTGTGGATAGATGGATATAGAAAGAGAAGGCCATAGCCAGTTAAAATAATGACAAGAGGGGAAGATGTATAAAAGGGTTAAGGCAGGATTTATAGGAGACTGCTCGTCAATGTGTGAGGGGAAGATGCTCACAAAGAGCTCGCTCCACTCAGAGCTCTATTCAGTGCTCGCACCAACTATGCTTCAATACATTGATCATTTTTTAAAAGAAAACTCAAAGCTGGTGTCTTGGTGCTTTCGGACAATAGTTGTGCAAGGTTGTCTTCATATATAAAATGGCACAAAAGTGCAAACAGCTCAGCGTTAAAAAAATTCTGCACAGTCGGTGCACATTTCCACATTTTAGACAAATAACAACTATCAATATGGCTTATTGGATCAGCTGATATGAAATACCAGCTTCAGGTCTCTGACAGCAGGATGTGCAAGATGTGCATTTATGGCAAGCCAAACACCTGTAAAATATCTATCCACACAATTATCTTTAGGGAGGGAGTAACATGCTTCATTGTTGAGATGATTTACTGAACACTGGTTTATCAGCAGACAAAACCTTTGGATTGCATTTATAATCATTTAACAAACAGGTTTTATTATAAAACATTACACTGAAAGATAGGGACTAATTCCAAACTCCTAGTGTTTCCCCCACTGCCACTTTGCTCTCAATTTGAAGTTAGAAAAACTGGGGAAATGTTTTACTTTAAAATAGGGAATATTTTTATAAATGTTTGTTAAAAAAAACATCAAGAGTGGTGTCTGATCCTAGTCCTTATGGGCCATCCTGCCTGCGTATTTCAGATGTTTTCTTCTGCTTCACCACCTGATTTGCATGAATGATTAACAGGATTTTGCAGAACTTGGATGCTGAAAAGTAAATGTAATCATTGCTTTGGGTGTTCTGGTGAAAACACCTAAAACATGGACATAATAGACCAACCGTTATACCAAATGTAAGACATCACAATAGTTGTTTTGACCATAAAATACTTTTAATGGTATTTGAAACACAAAATTAGCCATCGTTAACTTTTTACAGATAATCAAAACTGATATCAAAACATTTTTACTGGAATACAAAAAACTACACATGGTTTTGTAGTGGATTTGCAAGCACAGCTTAGACCCCTTAGTTAGAAGTGAGCATATGAGAAGTATGAATTTAAAACATGAACATTTATAAAGTTATAACAGGTTTTCTCCTCTTTCTGTTGTTAACAACTGAAGTCATCCTATCTTATATAGAAGTGTTATATTTTTGTAGCCAGAGTTTGTGCACTTATAGGATACAATCATGGTTTATTTTAGGCATCAAATAACTAATTATAGCTAATATATTAGAAAAATAATTCTCTGAAAATGCAGCTGCAAAGTAAGCAAAACAAGAAATGCATCTTTACATGAAGGGGGCGGGGTTTAAATATTGTGATTAGTAGGAGGTGCTTCAGACGCCATTATCCTCTACATGAACATGCACGAGAAAAACAATGACCATATAAAAAATATTAATATATAACTGTTACATTTATAGAGGTGCAGCCATCTATTCAAAACAGACGTTTCCTCATCACTATGGTGCTGTACCAGGGCCAAAATTATGACTATTCCACGCCCTGCTGTGACTTCTTGTTCTTGTTCTATATCCATTCTGAAGGCATACGGATCTGATCAATGATAGGCCAACACCGGTAACTGCTGGTTAATGAGAAGACTACTCACTTGCGTTAGCATTGGAGAAGTGACTAGCATGCTTAAATTCAAATTTATTTACTTATTTATTCCAAACACCTCAGACCTAAAAGTTAACAAGTCATCACACTATAAAGACAACCTAATATACTGTGACATGATGAAAACTCCATTTGATCATGCCAAGAAAAGTTTATTTAAGAGTCACTAGCCATTCCAGTGCTAACGCTAGCCTCTCCAATGCTAACGTCAATGTCACTGCCCGTTCTATGACGGAAACCCGATCGGTTCTGCGCATGTGGGAAATGCGTCTACATCTGCTGAAACTTTTTACAGTAATGGGTCAGAGTATCTGTTAAGATGTTAACAGTAATAAGTATTTATTAAAAAGTTTACAATAATGACAACGTTTCATACAATGTTGAAGAAAATAAAGAATAAAAGGGAGTTATGGATCAGGACGGCCCGATCCTTACTGCGCATGCGCAAAGTCAGACAGTACAGGTCAGGTCTACCCGATTGGTTCTGCGCATGTGCAGAACGCGTCTAATCGCACTGAAGTATTTACGTTTCAGAGTATCTTTTAAGGTGTTAACAAGTATATATTAAATCTATATACATACATAATGTATTAAAATGTTTAAACACGTAGGTATCCATTGTTTAAATGGTCCGAGCAGTCGAGAAAGAGGCAAAGCTGTTGGTAAAAGCTAAGTGCTAACTGAGAGCTAACCGTCTCCTTCAAAAGACTTGAATGTCGCTAAGTTGGTGAAAAGCGGAAGTGACGCAGGCTTCGCGCATGCGCAGAACTGATCGTGCTTCCGGTTACGGATTAGGCAGTGACAGTCAACCTATCTAATGCTAACGCCAGCCTCTCCAATGATAACACTAGCCCATCCATAAGAGACAGCAGTTGGGAGAAGGAAATCTAGTGGATGTACAGCCTAAGCATGCTAGCCTATCCAGTGCAAACACAAGTGATTAGTCTCCCTCTCATTTACCAGCAGTGGCCGATTAGTTACCGGTGCCGGCCTATCGTTGATCAGATCAGTAGCTGCCTTCAGAATGGACATAGCCTTCTGCTACATGCAGGGGACGCAATAGCCTACTTTTAATTTTGGTCCTGGTACCGCGCCATCACTTCATCAGACAATCCCAAACCTTTTACTCTGCTCATGTCAGCAAGCCCACATCACAACTACAATGGAAAACTTGTGTAAAAACATACATTTAACATTTGCACTCTTCAAATATAAAAATGACATCAACAAATCACATCCAGCAGGTCAGAAAGGTCAGGACTAACGGCTCAATTTCCACCCAGAATAATAAAAGCTTTCATAAAACTCATCCCAGCAACTTGCGCGCCTCACCAAGGCGTTCCACCTCTTCACTCCCAATGAGCTTTTCCTTCTGTCACCAAAAATACCACCTTGTCATAAAGCCAGCTGAAGTCCCAATTCAACTTCGTTCTGTGACACACTTTAATTGAGGATTCGGTGTTAGGTCGGAAAACTGCTTTCAAGCACAGCTTTCCACGAGACGATTATGTGCTCCGCCAGTTCTAAGCTCTCTGTTCGCCACAGAATTCATTTTAATTCATGAGGATTCAATAGACACTGAAATGGATCTTTTTTAATGCTATATGCTAATGCAAGCTTATCGTAATCAAACTGGTAGGTGGCAAATAATTAAACCCCTCACTGGAAATACAGGTACACATATCACTGTTGAAATTTCTCACTACAAGTCATCCAACAACAGTTTGTCTGTTTAGTCATGTGAAACTATGACTTTATCTTTGGCATCTGGAACAACAAAGCCTGTTAGTTGAATTTGCACCAATCTAAGCGACTTTTAAGTTTGGAAAACTAACATAGGCAGCACTTCTGAGAATGGCCTATATAACAAAACCACATTAGGGATACAGAAGGATGTGCAGTTAAAGTTCTGACTCGTAACCTGGCACTTCCATCGAGCCTCTCCCTCTAGCAAAGGCAGACAGAGTAAACAAAATCCCATCAAACGTACATCACATCCATCTCTAACGAGTTTAGGCGAGGAAGCAAAACTTTATCTGAACAAGTAGCAATGCCAGAAACCTATCAAATCCACAGAAAGGCATTAATGAAACTGTTTTTGGGCATCTTGGCTGCAGCCTGGAAATGTTTGAGACTTGGGCTAAGTGACGGTGTACATGGAAACTCTGACTGTGAGGATGGGGAGCTTCTTTTAAGCAGCTTTCCCATGTTTGGGGGGTAGAGGGCTAATCCTCTGTCAGGGATGGGGAACTGCTCTCTTCACAGCACAGGCCGTGGGAGTCTCTTCCCCTCCCTCCACTCTGCTGACACTCACCCGCAGGCTGGCATTTTCTTAATGCCGTATCAGTTTCAACAAGCAGAAATAAAGTTAAACTGTCTCAAGGCATCCGTTTGTCTCACTTTCAGAAATCCCCAGAGAGACGACTGTAATTCTCCTCACTTGTTTTAGCTTTTTTTTTTTTTTAACCAGGCATATAAAAAGGGACCAAAGCAGGAATCTGTTAGGGCTGTTGACAGGACTTTTTCTGTCATTTCTCAATCATGAGAACTTTGCATAAGCTGTCGTAAGCAAAAGTTTGGCTGTTTAAAATAAAAGAAAGGAACTTATATTCAATATATTTACATTATTGTCTGAAACTGACCAGACACAACAGCTTATGTGACAGTTTTTAGTGAGGCATCTGCAGGACGGTTGACCTTAACCGGTTGACCTCAGCATCAGTTATCCTTCCCTCAGGTTCTGCCTGCAGGAACATATTTAACCTGTAAAATTTCAACAAATTCAAAAAAACGTTCTCACAAATGACTGTTTAGGCTTAGCGTTTATTCTGTTATAAATTTTCTCCTTTTTAAAATTTGGACAGGTTTAATAAAGAGTGCATGACTATTTTATGTCTCTCCACAGACACCCGGCCTAAAGTAGGTCCTAACTCTGGTTGGGTCACTCCAGAACTCTTACCATTTAATTCTTTTCTGACATGATGCTTGAGATCCCTGTCTTGTTATAAATCAGTGAAGTTTTCAAACTGAATTATTTTACTGCATTGTCTATCATGGCTAGTTTATGCAAAAATCTTCAAAAAGGGTAATTATGCCTTTTCTGCTTTGGATTGAAAGTGCCACACACTCACCTGCTCACAATTATTGTGTTTTAATAACAAATGTAAATAAAAATGTAACATTTATATTTAAACATGCAGCACCAAGATACAAACTACCTATTTCTACATTATCTGAGGTGACAAAGATTAACCGAGAGCCCATGGGGATTAAACTAAGAGTTTAAATAGTTCATAAACAGCTCAGGAACTGTAACCAACCACTAGGGGGTGTCTCATTTCCTTTCACCTTTAACTTTCCTGTGTCTAGTTTTAATAAACGATGATGCCTGCAGGGTAAATAAACATGTCTTTGTAGGTGATCTCAGGCTATTGTTTGCAAACTGATCCATGTAAAAACCCCACAATGAAACTGCAGGAATTTCTTAAATTTAATGCCTTTTTATAATAATTTATGTTTGAAAATAATGCAGAGACCTGTGTATGTCGGTCCCATATGCACTTTATATCCACTCTGAATCATTTCTTTTACACCTCAATGACATGTAAAACAATCAAATTATCCCTGACTTTAGGCGCAGCTGTTGTTCTTCCACCCCCTCATCTAACTTCCTAAAGCAAAACTTTCTTTTCAAGTAGTCAGGTGTGTGTTTTTCAAATTTTATTCACTTTGTTCAATGACACACAGGTGGAACTGAGTTATTGTTGTAGGAGCATTTCAAAGAAGCTCAAGAGAGGGTATAAACAGGATTATCAGAATTTAATCAACAGGATATTTTGTAATTTATTTTTATTTGCTAAATCAAAAAGTCTGATTTATTATTGTGAAGGACTAAGAGAAAAAGTCTTAAAATGACAAAACGTCAATGAGAAATGTTTTTGGATCATTACCAAACACTGAAGAGAACTTCTACAAGTCTATTAAAGGGACTTTGGCCTGCATATGTGAAAATATGTAGAATATTTTGAGCTATACTGATCTACATATTATAGTCTAGTCACCATGTAGCAAAATGAGATGCAAGAAATGACCTGATATAAGCGAAAAAAATGTGTCCATACAGAGCATTTGCTTTACAATGAAGATATTTTAAATGTATATGTTTTATAAAGTAAAACGTATCTTTTATTATAGTAGTTCTATACAGGTAAAAGGGTGTCAGGGAGACTGTTAGGATGCATAAAGCCTTTTACCCCCTCATAGCATGTGGCAGAGTTCCCTCCCATGGGCTGCCAGGGGCCTTTTCACTTATCAACTCATCCATTGTGAAATCAGCTGCCCTGGCCAACCAGAACCATGCAAAAATACACCCCCTGCATTAAACACAATTTCAATCATCCTTAACCATCTCTCTCCACCTTCCCGTCTCCCTTCCTTCGCCCGTCTCCGTCGGCCTCCCCTCATACTGAGCAGTTGTCACCGTCAGGTAGCTCAAAATGCAAATTGGAGACAAATGGATCCACTTGAACAGTCTTAATTACATGATATGTATTCCATGAATCACAAATGCTATAGTCCTGAAGATTCAGCAGCACAATATGATGTCCTTTTAATAATTGATTCGGAAATAATGCCACATAATAACGAATCACACCGCTGCTTCTGCACCGGCTGCATATCAAGTCACAGGCTGTGCACACCGCTAAACACACACACAGGTGGAAGTAAAGGCAACAAGCTTTACTTGGGATATGAAGACGGTACTCTGAATTTTTAGGACCAAAGTGTGAGGCCAAAGTGATCATCTCCCAAGATGCATCACTCTCCATGTTGTTTGCAAGAACCATTTACACACCTTAGGCAAATTTCTTTAACTAATTGACCTCACAAACACTTTGTCAATACATCAAACAGATCTCCAGCTTCTTACATGGAGAAATTTAGATAGTATTGTTAAATACATTAAAAATGTTTAATTCAGCAGCTGGAGTACTTTGGCAATTTAATATTTTGTAAGGAGTTAAGAGGACAAAGCTTCATGCACTCAACATGAAAAACAAAAAAAAAACCCTGCATGTGTGACGCCTTGAAGGCCTTCATTTTTTAGTGTTCAGTCAGTAAAAGGTGCTCTTTAAATTAACTTTACTTACTGAAACTGCAAATGCTCACAGGTAGCATCTTTATTTAGTTAGAATTGATCATCCATACTGTGGTAAATGAACCGACTGCTGAATGTGTTCTACAACTTATTCTTAATCCTGAGGACTTTTTTTTTTTATTGACCAATAAAACTTTTTTCCTGCTTCTTAGCAGTGAAAATGTTTAGTATTTATCAAACATGATCTCAAACTTCATTTTTAATCACATTTTTTTCCTGTTGTTTCTTTGTTTAAATTATGTAACGTATTAGAGAAATAAAGCATTCATACACTGAATGATGTCATCATAGACTCAATAATAGGGTTGGATGTTTTTGTCAAGTAAACTCTAAAGCAACAGTTCAGATATTTTGAAGTTCTATGCAAAGGTTATGAACACTTAATAACTTACCTGCAATGGATAGACTTTTGAATGACCTCAGTTTGAAGAAATATAGATTTTTTTTCTGGCAGGATTGACGTGCTAATGGCTAGTTACAGCGGGATCAACCAGGTGTATCGCTGCAGTCTTATGATATAAAACCTTCACACTGCTGCCAGTTTCACATCTAACATGTTTTAATGTGTTTGTCTAGATATGTGGACCATCAGCAGCTGTAGACAAAGAAAGTCTTGTCTACTCCATCAGCTCTTTCTTGTCCTTCATGGGTCCTTTTCTGTGTTTTCATCCACTCAGTCTAAAAGTATTTCCTTCCAGCTTGAGAGCAGAGCTTTTGTTCAATAAGGAGATATAACCTGTAGGTCGTTGTGTCTTTATCATTTTAGCTCAAAATAGAATAGAAACTATGGCCTAGTCATGCCCACTTGGCATTTTCCCTATTCTACGTGATGTCATGAACTCTAATCTCTAGAGGAAACTGCTTGCGGGCAGCCATAGGTTTGTGCCACCTTTAGCCTTTATGCTAATGACCACGGCTTTCTTTAGTGGTCTATTAGCATTCCTGTGGTCGCCTTTTGTCTCCCACCACAAATGGAAGCGCCCATCCCCACGCTACCAGAGACATTTTTTAAAAAATTAAACGCTTTACGTCCTTGGAAGTCTGCAGGAAGTATAGAGGCAAAGACAGGAAGACAGCCAGAAGTGGAACAGGAGGAAAAATTACAGTCATTACTTTGATGAGGAGAAGAAACACTGAGCACAATATTTTTTAAAAAGCACAAACTAAAGATGCACTGCTGTGTGGTGTACCTGTGGGGCACTTCTCTCTTGTTTCTTCGGACAGAGTAAGAGAATATATCTTTCAGCTTCATGTGAGACCAACAGTAAGGTAACAGCAGGTTGTGGGACTGAGCTTAAGTGACTCACAGTGTGAAAGGAAAACGATCGCGGTGCTAATTCTCACTTAGTAGCAGGTGAGAATTTACCACTTGGCCACAGCAGCTCGTATCCCTGTCTCTCTTGGGCTTTCCCTTCAACACTTCTGGCCTGTAAGCCTCTCTGGCAGAGCAGAGAGCCAGCGGGCACGGCCACAGTGACTGGCAGCGAGCTCTGGGAACCACACTGATACATTACAGTCTAACCACACAACTCTCAACAACACGGTGACTCATCACCTTTGTTAATGGCTCTGTGACACAGCTAAACCAGGATGCAAGTGATGTCCAAGCAGGACTGGAGGTAATGAGTCTGAAGGCTATCAAACAACCCACAGCAACACGGCACAAAGCAAAGTGAGCATTTCATAAAGAATACAGATGAATGATACTGGCAACAAAAGGGTTTTTTACACATTTATAAATAATTTGTACTTGTTATTGAACTGTAAAAATCCAGTTCATCATTGCAGTTCAGATAAAAACCCATGCACATGCTGCTTACACCTTTCTTAAATTCAAATCCAAGCAATTTCAAGGTGTTTTTAAAGCTTTTCCAACACTTTTAATAGTCATGATTTGCATAGAAGCTCACGATTATTTTTTCACTCTTACAAGTAAATTTGATAGATTCCATTCTTTTTCAACAAGCTAGAAACACTCTGACCAGAACAATCAGAGACACGGCTGAACGTGTCAAAGTACCAGCTAACTTTCTGGTATTTAAAACAGCTTTTGCTCTAAAAAGTACAACCAGTGCGATAGAATACTATAGTACCCATTTGTAAACCTTTACAGTTTACACATGCTGCTGCAGCAAAGTAATTTGTTCGGTTGAAACAAACTAAACAAAGGGTCTCATGCAAAATTGTAAATCATGTGTGACATGAGTTGGAGCCACAACAAAATTTTCAGCATGAGATTATCTTAGTTTAAAGGCATACTATGCAGTTTAGGCTTGCTTTTAGCACCCCCTAGTGTCCGTTTTAAATCACTGTCATAAAACATTAGCATTATCTTTGCTCAGAAACACCTAAATCTAACTTCATTGTTTTCTACTGGAGCGGTTCATCACTCATTCAAAGAAATCAGCTGTGTTCAAGCAGGGAGAGATTGGAAAAATGCAGGAATCATGAGCTAAAAACACTCCGGCGCTAGCATAACAGCTAATCACCTTGAGCTAGCCTAACCCTCGCGAGACTTTGTGAGACTTCAGGGCACCGGACCGGAGACTAAGAAGTTGCAAATGCGGTATTTTGGACACAAGCAGCAGATGGGACTGATTGACTTCATTAACCCTGTAAAGGTCATATTAGCACATACTGGCTCAAGGAAAAGGTTTTAAAATAGTTACATAATGTGCCTTCAAAACTCTTGCATAAAAGGTAACAGCTGATGAGGCTATTTTAAGCCCTAAAACTACCAGCATTAGTGATGTAGCATCCAAAGTCCTGAATGGAAAGGAAAATATGCACTAATTTACACTCATTTTTACTGCCTGGTGACAATAGCTAGATGTTTTAGACAGTGTACCAGGATGTGCAGGTAAAACACAACACAACAAAATTAAAACCTCCCACCCGAAAATTAGTCACATCCTGTCAACGCCGAATCCTGAAACGTGCAGATTGGGATCGTTCTGTTACCTTCACTGGTCTCAGACTAGCCCAGAGAGATGAAAATTTAATTTACCACCTTAATTATGGATTTTATCTGCCACTTATGTGCACATTTAAGCATGATCACTTTCAGTGTAGTTTTCTGATGAAAAGCCACTCGGTTCCATTTGCAGCTCAGATAAGAGGGAATTACTAGTCTAACCATTGCTGTAGTGGAGCCCACACAATCAAACAGTGAGTCAAAGCTACTGAGCACAACTGATCCCGAGAATTTCACAGTACATAAGTTTCAATCTGAGCCCTGATGGAAGGCTACCAGACTGCAAAGTGAGATGATGGCACACGGGCCATCGCTGCATGTTATCCAGCCTTCCCTTGAGGGGATCGAATATTAACTGAACAAATGTCTTATCGTGTATACTGGTTCTCTTTTGCTGCCCAGATGATGACTGGTGACACCGTGACACTCTTCATTCACGTTTGCTGCTGGTTAATTTGAATTCTAATTGGTCCCATTTCAGGGGCAGCCACGAAGGTCTGGGCCCGGCCGGCTTATCTGACGACGAGGGTCATCTGAGGAGACCGCGGAGGAACAGGAACCATTAGATAGAGCCTCCTCCTGCTCCCCGGGGCCCGCTGTCACCAGGACCCTGTTTGATGTGATCCATTTACGTGGTTTGGCCGTTATCATGTCAGCATCGGGGACACAGCGGCCCACACCCACACTACACACAGATAACTCCGATAAGTGATCCTATACCTCAACCCTCTCGTAAGACCACATCTCCTATGAAACCACATAGGAATAGAAAACTCCCAAAGCCACATCCCGCTGCACATAAAAGTCGATAAAGGGATGAAAGGTTCTGTATACAAACAGTTTAAATAAAGAATTACCTCTAATGGCTCTTTAGCAAGAAAAGAAAGCCACCGCACGCATGTGATTCAGTCATCCAGGCAAACTGGGCGCGCTGCCGTGTCCAAAGGCCATTCAGATCTCTGCTGACCCTAATTGCTTTATTTTTTTCACTGATTCTATCAGCTCTTTGATGTCAGAATAAATGTAAAAAATTGAAGTTAATTGCCATATTTGTGTTCTGCGATGATAGCGACTGTTGTTGCACAGCTGAAAGTAAACACTTCCCCTTTAATTAAACATCCCTGCGGACACAAGAAATCATTATGCTTTTTACAACTCCTTGTTTTCATCCTCCCTTTATTTACTGACAGTGTGTAAATTGTTTGTTTTTTTTTTTTTGCTAAAAGAGTGCACAGAAAACAGGAAATGAGAGGAAAAAAGAAAAATCCCTGGACTTTTCTTTCTTTTTTTTCCCCCTTTTTACTCCTCGCTTTCTCTGACAGAAAATAAGTCGCAAGGGTCAGCGGTACTGAAACAAAACAGGGCTGTTCCACTCGGGCTCTGGAACAATAGAGGTGACCCAGTCCATTCTACTCTCTGTTTGAGCTTTATTTTAGCATTAAATGCCCAGATGCTGCAGCTTTTCTTTGGGAGAAATGACTGTGGACACCTCCTTCACATTTTCCCTTTCTGGGCCATTTTCACTTCATAAAGCTGCAGTCAATGTGTTTTGTGTGGGGTGAGGAGGGTCTGACACATACTGTGGTGGTCTCAGCCGCTGTCTACATTGGTGGCTCAAGTAGTCCCAGGATTAGACCTTTGTGTGCTGTGAAAAGGTAAAAGAAGTCACTTATTTGGGCTCAGTCAAGCTGCTGATTTCCAACCCCATTTTGGAAATAAGAGAAAGGCTTTGAAACACCGTCTCTCTCTCTCTCTCCCTCTCTCTCTTTCTCACCCCCTCTACTATAAATCACTTGGTGAATTCCTGCATTCAGCTTCATTCTCCTGAAAACAACACAAAACATTTTCAGATGCACAATAAACAACAATCCCAACACACAAAAGTCACAGAAAGCGACAAATTCATTATCCCCGTCGTGCTGACGTAGAGCCAGATTCTAGATTAGATCGAGACTTTGTTATGGAAGTTCCCAGACTTGAAGGGACCAGGGCTTGGCCCGCGTGTCTGAGTCAGAGCAGCTGAGGTGCTGGACCGCGGCATCAAGAGGGACCACACATACACACCCTGGAAACCCTCTGCTGGCCGACGCTCTCCATCAAATGACCGTGTGTGGTATTGCTGAGCAGCCACTTAAATGCACCCATAAGCACACACACACTCATAATGATGCTTTTCTGGGTTTTGGGGTATAAATATTTACACCAACTCAGGAGAGTTCATCCTGTGGTTTTCAACCTTTATTTGGTCACTCGTATTTGTCACCTTGTGCAGGAACATGTAAATAAATCAATCCTCAAAAAAAGTTGTACTAATGGTTACTTTTAAAGATCTATATTGTTGGCATACAATGATAATTCATTATGTTCATGTGTGTGCAGATATTTTTTAGGAACTGTCATAAAATAAAGGTGATTTTTTTTTCATAATAAAATTTGGTGTGTTCTGATCTTTTAAAGTAGAAAAATGTTGAACTTCTTGAACAACCTTGTTTTGAAAAATAGGTTTAATTCTGACTGGACTGATGAGCTAAAGACTGGGTAAAGTGGATTAATTTATAAAACTGCAGTCTGAAAGATTTAATAGCAGTTCATGCAAATCCTGTTTTATTTGCATTACACTGTTATTCTGTGCAGACATATTATAATATTTTTGCAGGAAGTCTCTCAGGCTACACCACAAGTTGTAACAGCTGTTTTTGCTTGCAAGAAAAATCATTTAAAAAAAAACAAAATCCGTGTAAATAACATACATTTTCATGCAAAATTGTAATGCAAATGTTTTTTAAAACAGTGTTTGCATGAACTGGAGCTGTTTTAAGGTGGCAGCTGCTCTCGTACTAGCTGTTAGCTCATCGGTCTTTCCAGGAGCTAACAGGTAAAATACTTCAAAAGATCACTTTAAAGTTTGAAGTAAAACATTTTCTGGAGTATAAGTTTTAGAACTTCTGATAAAACTACATTCCCACACAGCATCGTCCATGTTTTTCATGCTCACCTGTGGAATGCCTAGGGGCAGTGCATTCCTTGTCTCTTCTGTCACTCGACTCAAATGGTGAAAAAGCAGAATTTAGTTGGTAAACCCCCCATCCTACAGCGCTCGGTTACGTCAGCTGTTCTCAAATCCCACAAAGACTGAAGAGGTTTGAAAGCTCCACCGGCTCAGTGTTTTCTATCACCGCAGTTTGTCTTTAGGTAATATACTTTTGCTTTGGTTTGTAACCATTCCTCCACAAATCACAAAGCAATTTATCAATCTACAGAATTGTCTTTAAGCAAGGTTACATTTAAGTGAAAGTCAATGCTGAAGTTAAATCCATGAGAGCAGGACCTCACAGTTAGTGGTGTGACTTGGTCAAGAGCCTACACCTCACCCACAAAAAGACCCCTGTACTCACTTCCTATTGTCTTGCCCTCCTCTTTTGCCCTCTATATGAACATAAAGGCAACCCAGGATTTAAAGGTCAAGTCCACACAAAAGCTGACAGTCCCCAAAGCCTGAGGTGTTTTTAATTGACATTTCTGTCTTTGTCCTGTGACCATAAAGAGAAAGGAGCCTTTTTTTTCCCCCGTTACCCCAATATACTAAATTACTACTTAATGAGACCTGTGGAGAAATGGGGCTCTGGGGTGTAACCAGGTTCCACCAGCTGGAGGGAATCCCCTTGTTAGGCGTGTATGGGGGCAGTGCTGAGGGGCTGTGAAGTGCTTACTCCACCATAAAGGGGAGGTGTGGGGAGCTCAGGCACAAATCCTTGCACAGAAGCGGCCTCCCTCCATAGACAGAGATAAACCAGTTAGGGCTTTGTTTATGAAGTTTCACTTTATTCCCCCCCTGACAACCATTTAAACAATGACTATGGGGAAATGTCCCTCTGCGAATGAGCAACAATAGTCAAGATCAGCAGCTTTTCTGAGCAGCTAATGCTCTGATAAAAAGAGTGCAAATCTTCCTTCCTGGAAGCACTAAAGGCTGGCCAATGAAAGACACCTGCAAACAAGAGCAGAAAGAGGCACAAATAAAAGTGTTTTGTCTGGAGGATGCCACCTTTGTCTCTGCTCATAATCACCTACCACTTTCTGCTGTAGCTAAAAGGCTAAATGCGCATTACACATCACAGCTTCCTCTGTGTTAAAGCTGAGATACAAAACTGATGTCTTTTATCATTAAAAAGAAAAAGGCACAAATGTGTTTAGTCACTCCACTTTCACTGTTTTACGATAAGCACCCTTTATAAAGTTATTTTTTTATACTATCAAAACAAGGGGAACTCTTGCAGACAAAACGCTTTTGTGCATATGATCTTTTGTGCTTTCAGCATTTAAGATGGCTTTTGTATACTGTGAGATGGGTATCTGCCACAAACATCATTCAGGCATTGTGGAGGAGGGATTCATTTTCAGCTCGCCTTTGTTCTGTTCTTTGGCCTGAACCAAGGAGCCACGCCTGCTCCTCTACTTTGAATTGTGCGTCAAACATTCCCCCTCTTTGTGGCGCTAGGTGCATGAGCTAGCTCATCTCCGCAGGCTTTCGTGGGAGATGGCTGTCAAGGCGGTGGGGTCACGTTTGGTAACCTAACCTGGTTGTGCTTTAGGGTGGCCTTTGGCTACTGGGCCAACAAGACTGTAAAAGCAGTAAGTAAATTGTGCAGAGCGGGGAAAGTCCTGCTCTGACTAACCTGCCCCCATCCCTCCTCCCTGCAAACACATCCTCTGCATGCCTCCTATTTTCTTTTGCAGCTCAACACGTCGTCCTTGTCATGCCCTCCTGGCCTCCCTGCTGTTTTCCTCCATCATCATGTGGCTTTATTTCTTCTTTCATGCCTTTCTCTCCCCCAATTACTTTTTGTCTCCACACACATTCTCTGAAGACTTGTGTTGTGTCACACAGAGGGAGCCACGCCCTCGACCTATGTGTGCACTTTTTATTAAATCTGTGCAGGCGCTGGGCCGCGCTGGCGGGTAATCCTACAGTAATTGTTTCCAGATTAGGGGACCCGGACCACAAAGCAGGTTTAGCCAGGCATGAAATGGCCTCCCCACGCTGCAGCGCCAATGACCAAACCTGCCGAGGTGAGACTCACCTGGGCGAAGTCCACAAGCATCCTGGGAAGCACAGAGTCCAGGTAGTCGGTGTTCTTTGCAAACCTGTTGAGAATTCTTCCTGAAAAATAACACAAGACAGCCTTATCTTGACTGGAGTGCAAAAGAGAGAAGAAAAAAATCAGTGCACTCAAATGAGGTGAAGTGTTTTATGGTTCTAATTGAAACTGATCCCATATGGCAGATGCAGGTCAAAGACAGATGTGCTCAATCAATTCAAACTACGCCGTACGCAGAGAAAACCATATTTTGTTTCTTTTCACTTCCATTCACCAACTGTTACAAAAGTCGCCTCCATTTCAATAGAGCGGAGCCGAGACAACGAGCGTGATATCAGATGGAAAACACAGAGCTCTCTAGTTTAAACAATGAGTCGTTATTTGTGTAGCATTTCATAAAGACTGCCCTACTCTTGGCTGAATACGTGAGGGAGCCTTTTGTCCGTAAACAAAAGGGCAACAGAAGCTGCGTACCTGCCTTTATGCTCTGACTGGCAGTGTCAGTGACATTAATTGAGTTGCCTCCAATCTACTCAGGTGTTCATTATTTTGGGACGGTGCTCTGCAGGTGCTACGGCGGCTCTTTCTTCTTACTTCATCTGTAACGTTGCTCCCTGGTTCTGATCCCACAGCACACGCGATCACGCTCCAGCTGCTTTACTGCGAGGTCAGTGATAGCCAATCCCTGCACTGCACTACCTAAAGACATTTAAGACAGAAAGGCTTTCACCACGCGTCTCTGAAGGAAGCCGCTAAAAGAAGGAGACGACAGGTGTGGTACACAGCATACAGGTGTGTTAGCAAAATATCTTATAGATCAATTTTGATACAACTCTGAAAAATTAATTTCTGGATGTACATCTCCAACTTTTAGAGTTAATCAGATTCAAAATGGGCAGAAAAACTATCTTAGCCAACACAGAAATGGTTACAGTTCAGTCTTTTGGGTTTTTTGCAGATTCATAACTGATTAACTTTTGGAATCAATACAATTTAAGATGACAGATCATTGAAAATGCAAAAATAACTATATCTCAGTATTTTGTACAACAGCTGTAAAACCTTTGCAGTTTTATTGAGCAAAAAAACCACAATCAGACTCCAGTATGAACAATCAATGGTGCTGAAGTTGTCCACATGCATATAAAATGTTTAATCTGTTGTTTATATTGGATTTTGATGCTTCTCACGTCCTTCAGCATAGAATTATGATGTCTGTCAAACTTTGATGACTTAAAAGTTGGATAAAATGCAACATCAGATTTAGGACCACATTTAAATCTGGTCTGGATGGGATATGAAAAAAACTGATTTGTGCTGTTCAGACTGTCACAAAAAGGTAGAAAATCACATATGGGCATAAGAGCATTCTGTGCATTGTATGTTTAATAATATTTAGGAAGAGATGGAACCATGAGCAATGAAAACTATAACAAAAGTGTCAGATTAAGCTGCACACGCTTATTTTCAACTACATCCCTGCAGGTTGATAGCATAAAATAAAAGATAAACTACAAAAGTGTAGTATATACTCTATGTAAGTCCGATGAGAGTGACCGCTGGGTAAAGTTAAAGTAATCCCTTCTGTTCTAATGTTTAATGGAAAAATAAAATAAGTGGCTTTAGATGGAACAGATGGATCGACCTGGTGGAGAATGTTCTGCTTTCATAATGGATGAAGCTTTCTGACCTTCAGGCTGAAGATGAACATTCAAAAAGTCTTTGCAGGCTAATTCTCCATCCTCAGTATCCAACCACTTGGCTCATCAGCATCTCACAAATAAACCAATTAATGACCTGACTTCCATCCTCACCTGCTTTACATCCTGTTGAGAACTGGAGGGATCTTATCAAACATGGGATTTACAGTGAGAAAAGACAAAGCTGCTCTCAGAACAACGACTGGGAGGCAGCGGTTTCTGCTCCAGTGAACGTTAATTATTTACAGATCAAGAATCTGACAGGCACCAGAGACTGGAGGCTCCTTAATCAGCATTTTGTATTAAACTGTGATTGTGATGGGGCAGATAGATCGGTGGTGTGCTTTTATTTATTGTTTTATTGCTAAATAATTTTTCAAGTCCTTCACATTTTTGACATTTTTGCTGCACGAAACATCTGGATCAGTTATGAATTTCACCAGTGGCTGATTGACTCGTATTATATATATTTTTTAAAGTTTTAGTCCTAATACAACTTTATTTGAACAACTTTCGAGTCATCTCAATTAGCTTTCATGGAACTGACACCTTTAGCACACCTGCTGGTGATTGAACTAATCACTTCTCTCATTCTCACCCTAGAGAGGAGCTAATTAGTTCAGTCACCAGCAGGTGTGTATGTTGACGTTAAGAGAGGTCCACCATGAAAGCTGTTTGCTTTAAATAATTAGAATAATTAGAGTTTCTTTTGTTTTCTACTGCTTCTTGGTCTGTGTGCAATGTGAGCCTTGTAAATCATGACAAAAGAATTGCCACTCTTCTATCATCATAAACGGACATGGATAAAGTTATCGGTACACATTTGTTAAGAAAAGAAAACCCACAAATTTCACTGAATTAACTTAAAACGGTCAAAAGTCATAATACGGTAATAATAATAACTGTACTGAAAATCAGCTAAAAATGAGACACTGTTTTTGAATTGTGCTTCAACAAAATAACTTGAAATAACATAATGACATTGGTCTAAACAAAAATAATGGAACCCATAGGAAAGAATGAGAGTAACCTGACCACAGGAACTAGTATACCCCACTGAACGTAGACCACAGAACGCTAAGGAGAATAATCTCAGAGATTAGAAAGACATTTATTAAATATCCATAAATTAGTGTCTCTCCCAGTCTGTTTGTAGATAAATAACTGATAGAACGTCTATTCAAAATGACTGAAATGTCTGTTTCATGTCCACAGGACTTTAGAAAACCTCCCTGGATCTGGATGCATGAGGAAACATTCATGACAATTAAAAAAAGTGAATAATATGGCTGCATGGAATAATTATGTCTGCATGGTGGTGCATTTGTTAGCATTGTTGCTTTGCAGCAAGAAGGTCAGGTTGTGGCCATGCATGGCATTATGTTCCCATGCATGCATGGGTTTCCTCCAGGTACTCCAGTTTCCCCCAGGCATGTCTGATAGGTTAACAATTGTATGTCGCTTTGCACAAAAGCATCTGCCAAAAAAATAAACATAATATGACTGGTCCTTCAACAGGTTAATGAGCTAAAGCACAGCTAAGCAGACCCAAGACCAGAATAAAACCCTATGAGCCCTGATCTAAATCCTGCTGAACATCTGGAAGGAGCTGAAACATCTGGACCAGGAACCCGTCAAACCTGAGACAGCTGGAATAGTTTGCTAACCTGTCGACAGGTGCAGAGGATTTATTGAGAGTTGCAGAAATCACTTGACTGCTTTAAGTTTGTGCAGTAAATGGTCACGTTAGGGATCATCTAGTCCAGGACAGTTTCATTGGTTTATATTTAAAATGTAATTTGTTAAACCAAAAGTCAATATTTTACATTTGTGTCTGAAATGTGCAATACTTTTAAAGTGTTTAAATGACCCCCAAAAATCTTTTTTTGTTTTGTTTAAAAAACTAATTTTGATCAGGGTTTTAATAAAACTGTGTAAATATAAGACTACAACATGTAGGACATGGAATTTTTATGTAATAAAATGAATTCAGCTAACCCAAAATGTCAGCATTCAGTGTAAAGCAGAAATCAGGCATAACTAAATGTTCAAGCAGGTGTTTTTTTTTTTTTATTTAATGTCAAGGAATGGGCCGTTGAGTGTGTAGGATGCAGAAATGCACAGAGAAAGGAGCAGCCGGGTGGCACGCTGGCAGAATGTGTTGGCACGGCGCTACACAGGCATGGTGAAGCCGTGGCACCACTGACCTAAAAGTTGCCTCCCGGCTTCCAGTCAGTCCTATGGAGGGGGGGCCCTGTAATCACCTCTCTCCACGGCCGTAAGCAGCTTACAGATTTATCCAAAACACCGCTCCCGCCTAAAAAACATGCATGCAGACGAGGCCGGGCTCCCCGTAACAGCCATTGCATAAACCCAGCCAGGGCATTATTCCCCGCAACAACCCAGCAATGCTCCAAATCAGTACTGATTCAAAGTCAAGTGGCGTAAGCATGTTGTACACTTAGAGGCAGACTAATCTTATTCACAGTGTGAGTGCCCCTTTAGCATACAGACGTCCCGAGGGGAGGGTTCAAGCAAAGGGGGTAGAGCTGCCGCCGTAACACACTGGAGTACTGCTGCTTTAGTCTGGGAATGGCGGGGGGAGCTGTTGTCAAATTGTGTTTGTGAAATATTCGATAATATTTTATGTAATTTTACTGTCTAAGCCATAGATGACCCAAATTCATGCATGTCTGACAAACAATGCCAATAGGAAGAGGATCGGTTTCTCTGGGTTACATCATCCCGTGGTTGGAGGGTGTTGGAGCAGGCAGCATCAGTCGGCTATCAGCTGTTTGACAAGCAGCTCGGGTTAACACACAGTTTTACTGGAGATGAAGCAAAGATTCGTGTCCTTCTGTCCAGACTATAGAGGGGATACATTACAGTGATGCAGTTACACAAAGACATTCGCTGCATGGAGATGCCTATGAGGCAAGATCAGCGTGGGACAATGGCTTCAATCACTCTGGGTGGCTGTCAACAATATCACCTATTGTGTAAAAAGGGGTATAGACATTTCAGGATATCAGCAGCATTAGTATCAAACAATTTCTCATGCTTTAGGACTCCAGGGGTGATTTGCACCACTTTTCAGGCTCAGGAAATATCAAGCGCTCCCAACTAAGGTGGCCTTCTAAAGGTGGAGATATTAGGTGAGCAGGGGGAGAAGTGGAACAGTGGGGTCCGGCTGGAGCGGGGCGTGTGGCAAATCGCTGTTCCCTGTAAACATCAAGATAAGGGAGCTGCTCCATGTGTGGGCCCCGGTGCAGTCGGAGGGGCCTTTCAGTGAGGAGAGTGTGATAATAAAGTAATACCAGGGAGGGGGCTGCCAAGGCTGGAGGTGGCACAGCTCACCTGCGTTTGCATGAAGGGGCCCAGAGGCCTGGGGCAGCCTCCCACCGCCGGCGCCTTGCTGCCAATACTAATACATTCTAAATCCATTCTCTTCGCTCACACCACCAGCCTCCTGCAATCTCCTCTCCTTGCCTTTCATGCAATTAAATAGTGGAAGTGCCGAGCGAGGGGGAGCCCTATCAGCCATGCTGCACACACGCGCGCGGCTCCATCTTCACATTCAATTTACACACTTCGATATCATCGTCCTCTCTGCAGTACTTCCTTCACTTCACCCTTAACACTCTTGCACCGCAGACCTGAAATACAGACATTAAAAACACTCGCCTCTGCAGACACAATTAGAATCTCACAGAGCTGACTACAGAAGATCTAATGCATCAACAGCGACTGAGCGACGCCCAGCTCCGAGATGGCCCACAAACGGGAGCAGTGTGAGTGTGTGTGTTGACTGAAACTCCACTTCTTGACTGTGTTGATGAGCTGAAGCCCTGGCCTGCAGTCTCTGAGGGGATTAGCCCACTCAATGACACTAAATTACAGGGATCAACATTAGCTTGACACATTCACCGCTGTCTGTGCTGCTCTAACTGGATCACATTTGAATGAAACTGAACTTATGACTAAAACTGAGCAACATGCATATTTAAAGTTGTGTAAATCCACATGAAAGTGTGTGCAAAAAAAAATTACATTTTTAGGCCAATTTTTCTATCACATATTCTTATAAACCTCACTCACAGAATATGAAATTATGTGTTTTGTGCAGAAAATGCTTGACCTTCAACTCGGCTTTGAAATTTGGGATCTTTTCCTTTTTGGACACAACTATCAATTGCATGTGTAAACGATCAAAACGTGCACAGGTACAGTTAGAAATGACTCAGATTTACTGCAAGACAGTTGTTAAAAAAGCAGAAAAAATACAAAAAGCATTAAAAAAAATACAAATATGTGTAATTTCTTTATATTTTAGCAATAATCGTGTTTGGAAATTTAAATTTTTTAAAATTTATAATTATGTCATTTCATCTCTTATATACTATGAAATCTGCAAAACAAGAAAAGCAAAGATCTAGGAAATGTGTCAATTATTCCAAATATGGTGCAATTTGCAGGCCGAAGCTTCAATAACTGGACTTGTCACACAATAGCAGCACAACAGCAATCAGATAGCAGCCTCTGTTAAGCCTCTCCTTTGCTGCTCTATTAAACAGATTATTACATTATTCAAAGTGTTTGCTCTCTTTTGTGTGTGTAGATCATGAGGCGAGGCACGCCCAGATAAGCAGTCAGGTAGCTCGGTGTGCAAACGGCACTCGTAGAAACAAAAGCCAGAGATTAACCCAATGTGGAGTTTCCTCCAAACACAGCGCCGCTATACACCCACTTTCAAAGCCCGTCGAGACCACAAGCTCCTGAACGCCCACCTAAATAATATTTAGAGTCGTGTTACGGGCTTATTATGACTCATTATACAGATACAAGTTGTTGAGAATTCCCACCAGGGCTGATTGTGCCGCACACTCATGTCACTATGAGGAGATTAGGCTGTGTAATTATCTCCTGACAGATGAACAATGCTGCAGAAAAATTGAAGTTATCAAAGTGGGCTGCTTGATGGTTGACTTTGGATTTGAGTGATGGACTGTGGTGATATTTCACCTAATTTAAGGTCTTATATTAATGCAACAAAATCACAAAAATGAAATAAGATGATTAAAACAAACGCTCTTTTATTTAAAAGGATGAAAAGTAGAGGATGAGGGGGAATAAAGGAGCTGCCTTCTTGTGTAAAGATGAACATATTTGGCCTGTTTGCTCACTTTGCACACTTCACTTAACCAGAAGCTACATGGTGCAAATATTATAAAATAATCAAAGTTTCTGATACAGTGCACAGGACAAACACGTCCTTATTTGAACAGATATGTCATCCAAACATGGCTCTGTGTAAGATCTGCTGCTCTGCAAACAGCCTCTAGTCAATCCGAGTGTTTGCTCTTTTGGAAAACCTCACATTTTAAATGCATTAAAGCCACATATTAAATCTGATTTATAAATACATTTTTAAATGTTAAAATAACAGCTAACTTTATGTTTAAAATATATTTTAATAAAGATTTAGCTTCTTTAATAAACTTTAATTTACATTTAGGATTTCAATATGGTGGATGGAGGAATAAATACAAGATTTTAAAGAGAGAAAATGTAAAAATTAAACAAGAAGAATCAGGAAAACTTAAACTTTTAGATGTTTAAAGCAAATCAAACACAACACAGACAGAAAGTAGCAGTCTGCTCTCTAGTGGCGATGGGTAACAATAAGTTTTATACAGAAAATTTTGGATGTTTTAACTTATAATTACCTCATTATTCGTTTTTATCACTGACTCGTATATGAATGTGTTCTCTGCTATTAAAACATTGATGCTACTAATGATAAAAATGTGTTTTAAGGTCCAAAGGAACCATTTAAACATGCATGCATGCAGAGTTTATTAGATAAGGTGACAAAATGATCAATAATTTATCTCAAAATATGCAACAAATACATCTGAGTGCCTGTTCCAAGATCAGCTGTGCATTTATGTTGACATGATTAAGCGTACGGTTTTATTTTCTTCATTGAATATGGGGTTTTTCCCTTCTTGAATGCTGTTTTATTGCTGTGAATACAAAGAGTGAAGAGGCTGGGAGTCACAAGTAGACAATCAGAGGAATCCAGCAGCAAAGAACAAGAGAGGCACTGCTATCTCGCCGTACAGCTGAGACCCGCGTACGCACACATTGGGCCTTGAAGGCCTTGGGCCACAGCCAAAGAACTGCAGATCTGCTCAATGAATGGCTGCTGTATTCACAGCCTCAGCAGCACACAAAGAGCAACGCGCGCTGGGTGATCTTCACCTGCGTAAACACCCAGGTACAGGTCAAGGTCCAGCTGCCACCGAGGAGCTCTGTCACACTGATGTGCTCCTGTTCAGAGGCCTTAAGAGTCAGCCAGAGAAAAACACAAAAATCCACAAGAAAAAAACACAAAACACAACAAGGAGAAGAAAAACATGGAGCTACTCAGAAACACATTTCTCATATCGCTGAGCACAAGGTCAGTCTCAATAAGTAAATTCATCCACCACTTTCAGTCTGAAAGAAACATATTGATTGACTCACAAAAGCACTTTTTGATTTGTGTTTTTGAGAGAAGTTGTGTTTTTCTTAGAGGCTGAAAAGAAATAAAACCCCACCAGCTTCCACGCCACCAGTTCATCAGCATCATGAGCTAAAAATGATTCATATAAATCTAAATAATTTAGTCTGAATGATGAAAACATGATTAAGTTGATTGCAGAAAAAATACCACAGAATATTCATAGAATATTTAGATTTTTAAAAAACTGAATATTAAAAAAAGAAAGAACTTACATGTTCTAGATCACTGAGTAACAACCAGGAGAGGACTTTTCCTCCGAAGCAGCGTTCCTCCCCTGTTGGTTTACCTGAACACAGGAGCCCTGCTGTCAGTGTCAGTCATCAGAAACACTTCAAATCACAAACAGCAGGGAGATGTGAAGACCTGCTGCCCTCTAGCGGCCAAAATGATGCAAAACATGCAGTGATTTGTGGTTTGCTTCACTCATGTTGCATGTAAGTCCAACCATGAGCTGATCATTAGTGCTCCAGTTACTAAATACTGAGTGGAAATAGATGAACCAGTAACTGGACCCTGTGTGTCTGCAGGATTAATGGTTACTCCTCTATTATTTTAGTGTTGACTTTATGCAACATGAATGCATACATGTTCTGTCTCATTCTCCACGTCCCTGATGTAATACCTAACCCTTCCTTTACCGTTTCACTCTGAGAGGTCCATCCCTCACATCTAAACAGCTAACATGTCCCGTCTGTTAATCATCTCAGTGAAACACATGTCCACAGTGTAATTTGGTTGCCTGTGGAAAGTTTAATGTCTTCACCCATTTTGAATTTTCTCAAAAGACTGCAAACATTTTGAACCATCAAATGTCAGGCTGGCAGATTTTAGCTCTGATGAGTGGCCTGGCAGGACTTGGTGCTACTATCGGTGCCACGGTGTCCAACGAGTGGAGGGCCACGAGCCGGGCGTCCTCGGTCATCACAGCTACCTGGGTGCTGCAGGGTCTCTGGAGCAACTGTGCTGGGAATGCCATCGGAGCTCTGCACTGCAGACCTCATCACACTATGTTTCAGCTGGAAGGTAAGGTCAGAAGCTCTCTAGATATCAATCAACTAACTGTTTCTTTTCATGCATCCATTTGGTGCATGAAGCATTGTGTGCAAATGTTGCTAAAACGGCATGATGTCATTACGTCGATAATATCCTTTTATGTTTTTCTGTATTATGATTTTGTTCTGAATATGGCCAGAATTGGACATTTGTATGAATGAGATTTATCATTCCTGATTAAATGAAACTCAAATAGAAGAAAATACTTTTATTGCATTTGCTCCAAAACAGGAGAATTTACTTTTAGTTGTCAAGATGTTGAAGACGTTCTTTAAAATCTGTTTCTGTTGAACAGATTGGAATAAATGAAAAAGAATTCCAATATTTGATGTTTATTGGCATTTATGAGTATTTGAAGTGGTTTATTTTAGGAGATTTACTTAGATGAACGACACATTTTTAGGTAAATCGTATTTGTAGGAGACTACAGGTGTTTTATTTTTGTACTTTGTCATCTTCTTGATTGTCAATGGTTTGCTTGTTTTTTAGTAAAAATGTACCCAGAATTGTGATGTAATTCAAGTTCATGTTTCTAATTTAAGAACTAAAATGTGCACAGAAAAAATTGGACAGTTTTTAAACTGTGGCTAATAGTTTAACTGTGCCAACCTTTTGCAGAAAAAGTCAAACTGTGTAAGATTACAGTAAAGTTTAATGTGTTAGTCATAAATAAACTGAACCTCAAACTAATTTTCAGTCAAATTTTGATCGTTTTAGTTCTCCTTTACTGTTATACCCAGATTTTTTTTTTTTTAAAGATTGCATAATTAAAAGAAGTTTATAGTAATTTTATTGGAACTTTTAAGAAGATACATGTTATTTAATTAAAAACATCATTTCTTCTAATCAGTTGTAATGAGTCTCAGTAAAACTGCAGCACCAATAACATTTTTGGACATGAATATTCATTCAGCATGATGATGTAATTAGATGAACTGATCTAATGACAAGAAGCTAAACAGAGGCATAAAACCATTTGGTCTTTCATTTTACTGAAAGCATAAATTTAAGCCATCTGGGGAGGGGGTGGGGTGGTTGCACGAAGAATTTTACTAAATTTGTGATGCTCTTGTTCACAAGCAAGCTTTTCTTTACAGTCACTGTTTTTGAATGTTTGTGCACAACTAAATATTCCTTTAAGTCTCTTGCAGCCTCAGATTTGATGTGACTTCTTTTCTGTTTGACCTAAAAATTTACATATTTTAAGTGTTTTTGGCCTCCACTGATTTCCTAACAGAACAATCAAATTTGAGAGCTTTGTAGAATCCCTCTAAGTTCATAAAATCGAACTGTTTGGGGTGATGTCAGTGAGATTTTGACGTTTCTAGATTTTACTAAATCTGACTCAGTTTTTTTTTTTATCTTTTGTTTGTTGCATTCCATATTTTTTCTAATATTCCTTCTTTGAACAAGCAGTGTTAGTTTCTATCAGAGCATGCTGTTCACCTTCACCTACATCCTGTTATTTTAGGTCTCAGAGGAAGTTGAAACATTGTTGAACACCCCACAGAAAAGCAACAGACACTAGGTGACCTCGGATAAAACTAAACCTGAGCTCAACTTAATGTTGGTTAATGAAAACTCAGGTTTCACCTCTACCCCAATGAAATTGTGCAAAAATGTATGTTGGGACTATTTTTGTGCAGCTCTGAGTGACGTGCACGTTGGGAGGGGGGCTTGTTGATGTTCAGGCCTAAACTCCTCCCTGCAGATTATAACCGTCTGCCACACATTAACTGTCAATCACAGCCGACCCACTCGTGTTTGAGCAGCATGTTTCAGGAGATCATGGCCTTCGTTCTGAGCACCTCAGGCTGGGTGCTGGAGTCCTCCACCCTGCCGACGGACTACTGGAAGGTCTCGTCCCTCGATGGGACAGTGATCACCACGGCTACCTACTGGTCCAATTTGTGGAAGACCTGCATCACTGATTCAACTGGAGTCTC
Source organism: Callopanchax toddi (assembly GCA_006937965.1). Taxonomy (NCBI): domain Eukaryota; kingdom Metazoa; phylum Chordata; class Actinopteri; order Cyprinodontiformes; family Nothobranchiidae; genus Callopanchax; species Callopanchax toddi. Next base: position 3,339,025 of record SSNR01000002.1, on the reverse strand, counting down.
CAACTGCAAAGACTTTCCGTCAATGCTGGCACTGGATGGTCAGCTCTCTTTATTGTTGCTGTATTTACTTAATTGCTGCCCCACTACTGCCTGGAGAATGCATGGTTCTAACTTTGGTAATTGTATGGTATACTGCATATTAATATAGTATGTTTTACTGCTTATTACATAATTAAAACTTTGGTAAAACCTCAATTCTACAATTTGTCCCACTGCTCCTATCTGATTACATAATTATAACTTTGCATAATATTTCCCATTTTTCATAATTATTCTGTTATTATGACACAATTAGCAGGTAAATACATGATTATAATTGTAGTAGTTGCATGATATTACCCAATTCTTTCATTATTTCGTTATTATGACACTATTTATTTGCATAGTTGTAACTGCAGAATATACTACCTTACTTACTTTGACCACACTGCTGCTCTTATTACTGAGATGTAATGTAAAGTGTGAACAGATCTCAAAAGCCCAAATAAAATCCTTAGACACAACACTTATTTACTCACAAATGTATTAATATTTAGCTTCTTTTTTTTTTTGCAACTTGGAAGCTACAGAGCATATATAAAAAGCTCGGGTAGTTTGGGCCATGCATGACTGAATCCAGGGGTTAACTTCCAAGCTAATATTTGCCTCAGAAGCCAGTCAGAGTGATATGTTTCACACCAACGCTGTCATCGTAAAAAAAAAAAGCTATTAAACTTACTTGTAACAAATTGAATTACTTGCTTTATGTGTGTGAGAAGGTCAAAAGGTCAGTTACTTATTGACCTTGCGGTGTGCAGCTGTGCAAGAGGAAACGAATTAAAGAAAGATGCAAGTCTGCTCTTGTTTTGCAGGTTACATCCAGGCGTGCAGGGGACTGATGATCGCAGCCATCTGTTTGGGTTTCTTTGGTTCGGTGTTTGCCCTGGTGGGGATGAAATGTACCAAAATTGGAGGAAGTGCTCAAAATAAAGCTAAGATTGCCTGCTTTGCTGGTGTAGATTTCATTCTTAGTGGTAAGTCTGAGTAAATGACCCGTCTTCGTGTCATGGGTGAAAATGTGTGCATGTCTTCATTTGTCTGTTAGCAAAAAACCTAATGAGACACTGGATGGACTTTAATAAAATTAAAGGAGTAATCAGTGGATGTGCATCCAAAACTGATTAATTCCAGTTGAACACCACAGCTTTTACTGCACAAACTTTACCTTCAGCATGATGCATTTGAGTTGTCTCCTGTTGTTTCCAGGTGTCTGCTCACTTTCTGCTTGTTCACTCTACGCACACCGCATAACATCTGAGTTCTTTGACCCGATGTTTGTGGCTCAAAAGTGAGGATTTTCATTTAATTTTGAGTAAATTCTTTGGCATCTTCCTGATTTATTTAGTGTGATTTCAGGTACGAGCTTGGAGCTGCTCTGTTCATCGGCTGGGCCGGTTCTATCCTCTGTATTCTGGGCGGCAGCATCTTCTGCTTCTCAATCACAGAATCCTTTTCGAGAAGGTTAATAAGAGCATCTAATTCTCTGTTTTTAAGTCATTTTATGGAGCAGCTACAGCTAATGTGTTCTCACTCCTTACAGGCACAATCAGGCAAACTATGTCTACAAATCTGCAACTCCACATTCCCATATCTCCTCCTACATGAGAGGGCAGGCGAACGAGAGACCGCCTCCAGATTACAGCAGCTCCTCCAAGACGCCACACTTTGATAAGAACGTCTACGTGTGAGGGATGTGAATCCAAATCACTTTTAGTTAACGCCAGTGGTGGGTCCTAAAAGTTTTACGTGGGAAAAAAAAATCAAATAAAAGCTGCAGCGCCTGTGGTGGCTCCTGTCCAACAACAGCAGAATCCACTGATACTGACTCGTAGCTCACCAGGAGTCGGGTTTTAAGTATTTACATGTTTGCTCAGGGGTAAAAGAATTTAAAGTTTTCTGATGCAGTTTATTCTGTACATGCATTCTGCTTTGCATTACAGATTTTCAGCACAATCAAACACATTCAAAATGAGATTTTGCATATTCTTCTGTCTTTTGTACATAAAAATAAAGTTTCTTATATTTTATGTAAAATGTTTTTGCAAGTTGTTTCTTTAACTGTGTGCACCGTCCTTTTCATGTTAATAATAAGAATATTTAAAAATGAATGCAATTTGTCCTGTTATAACACTTATGACTAAATAGATGGTTGAATTAGTTCATCATAACGTTATTCTAGTGCTCTATAAAAGGGTTTTCTGGAGACATATGAGGTTAAAACTGCAGCTTGAGGTGGTGTAAAATGTCCCAAAACAGCTGACATATTCCCCAAAGTTTACTGTCAACATTACGCATAATGTTCCAATGTTTCCTCATCAACACTGAAAGCACAAACCCTCCTCTCACTCTTCTGTCATGACATGCTGAGGTGGTGAATATTTTTCTAGAAGATCCGTTAGATTTCTTCATTTCCAACAATGAAGAAGCGTGTGATCCAAATATTTGGCTTCTTGATCTCCTCTTTGGGATGGCTGTTTGTGTTGTGCACCATGGCGATGAACTACTGGAGAATCAGCCAGTTGGGAGGTCAGGGCGGTGCCTACATGATCAAGGTGGCCTGGTACTGGTCCGACCTGTGGAGGGACTGCTACACTGATTCGACATCCGTCACCAACTGCAGGGACTACACGAGTCTCTGGAATGTTAGCTGTAAGGTCCAAACCTTCAGAAATGAAGTGTATTCTCTGTTTATTGTGTAGTTTACTGTTCTTTTGTTTTAGTAAGTTTGACTTTTTGCAACAGCAGCCTTGATTTTAGTTGCTAAATGCTAAAATGGGTCAAAATTTATGGGATTTAATGGGATTTTCAGATTCTTTATGTCTTGTTTTAACTTTCCCTTCAACACAATGCATCATTTAACAGCTGTTATTAGTGTCTAATATGCTGTAGTTTACATGCAGTCAATTCACCTCAACATAAACACCATGCTATGGGAAGTGTTTACTCAATATTACAGTTTTTGTTAGATATCATTATGTGCAAAAGTAATAAGTTGCAATATCATGTGTTTACAACAGAACTAAAGTCAAGATTTTGTACTTTTCTACTAAATTGATTGGTTGATTTAGTCCTTTTAAGTGATATTGGAAATTAGCGAGACATTATAACTTTTTTAAACTTTTAAAATCACCCTGGAAAATAAAGAAAGCCTAATTTTATATAAAACCTGAATCATTTAGCGATTGTCTCTTCGGTTTTATGTAATAATCTCAGTTTTCCCGTTCTTATCTCTGAGCTGTGTGTGTCTCCTCTCAGACTACGTCCAGGCAGTGAGGGGACTGCTCTTGTGCGGGTGTGTTCTTGGGTTATTCGCCGTGGTGTGCTGCTTCGTTGGGATGGAGTGCACTTACCTGGGAAGAACAGAACGAATCAAAGACAAGCTGGTGTTTTCTGGAGCTGTGATTCACTTCGTTGGGAGTGAGTATGAAGAGTCTGTTTTGTTTGTTTCCTTCTCTGACAGAAATGTTTTGCTCTCATTCATTTGCTGGTTTCGATGTAACCTCTGCACACAGGTGTGTCGAACCTCTCTGCCTACTGCTTATTCATCAACAGGATCGCCAGAACTGCTTTGGCTGTCAGCGTCGGACCAGGAGTCCTACGGTATGCTTTACATCATTTATTTAAGATTTCTGTCTTTTATTGAGGATGCTTTTAATCTTTTTTCTTTTTTCCAGATATGACTTAGGACCTCCAATATTTCTGGGACTGGTGGGGTGTTTTTTAATCCTGTTTGGAGCTGTTCTTTATGTTGTGACAGTTCACAGAGCCTTCACTGAGAGGTATCTATCAGATTTTTGTGCACACAGAGTTTATATTACAGGACTAATTCATGTATTTTGCCCTTTCAGGAAAGTAGCACAGGTGAGCAGTGGAGGGACGTACATCCCCCCTCCGTCCAGAGGAAGGAGTCTGTACAGCGGGTACTACAGACCCTCCAGACTTTATGGATCTTATGTGGGCTCAGGAAGATCAAGCAGCAAGATCTCCAGGCTCTCGCAGACAACACGAACAAAGCTCTCAGAGAGAGACGCCTTTGTGTAGTATATCTTCTATTATGCAAAGTTTTATAAAATGTTTTTCTAAGTGTGAGATGACCATCGAAGAAGCTAATGCAATTATTTTACAATGCATCAAATGTTGCTAAACTAAAAGTCAGTGAAAAAAATCTTAAATAATTTGGTTAATGTGCAACAGATCACTAAAATAATTTGGTTTTTAAAAGACCTGTGGAGGCGTTTTACTTTCTGACAGTGTACAGAGATCATTTAAGGAAAAACAAACACTTTTCTATAAATGCATTTATTAGAACAAGATCCCAGTACAGGCTCTGAACCAAGGACTATTTAAGATGAACTGAGACCAAATGTATCGCAGCCTGAAATTAGAAATTCAGTTTTTGAAACTAAAGAAAATTTGATCCTTTGAGAATCTTGAGAGGAAACCTTCCACCTGACTAGTTTTCGGTGTACGGCTAAAAAGCTACATTATTGTACACAATTCAGTATCTGATTCATTTGTTGTCATTCAACAGCATGTTGGGTAAATGGAAGAATGAAACATGTCACTCAGTTCTTTATATCCTCCCAGAAAAATAAAGTACAACTCAAAGGTCAGAGGTCATGAGCCTCAGCTTCAGGGACGAAGCTGTTTCTCAGTTTTGTTCAAGCTTTGAGGCTGCTTGTTCTTCTGCCTGAAGGAGGGAGGGTGGATGGTCTGTCGTTATGTTTTTGCTCTGACTGTCGAGTAAATCCTCTAGAGAAGGGAGGTCCTTTTTAGGCAGATCTAACCACCATTTCTCACCAGACAAACATATTTTTCTGATTGTTGTTAATAAAAATCTGATCTGTCACCTTTCAACGGATTTCACTCGAATGTAGGACATTTTACATCAACTTTTTGTTTGTTGATTTGTTTGTTTTTCTTTCTTTCTGTGTTAAACAGATCATACTGTAAAATATGCTGAACTGTGTTTACTTTTGTTATTTTTGGTGATTCAACCAAAACCTTTATTACATTAAAAATGTCCTTGTCAATCCTATGATAATAAATTTGTATATAATAAAAGATTTTAATGTCTTTCACTGATCATGATTTGGTTCTGTTATTTATCACGTGAATAGAAATAATTATTCACCCTCCTTTTGTAAAAGAAAAGCATCACTAATATGAATCACTAATGGTTTATTGATGAAACTTTTTGGAAACTCAACAAAAGCAGAAATGAAGTCATTATGGACGTCTCCTGGTATCAACATCAAACATTACTTCATCTGATCTTTACACAACACAGGAAATACACTTCAAGGCAAAACATGTGATGGTGTACACAAACCGAGTGCGTGTGCATACTTCGTTGAGTGTTTCCATCTAGCAGCAGAGACAGAAGCGTCTCGTAGTTTCCTTAGATGTTTCTGCCTTGAACCTCCAGGACAACATGGGTTACAGGACAGTGGTGATGTACGTGGAGATCGGCTGCTTCGTGATCTGTGTCGCTGGCTGGATCCTCGTCTGTTCCACGATGCCGATTGAGATCTGGACCTGGTCTAAAGTCGACGACAAGGTCCTGACGTCGGCCCACCACTTCTCCAACCTGTGGAAGGACTGTGTTTCTGATGCTACGGGAATGTCTGACTGCAAACCGATTCCATCAATGCTTGCACTCACTTGTGAGTAAAATATATACAAGAATGAAGCCCATTAATGGATAAATGTCATTTAGTTTTAGCGCATGTCTGCTCTTTAATAGGGGACATCCACATGTGCCGGGCTCTCGCCATCACCAGCATCATCCTGGCATTATTTGGTTCAATTCTGGTTTTAGTGGGAATGAAGTGCACCAAAATCGGGGGGTCAGAGGTCACTAATGCAAAAGTGACCTTTGCTGGAGGGATGAACTACCTTATAGGAGGTAAGAATTGAGTTTTTTGAAAGAGGTCACATTGTGCAGGGATTAAACTCTAAACAACAGCGTGTGTATTGTTTCAGGGATGTGCTCCATGGTTGCTTTCTCCTTTTATGGACATAAAATTATAGTGGAGTTTCAAAACCCTGGCTTTGTGGCTCATAAGTATGATGCATAACTTATTATATTTATCCTATAATGTGTATGAAAAGATATTAAAATAGTTTGTTTGCATCATCAGGTCTGAAATCGGTGTGGGCGTCTTCATCGGCTGGGGCGGCTCTACTTTACTTATTGTTGGAGGTTTTATTTACAGCGTCTTAGCAGGGAGGGAAGCATGTGGCTCAAGGTAGAAGTCTGCAAAATGCTTCAAGTTTTCTAACATTTGTCCTCCTTTAGTAAAAAACAACTTCTTGATTTGATTCCTCACAGCCCAGACAGATACTCACCTAGCCAGTTCCCCGGCTACACCATTGTTCCATCGAGGAAAAGCTACGCGTCATCAGCCCGCACAGGAATCACAGAGAGCAGGAAATCAAGGAGCTCCAGTGAAAGCAGAGCCAGCAGCATCTCTGCCATCTCCAGCTCCACCAGGGTGACGGGCAGCCAAGCTTATGTGTGAGAAACATGGGAGACAACGATTGGGCTGCAACATTTACCCAACTGGAGACATTTTGACTGTGGGAAACCTTAAATAGATGTACTAAAATCAACATAAAATCCCTTTAAAACAATGCTTTATTCGAACAAACTTCCCATATGTCAAGACTTTTATTCTGAGGAAAAGATAACTGATGTTCTATTCCTCTGAGCTAAAAAAAAAAGCAAAACTAATACAATTCATATTGAGAATATGTATTTAATTTTTCTACTTAGTGATATGATTAAAGTCTGGTTAAAGGTGGTGTGTTTGTGAAACACCAAGATCGGCAAAATCCAAAGAAGTTCTTTGATATGGGCGTGTTTATAATAAAATAAGGTCAGTGTGACTCTAATCAGAACGGTTTCACACACAAACATTCAAAATGTGTTGGCATGGATACTGTTTTCCATCTGCAGGTCTCAAGGACCTAAGCAGATAAGACACCCTGAGACCATCTGGGTCCCCAACTCCTGGAACACTCTTTTTTTTCTGTCAAGTAAGATTAAACTTATAAGAATGATTCTGAGTTTTCCAGAAAATAACTTTTAGTCACTTACACTCATTTTTATAATACAAAAAAAACAAACAAACTGCAAAACTTGTTACCTCTCATGTGCAGTGAACTAAAAGTTGTTTTTATTGTATGCATTTGCACCTTCACCATTTGGGAAAATGAAGGCGCTTAGCTAAACAAATTTAGTTATAGATATACAGGATCTTGTTACTGTCAGTAAAAAAAACTGAAATGGACTGATATTAATTGCAATTGGCAGATGACACTATTAGGCTGTATGTAGATTTTTGGGTTGAAAATAATAAGTTAGAAAAATGGGAATGGAGGAGTCGATGCTTTTGATTTGCTTTGGGCCCCAAAATGACTAAATACACCTTTATCTCAGAAACTTCATTGATCATAAAAATGTTTCATTTAATTCTAATAAGTCTCATCAAACTTTTTTTAAAGTTTATATTCATATATTCATTTATTGTGTTTGTTTTTGTACAGGTTTTAAACTGGAGGAACTTCCAACAAACTCCTAGAAAGTCAGATCAGATCAGACAGCTGTTATAAAGTTATATTTTCTTCAAATATAAGACAAAAACTGTATAAATGATTATTTGATTCTATTTTAATGTCCCTTTGAAAACAGATTGTTTAGTTTGCCATGTGATAATGTGTGTTTGAATGTATTATTTGACTGCTGGATTCCTTATAAATACCATTTCTGTGAACTGGTCTTGTTGGGTTTCATTCTTCCATTATCCGAAGTCCAACCGCGCGCGCACGGTACGCGCGCACAGCACCTTTGTGCTGCCGTGGCTGCTCTCTGTTGAGCCAGCTGATGTGGGCGGAGTTAAAGAACGAACCAGCCAATCAGCGTCACCCACGACCGGACAGCGGAGTGTTTCTGCTCGGCTGTGGCTGCGGGGCGAAGGAAGCGATGCCTAACCGCGGCCAACACATGGGACTGACAGTCAGGAGAAACTGGAGTTAAAACATCGACTGACGTCTGTGGGACTTCCAGAGAAAAGAGCTGTGAGACTCAAACCCAAACACCATGGTTTCTCTTGACCATGTAACTCACAGGATAGTGACTTACATCCCTTATGTTCTTGTTTTGATTGACATGCGATATGAAGGTAAGATGCTAATTAGCTTTTCTTTATTCTTTATGTTTATAATAACTACGTATTTAACGTTGCCATGACCTTTAACATTGAGCATTTAGACAACTTGTTTTGTTAAAGTGGCCTGTGGCAATGACAGCGTTAGCTTGCTAAGTTACTAGCTCTGTTGGCTGAAGCTAAGCTAGCTGATAAAGGAGTTTACCTTGTTCTAAATATGCTAACTAACCTTAGTTAACTACAAACTAAACTTCTTGTATGGTAACTATAACTAGTGCCATTTGTGTAACTTGACATGTAGTTAAATATGAAAAAACAATAAAAATGTACTCACTGCTTATAATAATGTTCAAAAAGTAGAAACCCCAGATTTCTTCATACTTTTCTTATAAAGGTACAGTTTTAAGGTGGTTTTAATCAATAGCGCTTTAAGATTTCTGCAGGTCTTTTAAATAGTTTTGTGTATTTTATTTTATTTTCTAAAATGCCTAAAATCACACCAACAGCACATTTATAATATATGTAAGGTTTGAGAAGGAAGAACTCCATCAAAGACCTGACACTGGACCGGGTTTATTGTATGAACAGTTTTTAGGAATCACCATGTTGGTGCTAAAATACTATTTTATGTGTCAAACGTTTATCTTTGGTAGTTTTTATAGATTTGCCTAACAAAATAGGAGCCAATTGTGCATTTGTGGCGTGCTGTTGATAACAAAGTGTCAGATAAGGTGCCAATAAGTCTTTGAGGTTAGGAGCTGTATTAGGCCTGAATAATTTATGAGTTTGAGTTGAGTGATTTTACAAACAACAACAAAAACATCTACATTGCTCTTAAAGTGGTCAGATTCTGGACTAAAAATGAGTGAAAAAGCAACCACCAGTGTTAAGAAATCAGTCAAATCCATACAAGAAAGTTTGGTAATTTGGAAGCAAAATATAAAGAAATGAGGAATGACATTTGTACAGTACTGCATATTATAACCACATATTTTTTATAGGAGTGAAATGTGGTAAGGATGGAAGTGTAGACAATCACATGGAGATGGGGAAGAAGCTGCTTGCTGCTGGCCAGCTGGCTGATGCCCTCTCTCATTTCCATGCTGCTGTGGGTGAGTAACGGTATTAGTTTTTACACCAGAAAATGCAATAAAAACTGTTTATTCACATAGTTGGTATTTTGTCAGATGGAGATTCCAAGAACTACCTGGCGTACTACAGGAGGGCCACAGTGTTCCTCGCAATGGGAAAATCTAAATCTGCACTGCCAGACTTAAGCAGAGTTATTGAACTCAAACCAGATTTTACATCTGTGAGTAATTTTTTAAAACATCAAATGAAATAATTTACCTTCCTTGTTGTTTTGTGACATCCTGCATTGTAAATCTGTGACAGTTTGCTGTGCATATTTGTTTATGCTCTTTTTCTCTCAAAAGGCTCGTCTTCAGAGAGGAAACCTTCTTCTGAAACAAGGGAAGCTGGATGAAGCTGAGAGTGACTTCAAGAAGGTGGTGAGTGTGGTAATCACCAGTCTGAAAAACAAGGGTTCACCAGGAGGTGTCAGTGTTGGACTGTAGCCTGGTTCTGTAGGGAAACTTTCACAAAAAAGTGAATAAAAATGATTTAGTTTTTGAGTGGATGGAATCTATAAAACTCAAGGCTCTTTAAAACACAAGAAGGAGAAAATGAAATCCTTAAAGCGTCCTGAAACTTGACAAGCTCAGGCAATTTTATTATTTTACCACAATAATATTGTTTTTTATATTTTAATACATATATGGTCCAGAGTTACTGGTTGCTAATGTCTATTTTTTGCATCACTTATCATTAAAGACGCAAAAAGCCTGCATTTATTATTGTTCAGTTTTACAAAGATAGCTCAAATCATGAAAATGATCAATTTTGACTCTATGCCCAGACATGACCAGTTGATCTATGTTGCTGTGGGTTAGATGTTGTCTGAGTGGTAGGTTTTCATTCCACTCAGCTGTCAGACTGGTTTTATTCTGCTGTGAATTCATTGAATATTTCATTGCTTTCACTTTGATGTCGTCTTAGGTTGAGTGACATTTTCTAATCTTGATTTTTAATGGAAAAAACATTTGGAATAAATCCTTCAATTGAGCCAGAAAACCAAGTTGTGTGCTGCTTTTGGGGGGAGGGGTTTTGTGCAGGCATATACCGGTAGTTGCTCATTCCTCAGCAATCTGTGCAGATAGGTTGGAGATATCATGACCTGATCTGCTGTAAATTACATTGAAGATGACCTGTTTGATGATTAGATCTGAGAAATATTTGGGATTTATCTGCATTCTAGAGCCAACCTTAGTCTCTTCTTAGACAAACCAACACAAGGCCGTTAAACCCTTTTTTATTACAAGCAGTAATGAATTCATCCGAGTATCAAACTAAGACGAATATCTAATGACCATGGCATCACTTTATAAGCTCACATTTTATGTTATTACCTTACAGAACTATAGAGTCTGGTCCTGGATTACTGTTTGGTAGTTTTAAAACAACCTCATCCTGTTCTAATGTCGTGTGATCTGACCGGAGGAGAATACAGTCCTGCTGTTTCAGCAGTCCACAGCTGTGGTTTAATCTAATGCATCACATTTATGTGCTCCTACCGAGCTCACAGGAAACTCCTAAATGGTAGTCGGATTTTTTTTTAAATTTTTATAAGGGATATATCATTAGCTGAGATTGCTCTTGTAAATATGATGACCTCTATGAAAAGAATGATTACAAAGTAATGGGTTTAAGGAGTGCTGCTGTAAAAGGAACTGCTGTGAGGAGGCAGTAATGTAATCAGCTATAATTCTAGTCGAATATCTGGGTTTTTTCATGTTTTGTGTTTTTAATTAGATTTTTTTTCCTCCAGTTTTCCAGATGCTTTAAACGTGGCTAAAAGTACTAGCTGTAACACCTCGCTTTAACATTTCCTAGCTCAAGTCCAACCCCTCTGACAAAGAAGAAACAGAAGCTCGGAGTCTGCTGGAAAAGTCCGATGAAATTCAGCGTCTGGTGGCTGATGCACATCGCAGCTACAGCAACAAGGATTATATGACAGCTGCCGCCCAGCTCGACACCATCATCGAGGTAAAACGTCAGTAGTGCTCGTCATTGCTGCAGCGTGCGTGTAGCAGGTTCTAAGGTGTCCTTCACCTGCTGCAGACCTGCGTTTTGGATGTGACCTCTCGTGAGATGCGAGCAGAGTGCTTCATTCAGATGGGAGAGATGGGGAAGGCCATCAGCGACCTCAAAGCTGCATCCAAGTTAAAGAACGACAACACACAGGCTTTCTACAAGCTCAGCACCATCTACTATCACCTGGGAGACCACGAGATGTCACTCAAGTAAGACTAACTTCTGTATTATGGCCACAGAATCTTTCCTGATCAACAACTTCATCAACTCGTTCACCTTTACCTCCTCTCCTGTGGTCTGCAGTGAGGTGCGCGAGTGTCTGAAGCTGGATCCTGATCACAAGCAGTGCTACAGCCATTACAAGCAGGTTAAGAAGCTCAACAAACAGATCCAGGCTGCAGAGGAGCTCATCCAGGAGAAGAGGTGTGTTAGGAGCTGCTTTTACTTTCTGAATTAGTTTTTAAAAACTGGGTTGTTTTGTTGAGTTTAGAATCAGAACTTCTAATCCAGGATTCTAATTCTTGAAGCACGCCTACTTTCTGGTTTGACAGACAGCTGTATAAATCCCATCCTAATGAGTCAACGGCTCATCATATCTGACATACATTATGTCTAATATTCACAAGGCTAAACAGAGAAAACAAGAGTGGGTGTAGTAATCTGCTGCTGAAACGCCTACCTGCTTCGTTCCTTTCAGATATGAAGAAGCGGTCAGTAAGTACCAGGCAGTGATGAAGACTGAGCCCAACGTACTCCAGTTTTCCGTCCACGCCATGGAGCGGATCTGCCACGCGCTCACACAGGTAAAACCCTTTACTGCTGCTAAAACCCCTAACTCTATGTTCTCTGAGATGTATCTGATGAGGATGTTTTGTGTTGTGTTCAGGACCAGCAGGGGAGCAGAGCTGTCTCCGCGTGTAGCGAAGTCCTCGATTCAGATCCCGAGAATGTGAACGTGCTGAAGGACCGAGCTGAGGCCTATGTCCAAGACGAACAGTACGAAGAAGGTGGGCTTCTTGTTTGCAAACGTCTGATTAGGTTTGATTTAGTTTGGAGGCAAATCATGTGAACTAAGAAGAGCAGAATTTAAAGAAAAGGACACATTTATCATGAAGGTGTGACGACCAGAGCAAGAAAGACTTCAGCTGAGCCAATGAAACTCAATACAGCTGGAAAATGATGAGTACATTTTAAATTATGGTTACTGACCGAATCTTTAAATTAAAATATAAACTTAGCTTATTTGTCATTTGTCAATACATTCTGAAAGCTCAAATCAGGTGTTTTAAAAAAAGAAAAAGTTGAAAAAAACAGTAAATTTTAAAATGGACCTGATATGAAGCTGAAGGTTCTGCACGAGTATTAATTTGAATTAATCTGTTTTTGATCATCTTTTGCTCCTGGTTCTTTTTCTTTTATTCTCAAACTAAATGGGGGGGGAAAGTGCTTCTAGGTGGCGTCATTGCAGTAGTTAACCACCAGGGGTCTCTGTAGCACCAGAATATACAAAATCTGTCAGTGAAACTTTATTATTTCCAATCTAATCATGAGAATGTATGGTTGCTACACACTGCAGTAATAATTAGATTTTTGTTGTAAGATCTGATTCAATGCGGTGCATAAAATCGTTGAGGTGCAGCCGTTTAATTACATTCTGCCTCATTAAACGCAATTCCTCTGTTCTTTAGCAAATCCATTTAGATTATTAATCTGAATAAGCCCAGTGAAGCCGGGGATTTCATATCTGCCACGAGACAGGAGGAGACGAGTGTTGGAGCTCTTCTCTCACTGTAAAGTTAGAATTGGATGTGTAGCACAGTCAGAGCTGGAGGTTAATGTAGATCTGCTCAACGGGGAGCTTTTTAAAAATGGTTATTCTAATAAAAAACTGTTTTCAGCTGCAGCCAGGAAACATGCACACAACACATAACGTCGCCTTAAAGTTTTTGTTGGGAGACGGATTAAGATGAAATAAAGGTTGATCTCTCTGATCGCTTGACATTTCACTGAAGTGATGGCGGGAGGGTGAAATCTTCAGGAACAAACTGAATCCCACTCATCGTTTAACCTGTCAGCTGATGTTCTGATGGCACTTAGCTAACAAATAAATATATAGTAACAGAAAGAAGTAAATATTGATGTTTAAATGTTGAGGAAAAAGAGTTTAAATAATCAAGAATAAAGTAGAAATGTGAATAAGTTTGCTATCTAGGGACTAAAAGGGAAATCAAACCCTAATCATGTGACCTGCACTGTGGGGTTCAGGTGCATTATGGGGTCTGCTTCCTCTAGCTTGACTCCATTCTCCAATTCCTACTGTTTAAACCTTTTTTTACCTTTTGATTCAATTCTCAACATTTTGACTTTACTTTGGAAACATAACTTTATGACTTTAATTTCACCTTCAGTAGCAACATTTTGACTCAGTCGTTACACATTGTTTTGTATTCTCGACATTTCACCTTGAATCCCAGCATTCTCTGCTTTTTCAGATTTATCTCAACGATTTGAATTTAGTCTCGACATATTTTTAATCAACGTTTTGAAGAAAATTTCTATATTTTGACATTAACGTCAACATTTCAACTTGAATCTGAAAATGGTGTTTTGACCTTTCTACTAGTTTTTTTTTTTAAACTTTATTCTCAATATTTGAAGTTTATTCTGGAATTTTCTTTCGTTTATATACTTTTTTTTCTCTACATTTGAACTTTATTACCGATATTTGAAGTTTATTCCAGAATTTAGTTTATTTTTTAGTTTTTTCCTCTATATTCGAACTTTATTCTCAATATTTTTTACAACTTTTCACATCAACATTGTGATGTCATTGTTGACATCTTGATTTTGTGCTCAATATTTTCCATTTAGTTGGAAAATAGTTTGGTTTCTCACTTTTCCCCCCCAACATTATTGACTTCATTCTCCACATTTCAACATTTTTAGAATTATATTAATTATATTAATCGTCCATAAACATATGTTAATAAATAAATAAAAAATAAATATCTTGGATCTGGGAAATTGAAATGTATCTGAATTGCATTTGAAACTCCTATTATCCCCAACATGACATTAATTGACATTTAATCTTTTTAGAAAATAAAATCTACTGTAAGTGAAATGCATCCAACCACTTCTGATTAATGTGTGAGAAAAGTTGGATTTTAGTTAAATGTTGGTTGTAAATGTCAATAAGTTTAAAGCATTTTTTTTTTTTTTCAGTTCCCATCTGGAGCTCTAACTTTATCAGATGTTCACACCATTTTATGTATCAAACTAATTTCACTGTAAAAACCAAGCCCTTCAACTTTTTCAAAATTTTCAAAAAGAAACCCCATCCAGCCAAACACCAGTTAACTCTACCATCGTTTCAGTCATGTCCGCCAAAAGTAATGAGATTACTCTTCAAGATCCCATCCTCTGTGCAGCTGCAGGAGCTGCTGTCTGTGCCGAGTCCGTGTTGTCACCGACATGGCACGAACACGTCAGCAGGTAGAACCAGCAGTCCTCGTGTGGGCTTTTAAACTGTCACGGCACATGGGAGTTTTTAATTCACCTCGGTACACCTCACAGGGTAAACAAGCCTCAAAGCATCCAAACGTGTGCGCACGCACACACACACACAAACAGCCCGAAGCTGTTGGAGCAGCTTCCTGAACAAGTTTACTGCAGGAGAGACACTTCAGGTGGAAAATCTGGAACCATCAGGACACAGATCAAGTGACGCTATATAGGTCAGTTTGTATGTTAGAGATGGGAGTTATGAAACCAGCATTAGGATGATCGTGTTCAAATTTAAGACCTGGTTTTGGTTTTCAACTCTTTATTTTTCATTTTCATGAAAACTGTTTTTACATAAACATCAGAGACTTCCACAAAGCACAGCGAGAATGACTGAAACAAAGAAATGACAGCTTTCGTCTAGAAATCTGCTCTATTTATTCAAAAGTCTTTGATTTGGTTCGGACACCCAAACATACACAGGAAAAAATGACACTTCTCAAAGGGCTTTTCTCTTTTAACTAGGATGGCATCTGTAGGAAAAGTGTGGGGAAAAATGTCCTCAGACAATAAAGCTTCTGAGCACAATTTATATTTATTATTTAAGGTTGGTGTTATTTTATTAACATAAACCACATCTAACATACTTTACAAGTAATCCACAAATCAGGGGAGTCTGAGTGTCATCAATTAGGTGGATCAGGCGCCTCTCAGTGAAAGGACTGATTAATTTCCAGATTTTACTGAGCAAACAAATCAAAACATCTCGCACCTTTTCAGCCTATGGAAACCTCAACAAAACTTTATAACATTATGTTTTTTAATCCTGTCTTGGAGCAATAATAAGATGAACAAAAAGAAATAATTTCATCAGTCCTTACTGGGCGTAATGGTTTGCTGATGCTGAGACAGTCCAGTCATCTGTGTGTAAAGTTGCTAAACATCAGCATGTAGTTTATTGTACTACAGTGGCTGTTATCAGCTCAAAGTACCATTACAGCTACTAGCATTACTCAGAAAGCAGATATTCAGTAAATGCTGCACAAAGCATTTTTAAAGAATTGATCCTTATTGTCTGGTAAAAGCTCTTTTCCTGTCTCTATAACTCTGCCTGAAATCTACGGTAAATGGCATTTTTATTTGCATAAAAATGGTTTCAGATGAGTTTTTTTTTCTTCTTTATTTGCTTGACTGCTTTTAAAGATTACGCACAACTGATCATTTTTTCCTTTCCAGCCATTAGAGACTACGAGACCGCCGCAAAACACAGCGAGAATGACCATCAGATCAAAGAAGGCCTGGAAAAAGCTCAGCGACTTCTCAAGCAGTCACAGAAGAGGGATTATTATAAGATCCTGGGAGTGAAGAGGTGGGGACTGATGACGGGAGATTTTTTTTAAGGAAATTGGGAGAAATCTGGCATAATTGTGATGTTTTGGCATCCAAAATAAATGATAGGCATTGGTAGATCTGAAACATTCAAAGTAATTCTAATTTGCATTGAACTTAGGACTGAAATCTGCTCATATATTTAATAATTGTGTTGATAATTTTTTCCTTGTGGTCACAGAACTGCCCAGAAAAAGGAGATTATTAAAGCATACAGAAAACTGGCACAGCAGTGGCATCCAGACAACTTCCAAGATCCAGAGGAAAAGAAGAAAGCAGAGAAGAAGTTTATAGACATCGCCCAGGCTAAAGAGGTTCTCACTGATCCAGGTAAGGAGGTCTGGGAACCTGTTAGAAGTATCTATCATGTAGTAAATGTCAGGTTTTTCCAGAAGTTTCTGTTAACACTTTTAAGTTTGGCCTTTGAAAATCTCTCCCTCACTCTGCCTGGCATCATTATCCTGCCTCCACAATAAAGTCTTCTTAAAAAGTTTTTAAAATTCACACTTAATGGTAACAAATAAGTCTAAAAACTCGACAAATAAGCTGTTTTTCTATGTGCTTTCTAGAGATGAGAACCAAATTCGATCAGGGAGAAGACCCGATGGACCCGGAGAGCCAACAGGGTCACAATCATCACTTTCATGGTGGTTTCCATGGTTTCCAGGGCTTCAACCCGTTTGGCTCTGGACCATTTAACTTTAAATTCAACTTCAACTGAGAAGTTCTTATCCAGCAGAAGTGGAGCAGAGTTTTTTATATTATCCTCCCTATTTAAAAGGGAGATCTGACATTAAAAACGTCAGTTTCAAATATGGTGACTTTAATTCACTGACTTCATTTTTGTTGCTGAATAATGGGGGGGCTGATGCTTTGTTAAACTGTCTGCTCATGTCGGGCAGCTTCTTATTTGCACACCCAACTTTCTCATCCATTCACAAATTTCAAATCATTCAAAACATCACTATTTTTATATGAGTGGTTTTTTTCCCTGAACTGTAAATAAAGAGCTATTTATGTACATGCTGCTGGATTTAGACTATTATTTAGAAAAAAAACAATTGCTATAAATGCACTTTGTAAATTCATATAATCTGACTTCCACAAGAAGAGGATTTGCAGGATTTTTGTGTAACAAAGATTTATTTTTGTTTTCCCTTCAAACGGTAATAAACATTTAATAGTTGACACAGCACAAAAAGATGGACGTTCTGAGAGCAGCCTGTCTGCACCCATTTCTAAAGATTTACTTATGACAGAAACACAAGTCGAGCAGCGACACTTCCTCTTGTTCCTGAGACAACACTGGTTCTTTGTGGAATTCAAACAATTAAAAAATATGAAATCACATGTAAACATACTGTAATAAGTTAAAATTAAACCATCAGTGAAACCAGACTTTAGGGTTAAACATTTGATCTGTGAGCTGATGAGTCTGCTAAACCAATCACAGATTGTCAAATCCTCATCTTGCATAAACTTTTTGAGTTTTACTTCACAAGTAAACGGTCTTCGAGGACAAACTCGATATACAATACTAAAACTAAATACTTTTATCCACTTCAAGATTTTCACACATTTTCCAAGTCATGACCAGGGTGCTCATTTATAAAACTTTGCGTAGAATCCTTACTAAAACTTGCTTAAGCTCAGCCAAACAATTTCAGGTACGCAAATTCCATTTCCGATTAATAAAACCCTGCGGATGCACAGATCCACGCAGTTCTGCTTTATAAATCGCTCTCATTCCTAGAACTGTGCTCAGCTGTTTGTGGATCAGAACCCTCCTCCTACACACCCACATTCTGCCATATACGGTCAATGCTAAGTACCTCATGAATAATTGCGTATGCATAAGTCGGTGGGTTTCTGGCTTTTAACAGTAAATCGTGACAACAGAGAGGTTTAGGAAGCGTAATTTTACAGAGGCTGAAACTCGAGGTGCTTGTGCTTAAGTGGATGGACGGAAAAATGTTTTATTTGGTGGTGAAATGTGACGAATTACGAACACGGAAGTGCTCCGAGAGACGTCTCGTTGCAGTGAGTCTGTTGTCAGTCTGACAGAGAGATCGTGAAGATCTAAGAAACGTTTAATGACAACATTTAATTTAATCCAAAGGGGAAGACACGTCATGCTGTTCATCCTGTTAAACAGTCAACCTGTTGGATAAAATAATCGCTGGTTGAAACCCGAGAACGGCCGGTGACACTGGGTTTTACTGGTTCCGATGGTTCTGTTGATCTAATACTGGACCCAGTTGATCCATAGGATGCTCTAATGAATCTATCAGCTGATCGATCGTCCAGTCATTATCTAGAAATCTCTAAAAACTCTCTCCCATTCATCCGGAGTCTGCCTGCTGGCTGAGCTGCAGCGCATTCCAGCGCATTACGCACAAGTGTCACTGCAGGATTCCTAAGTCTCAGAAATCACAATTAATGCACCAATAAGTGCAGTTTGTTATATAATCTGAAGACGACTGGATGAACATAATGGGATATTTTTCGAAAATGCGACATATTTTCATTCAGATTTAAATTTTTATTCTTTTTAGAGACGGGATTGTTGGTTCTGTGTGCGTGAGGGTCTACAAGTCTTTAATTGTGTCATAAATTCAACATTTTTCCATCTCACCAGCTGCTCTGACTGGTTTCACGTCTCAAACATGTGCTTAAGCTAGGTCTAAAGTTTGCTTAAAGTTGCGCACATTTTTCCGTTACGTTTTCTTTTATAAATCCCAAATTTTGCGTAAAAAGTGACCTACGCTACTTTTTGGCCCATTTTGTGCGTAAGCAAGTTTTATAAATGAGCACCCAGGGTGCTCATTTATAAAACTTTGCGTAGAATCCTTACTAAAACTTGCTTAAGCTCAGCAAAAACTTTTCAGGTAAGCAAATTCCATTTTCGATTTATAAAACCCTGCGGAGGCACAGATCCACTATTCTGCTTTATAAATCGCTCTCATTCCTAGAACTGTGCTCAGCTGTTTTTGGGTCAGAACCCTCCTCTACACACCCACATTCTGCCATATACGGTCAAAGTACCTCATGAATAATTGCATATGCATAAGCCGGTGGGTTTCTGGCTTTTAACAGTAAATTGTGACAACGGAGAGGTTTAGAAAACGTAATTTTACAGAGGCTGAAACTCGAGGTGCTTGTGGTGGATGGACGGAAAAATGTTTTATTTGGTGGTGAAACGATGCATTCCGACACATGGAAGTGCTCCGAGAGTTGTCTCACTGCAGCGCGTCTGCTGTCAGACTGACAGAGAGATCGTGTAGATCTAATGAATCTATCAGCTGATAGAGTTGCGCACATTTTTTTCGTTACGTTTTCTTTTATAAATCCCCAAATTTGAGTAAAAAGTGACTTGAGCAACTTTCAGGCCCATTTTGCTTGTAAGCAAGTTTTATAAATGAGCACCCAGGTGTCTTTTTCAGATGCCAGACTGTCCAGGAGCTCAGTGATGCTCTGGTCAGGATCTGATTACATCATCTTATAAAGAGCATATCTCCATGTTGCCAGGCAGCATACAAGCAAAACTACCACCTGATTGTTTTTAAAGTTGAGGGAACCTAAAATTTATTTAATTAAGTCTCTAACGTTAATTATGATGATGCTAGCAGATCAAGTTCTTTCACAGTCACAATATATAACCACCTGTTTTAAGATTTGTGTGCAGAAAACTGCTCATGAATTTAAGTTATTTTCATTCTTGCATTCATCTCATTTGAAAGCTTCTGTTTCAATGACAGATCTGTAAAAACAATAAGAAGAGGCTTTGTGTTTTTGAGGTTTGATTTGGCATTTCAGTCAAAAGGAAACATCTAACATGAATTAAAAACTAAAAATCTGCTTTCAGATCCTTAGAAATGTGCCTTCTTCTGACCAGTGCAAACATCCATCCTAAGACACACCTAATGTTTAAAGTCTCCTTTCTTCAGTTGGTAGTTAATTAAATCATGTGCTGATTTGATGAGATTTTACTGACTGCAGAAGCAGGGATCTGAAAATATCACATCCTCTTCCTCCGGCTGAGGATAACACTCCGTGGCTATGTTTAGCTGCAACTGTCTGTCTTCAAGCTTCACAGGTGGCCTGTGTGCAAAAGGTGCCTCCTTCCTCTTCAGCATGGTTCTGGCAGGCTCTAAAGTTCATCACGCCGCTTGTCTGCTGTTGAACAGAAATGTTGAAAATGAGCACTTCCATAAAAGAGAAAAAGGTTAATCATGCAGAGAAATAACGGATGAAGTTTGACAAATACAGTAAAACTAGGCAGATTTTTTTGTTTTCTTTAACCTTTATCTCGTCGCGAGGCAGAGGGTTTTTGTGTTGCTGCGTCTGCCTCTTCCTGAACTCGTCTCAGCAGCTCTTTTATCTCGTTGTCATACTCGACCCACTCAGGCACGATCCTCGCTGCAGCCATCAGCTTGGGCTCTTTGGTCTTTGGGTTATTACACTGCAGCGGGGGAAAGCAGACGAGAACGCATCACTCACGCCACCAGTGGCACTTTGTCCCAATGAGTCGGATCCCCGGCACTGTCTGCGTCAGGCATTAGCACCTAATTTGATTTCCAATTTTGTTAAAAAGACATTAAGCCCCGCCTCGTGTCTGAAGTGGTGACCTATAGCACGATGAGACAATACTTCCTATTCCACTTTACTGAAGCCCGTCCAGTAATTCTCTAAATTAGTTTAGGACACTGCAGGATTGCTCCTCGGCTGTCTCCTAAATGCCAAGTGGCTCATGAACATCAGAGGCTGGGAATAAGCTCCAGCTTTTTTATGGTTTACTACAGTTTAAAACAGATTTAAATAAGAAATTCCTCTCACCAGGTCAATAGTTTTAGCTGTGACTTTAGAGGCATCATCGCACCACGTCTCACACCACAGCCAGTCCTGAGGGAGAGACTTGATGGCCACCTGGTGGATCATGTTGTTGGGAAGGTCCTGAAATATAACAGCAAAACCTTAGAGGTCGTACAGATAGATGCTATAAAGACCTACGTCCCACGATGCAGTGGGTGTTACCTGGTCCAGGTTCGACAGACTGTTCGGGTCTTGGCTCAGAGCTTGGTACTGACCCCGTAATCTGTCTCCAGCTGCGATTTTACGGAATTTCTTTAAATCCACAACATACAGAGCGCTGAATGAAATGAGAGAAAAACATTTAAATCAGGTGAGCACCTTACATTGGAGATGATTTACACAAATATGAACATATAGGCTCAAAACAACCCTGTCTGTACCTCACACTGCATTTTAATCCCAAATATGTAAACTCTAAAGTTAGTGATGGAGAAACTCCTCCAAAAACTGCTGTTCAGTGCAGCTTTATCTTAATACATTAAAGTACAATCTTTATTTGATATTATAATGAGACATTCATGAATTCAGAATTTGGAAACAGAAGGAATTTTTCAGTTTTGGCAGGAAACCTCAAGCAGCTGAGCTACCTGACTTCACAGGTTGGCAGTGAGAACAAGAAGAGGAAAAAGAAAACTCACAAACACTGGAAAACACTTTGGGTGAACTTTTAGGTATGATTAATGGGTACCTAAAAGAGGCTTTTAACTGTCTAGATCACCATGGTAACTTACGTTTTAACACATAACCTGCTTTGGAGGAGGTTTTGTTCAGAGTTTTAGAATAACACATTCAGAAAGTGAGTCTTCACCTAGAAAAGCAATCAGGAACCTGAGCGGAGTTGAAAACCTTTGTGCTATCCACCTTTTACTTCTCAACCTCTAAGAAAACATGGAATAAAAATATTAAAGTTTAAAAGCTTCAACTGGCTTGAAAAGAAAAAAAAAAAACAGTGATGTAACTCCATGTTTAAAATGTGAATGCACAGATATGAAGCATCTGTTTTACCTCAGCTAAAAGTAATCCTATGCATTTAAACCTCCTTTGCTTTTTGTTCATTTTGCAGCCAAATGGTAATATTATGCATTGAATACCGGTAATTGATGCAAATAATGCAAAAAATATATATTTTTATCTTTATTTTGTCCTGATTGGTCCCTAAACTGCTGGTGTTTCACTTATTTGAAGAAATATTTTTAAATCATCTCTCATTTTATCTTTATAATTGATCTTTAAAGGTAATTCCACTTGAAGGTTTAAGGGCTGAACTGTGCAGCTGGTACGATTTGCTGAAGTGTTTCTTTTCTGTTCAAAATCAGCTTTATATTCTTCCCAGATCTCTATTATAACAGCCTCCTGTCGACTGAGGTGCATGATAGGTCTACAGTACACTGTGTGAAAGAAATCTCAAATAACACATCAAATTACCCTTTTTATGGGCGCAGAGCCTGAAGAGCGCGGCCTGAGTAAACAAGAAGGTTGATAACCATCATCATGGTACCTATTATCTCTGATTGGACTTTTTGGTTTTGTCAAAGCAGCTAATGGGAAGAGAGCCTGTTTGTGTTGAATTGTCTGAGGACTGTAATTGTAGACAAGACAAATGCAGCTTCAGAGTAAAAGATTCTGTCAGAGAAGATGCAGAGAAATGATGTTTTTCAGCCTACAGGGAAACAAAGTGTTAATCTATTATTTTATCTGCCAGCTGACACCTGATTTTTATCTAAAATCTTTAAAACATATATGCAAGAACCAGATAATAAAACAGATTTGAATTACCTGATGTGATATTTCCTGTGTCCAAGATGCGAGGCCCAGTACCCGCTTCTCCAGAAGCGATAGCCTTCCATCTCTCTGCGGCTGTCGCAAAAAGGTGTGTAGCCATAAGGAGCACCCTCCAGGTCTAAATCCCTCAGCTCCTTCAAATCAGCCCGAACTATCTGTGTGAGAGAAAGAGAGAGGGGACTTTGATAACTTCTAAATGAGATTGGCAACACTTCAGCCGGTTTCAAAATCCCATCAAATCTTCACGCCGGCAGTGAGACTTGTGTTCGAGTCTGACTTTAAGTCTGCCATGCAGCTGCTTGGGTTCAGTTTGATCCCTTACCTGGTCGGCGTCCACGAAAATGATCTTGTCCACAGCCAACGGGAAAAGAACATCCAGGAAGAGGATCTTGTATCCCCAGATAATCCGCTGCTTCTCGGTCTGCTGGTGGAGCCAGCGGGGCCACTTGTACTGAACTAACTCGTACTGAAAGCCGTACGACGTGGCCATGTGGGAGATGGTCTCCTAACCCCAAACAAATAACCCCGAGGTTAAAAAGAAAACCTCCAAAATCTACATTTTTACTGTGAAACACATACTTTGAAAGAAGGGGAGAGGTAATTCTTGAGAAACCAAAACTTGACGGGTGTGTTTGTGTGTCGAATGACAGACAGCATCATTATTCTAGTAGGAAAAGAAACGAGACGGGATTAAAAACAACAAAACAACAGCATGTAGAGAGAAACAGAGAAACAACTCGCCTCAGAAAACGCTCATACAGATGACCAGAGGCCACAGAAAATATGTTCAGAACGTCCTCCTTCTTCTTCCCTCCATCATCCTTCTTGCTGCCACCTGTGATGCTGCAAATGAAAGCAGAATACGTGAGACTGTTGTGTGGTGATTGATGCCTGTATTTCATAAAGCAGCAATAAATCGATATGAGGCAGTGGCCACCATGCTTCCATAAAGCCACGAGTAATAGCGGTTATAAAAGCAAGAAGGAAAGATTTTCAAACAAACCGTGCAACACTGCAGCAGCTGAGGTGTTTGATTTAAATAAAATCAGAATAATGGGAATGGAAACAGTGAGGAAATAACACATTTGACTTGATTTCAAGAGCTTCCGGTTCTGCTGGTATTTATCAAAAGCCTTGAAATAAAGTGTTGGCAAATATTAACGCAAACAGAAATATTTGCAATTAAATTCTGTGCACAGATACTTTACGGAGGTCTAAATTCAGCCAAATTTGCTGCACTTGTTTGGTATTTTAGAAGCTTGAGTTGTGTCTGTGCCACAGCAGGAGGGAACATGTTATTAGCTGCAGAAAACATTAAGTTCCATCCTAGTTAATTATGTAAGGAGTTGATATGAACACACCCAACCACACCGGCTACCAGCTCCTCTCAAACCCAGCTCTCCACACCATGCTGACTATTTGATAATGGTGCAGAAACTCTGCAGCTCCTTCTGCTGAGGAGAGACGGATGTCCTCCTTTGACACATGCAGAGTTGTAAATAAAAGTTCTGCAGCCACCTTCCTGTTTACTTTGTATTTAAAATGGTAGACTTTTAGTTTCTGTGCTTTAGATGCATTTCTTGGGATATCGCCTGGAAATCTTTTCTTCTATTCAAACCACAATCAGTTACATATAATGTCCTGCAGTAGATCCATGTAAAGTATTTAAAGTTGGGATCTGTATTTTAGATAAGGCTCAATATAAAACAATGTTTATTTAAGAGAAAATGAATCATCTGTTCAAACCTTTAAAGGGACATTTTGACAAATTATGTGTAAAGGTTATAAATATCTTACTTGTTAGATAGCTTCCTGAATGGCCTCAGTTCAGAGACATAGTGATGACATCCAATAAGATTGACAAGCTAATTGCTAGTCTGTGCAAAAAAAAAAGACCAAAGTAGAGTTCCATCCTCCTAAAACAGCTCACATCCCAAAAACTCCATAGCAGTTTGTGCAAAATGATTTTATAAACCTTTACATTACCATTACACAGTTATTTACATGGAATCATACGGTTATTTACTAGCATAAACATCACCAGTGGCAGCAAAATGTATCCAGGAGTCAAGTCCAGCAGGAATTTCTTAATATTTCTGCCAAAATAACCAAGTAATTTAAAATTGGTGGTATAAAAGTTTATAAATAACGTTGACA
The DNA here is from genome assembly GCA_006937965.1 of Callopanchax toddi. Classification (NCBI taxonomy): domain Eukaryota; kingdom Metazoa; phylum Chordata; class Actinopteri; order Cyprinodontiformes; family Nothobranchiidae; genus Callopanchax; species Callopanchax toddi. Next base: position 3,313,958 of record SSNR01000002.1, on the reverse strand, counting down.
TGAGATGCTGCAACATTTTCAGAGATGAACGTTCTGGTCTCTCTGACTCTGACCTGTCGATACTGATTAACAGAACACATTCTTTATATTTCTGAATAACTCGAGACTTATGAGTCTGGAAGAGGAGGAGTGATTGCTGGTGTGAGTTAGCTTTTAGGAATGGTGCATTCATATATATATATATATATATATATATATATATATACCAAATACATCCACTTAGAGAACTAAAAAACTGTACGATAACCATTTAACTTATTAGCAATCATAATTGATTGTTTCAGTCTTTATTAGGCAAACATTTGCTGTTAGCAGGTTTTAGATGCGTGGCTAGACAAGAGGAGTTTTACCGATGTGAAATTTCTATTTAGATGGATGAAAATAATAGAAATAAAAAGAGTTCACCTACACTGTGATTTATCTAAACTTTAAACCAGCAAGCAGGATAGGAATCACTAAGTGCAGCTTCAACAAAGAAGGCACACACCTTCATTTGTTGGTACCTAAAAAATGAACAGTTTAAAAAAACACGAAGATCAAGAGCAGATTGAAGCAGAATCTAAAGGACACGTCCCCAACTCTTGGAGGCATGAACATGCCCTTAAAGAGCAACGGCTCATGATTCAAGGCACATTTAGCGGACAGAAATCAGGACTTGTGCTGGAGGGTAGATGTGTCTGCAGTCAAACTGTGTGTCCTTGTCTGTAACAGACTGCTGATGAGGGAAGGGGTGTCTCTCCCACACTCAATCACAACCACAGCCTCAGCCTGGAGGCTACAGGAAGACACCAGGGAGAGAGGGGGAGGGGAGGGGGAACAATGTCCTCTAAAACCAACTCCCAGACTAAATAAGCTAAATAAGTTACATCAGTATGATATCAACTCAGTGATGGACCACAACAATAAATGGCTTTTTACAGTTGATTCATTCTGAAAATGTTAGAAGGAAACCAAAGTCTTTCTTTATAGAGGAATACTTTCACTCTATTGTTAAACAGTTGGCTTCTGGGTAGTCCACTGCGTATCGATGGGGTTTGGGGACGTTGGCTGCCTGAGATGACTAAGCCTGCCATTATGAAGAGCCTTCAGCCCAACAATGGGGTCCCACAGATAAGCAGATTTACAGGGTCAGGTGAGAGCCTGTTTGGCTGGATCACCCGAGATAATCTGGACCTTTGGAAAAACCCACAGAGCGCTAGATAAATCCAAGCTGGACAAAACTTTACTGGAGTTCAACCCCAAACTCTGTAGACTGCATTCAATTTTCTACTCGTTATAGGGACAATATCCAAAAAAGAAAATATGCACCAGATTTAGCCACTGGCTAATTTCCATCTGCACTTCCAAAGGAAGGAAAACACACAAAGCACATAAAGTAAAAAACAAATCAAAGTCATTAAACATAAATGCAGAGTTACAAAATACAGAATAAAAGGAAACGCATAAATAAAACAGCGTTACTTCCTCGCTCATAAAATCTCATCCTAAATTAATTTTGTTCTAAATAAACAACTGATGTTAAAGTCTGTATGAAAATATTTTTAGCTGATAAAAATCTATTTGTCAGCTGGCAACACTGTTTGCTAAAAAGCCCTTTTGGGGCCTTGCAGAAGAAAAAATAAAAAAATCCTAAACAATCAAGAAGCGTGTTCCAGTTTTTTCTGTCCTAAACTAAAGAGTATATATAATCTGCTGGTTCCTTTATAGAGGGAAAATATGACTAACTAGAATGTTACACTGAATCTAATTTTATTACAAATTAAATCAATTTATTGAAATTAGTCAGCCTGAATCTGGACCTGATATGACTCAGACTTGTTTGTTCAGGGCTTTGAGATGACTTATTGTCTGGCCCTTTATAATAAACTGAATTAATAAAGAGCCTCTATATTGTTGGATTCTTTTGACCATTAACAAAAACATGTGGCTAAATGTTCATAACATTCTGTATGGTAGCATCTTTCTCATGTGTAAACAACAGTATCATCTGCATGTGCAGAAATCTCAATTAGTACAATATCAGTACTGCTGCATTAATGCGATTATTGATTATTGATGTTTACTTCATCCTGAGTAATGTGGAAGAAACTGAAAATCTAGAGTTTTCTTACAGGATTATACCCTGAACAGAAACTCAACAATCAGGCAGCTGTTCTAAAACATAATGAAGTTTCCTCAGAAAAACCTACAAGTAGGCTGCAATAAGTTCTTTAAACTGCTGTGAACCTTTTAAACATCACACTATCTTCCTCAAAGGAAATAAAGCAGATTAGCTGAGTTCACACTACCTACAAAGAGTTGGTAAACTCACCTTAGTCGACTTAAAAAAGAGAAGTGTTCTCGTCCTTAATAGATTGATATATCTATCTGATTCTGCTTATTATCTTGGCATTTTATACTGAAAAGGTCACAATTACAACCAGTTTAAGTCTCTACTTAAATTCAACACAACGTGACGTCTTTTCTGCATTCAGCTGTGTAAAAAGATCAGCATTTTAGTGGTTGGTTAATTGGTAAACATACCAGGCAAAACCAACCTACGGTGCATTTGATAACCCTATAAATTAACCAGCTGCTATCATTCACTGATTTATTTACTCAACTAGCACAATAAGCAACAAATAAACACTTCATTTGTTAATGAACATGACAAAAAGTTTTAAATGTTAAATGTTTTCAGGCAAAACTGCCTACCTTTTCTCAAAAGTGCTCCAAACACTTCACACAGCAAGCATTAATTGAGGAGAAAGGATCACACAGTTAGGAAGTGCTGTGGGAAACACTCAAATGCACACACATACCTACAGAAGCACATATTTTTTGCAAGACTAGATCTTACAGCGTAATATTGCAGTCTTGATCCAGGGGAGGAGTAAAATCTCCTGAAACCGCATTTTATAATAAATAAATGGAAGATACATCAGGGCGCCAATCAGTCAAAAAAACATAAATGACTGCCTGACAGCTGGAGGAGGTTTTAAAACTGACTAATATGTGTTTGACATACCTTACTATGGAGTCCCAGATGCCTTTGCTTTCACTAGTTTCACTTAGAAGATCTTCATTGATTTTCTCAGCTTTTTTCTGCACCTATAATGATAAACAGGTTTTATCAAACAAGCTTAAGATATTTTGTCTTTCGTAATTTGTGAGCTGCAAAAAAAAGTTAAATAATGTATTAGACTTCACAACATTTACCATAAATTGCAAAAATCAAAGCGATTCTCACCCTGACTTTGATGATCTTACTGTGGAAGCTGTTTAGCACAACTATAACATCCCCAGCATCCACTGGAGAATCAGTCCCATCATGCCTGAAAATTTAAACAAATAAGAGAAAATATTTATGTCACAACAATAAAAACGTATCTGTAGTTTGCTGGAGTAAAACAGGTAAAAGTCAACTTTAAAGCAGAGATTTTCCTGTTGAATACACTAAAAACAGCTTGTTTCCTGCCGGTTGGCATGTTTTAGCCACAGCTAGGAGAGAAAAATGTACAGTAGGCTCTAATAATGAAGGAGACAACAGCCATTAATGGACAGAGCACTAAGAGACAGCGAGAGCGTGCACTTAAAAGCGGATACTGGGACAGCTGCCAGGGTCAGAACCAGACCATATTCATTACCCTCCATCATCATTAGGAATCACCTCACCATTATTTTGCCCATCACTACTTCCCAGCCATGCTGTATATACTGGTAGATTTAATGAGAAAGTCTGTACAGTATTGATTGTGTAACACAGCCTTCCAGTGTAATTGTTTTAGGACTGATTCGCCCAGTAGACGATGTATTTTGGCAGACACAATCTGCGGGGTCTAATGGTGGAACACTATGGAGCAAACTTGAGGCAAACTGACTATGATGCACCGCAGGCCATTACAACCCCAAATGCTCACAAAAGGCAAAAACTCTAACCTTATCACTATGATAAATGCCCCCACCTCAGCGAACCAGAGGCGAATCCCTCCCCCCTCCGATACTCAAGCGCTGCTTGTGTTTTCCCCCGTCTGCTGTCACCGGTGCAAATCAGCCTTTAGGGCTACTGTTAGAAAGCACCAGAGATCAATCTGTATCCCTGCAATGTGAGGAGGAGAGCTGGTCGTCTCATTCATCGCTGTCAAGGCAAAGCGTGGCAGCGGGCGCAGGCTGCAAGAGGAAAATGCACACTCTGGGACCCGGGAACACAGACGCTCCCAATAGGCTCTGATCGGCCACCTAACCAGAGCAGAGTGCCGCTAACCACAAGAATAATGACACTGCCAAGGTGAAAAATGACATCACCTCTTAGCTTCACCTGGAGGATTGGGGGATAAATCTCGGTTGTCTGATATGATTGCAGAGGAACCGAGGGCTGTATGTGTCCTAAATCTTACGTGAGGCTAGCCAGAACGGATGAAATCTGTGATTGTAGAGACATCTAACTCACAGGTTTTAGATGATCCCCACCTAACTCCTCCCTTCACTGTGTTAAAACAGAAATTATATGATGAGCTACAACTTGGAATTACAGGAAAAGCTGAAAAAATGTTTTGTTCTTTCAAAGTAGAGAATAAAAACCTGCAAAGCATGACAAGTTGCATTTGATTAAATCAACCAAAAACAGAGTGGTTTCAGACAATATTAAGACGATTACTGTTTAAAATCTTAAATTTATGGGACCTGCTGCATCATCCCTCCAGACTGTTTTTCTTTCTAAAAGCAAATCTTCCCTCCTACCTGTCTTTCCTCGTCTCTATGTTGAACAGAACTTCCTGCACTCATCAAAACCTTGCTTTGCTACAGTGTCAGCAGCTCTTCATGTTACCATAGTGATGGTTTTCATTGGTGCCAGCAGGAAATACAGAGGCAGCTGAAACAGCCTCAAAGCAAATATTTGAAAGCAGCTTCCATATCATCATCAATGCCTACTGTTTTGTTTGAAAATATTGAATATCTTTAGGAGGTGAGAATGGAAAGAGTAAAATACTCACGTGACAATTTGATAGATTTCTTCTGATCTGCCTTTACGTAACCTTAAGGTCCACGCACCAGGATTGGCCTTCAGTTGGAAATAACCCTGTACAGGTTGACACATTTTTAAACACTTCGTTTATTTTCTCAGCTGTAGCATAAGAAAAATGTATCTTTTAGATTAAATAGAGAAAGATGCTGACCAGGTTAGCCATGACAATCGTGTCATACATGAGCGGGTCCTGACTCATGCCCAGGGTAAACTGCAGTCCTCGAGGAGGCTGACCAGTTGACAGGTCAAAGCAGTGACCCTCCAGCAACAGATGCTCCAGCTCAAACTCTGCTGCTACAACCCCGTTCACCTGAAGACAACCATCAATTACAGAAGATCATGAAAGTGTTTATGTTGTAGATTCCTATGCAAAGACTGCTGGGTAGCAATGACCAAGCACCTCAGTACCTTCTGTAAGTGAATGTTGTCCAAGTCATGAAGGCTGCTCACTGCCTGCACCATCCAGCTCTCAGGTGTGATCATATTCAGGGTGAGGAGTGGAGATTCTGGGAGCTCCGTGAAACGAGCAACTGGGCCTGGTGACACCGTCTCGTTGGCCAAGAAAGTCACGTCAGACTCCAAAACAAAACGATAAAAACTGTACAGAAAGATCAACACCAGGTCACACATTTAGTGTCATCAAGTAGCTGCAAATAAAGATCATTTTCACCACAAAGCAAAAAATATATCTGCACATAGCTTCAGCCAACACTGAAATGATGACATGTTCTACAGTCTTCAGTCCAAAATAGAAAAAAGCAGGTACTACTGTGACAGCTGTGTGTATGCAATATCTTCAAAGTGAGAAATCTAATGCTATTACTGCCAGTGTTCATGCTCAGCCAATAACAAATGCTTGCAGTAGTCTGTGCACCAGAAAAGTTCCCTTTTCCATTTCTAAGCTGTCACAGAGCCAAGCTTCAGGCCAAATCTTTATCATTGTCACTTTTTCCTTCCTACAGAGGAGTTAAGAAGAGTGTAATTTCCTCTGTAATGCTGTGTAATGTTGATTCTCTTTATTCGGAAATCCTTCACAGACTTGAAGTACATCAACACATGTATTATTCAAGGGGTTAATTTCCACTCCCACAGTGGATACGGTGACTTCTCTAATATGAGATGGATGTTGGTCCCACAGAATAAGAGGATGGTGGGGGAATGGCTCAGAACACCAGAGGAAGCATTGTTTTAATTCATTTGGCTCTGATTTGTGATCAACGTGTCACAACAAGAAAAGCGAGGAACACAAAACAGAACTTATGTGCTCCTTCTGACAGCAGGATCTCCAGAGATGGATTTTAAAATCACCAAGATTGGGACTATAAGTCACACAAAGGTGTTACAAGCCTCCTCCCACCAGTTTATTGTTTTAATGGTGAAAAGGTACATAAAGAAAATGGCCCATAATACAAGTCCTTGTAACTAAAGGCTAGTTACAAGAACTAACAATTTGAAATGAGTGCAATGTTGGAGAACTAAAGCATTTATACTACAGCTAGGCTGGAAGCATCTAGTGCAGGCATCATCAAATGGCGGACTCTGGTCCCCGGTCCAGGGGAGGGGGTGCATCAGGGGTGAAGCAAGCACCCCTGAGGAGCTACATGGGCCCACGGTTAGCTCGACACCTGGTACGCCCCCTCCCCTTGAACTGGACCTCACCATGCGCGGTTCAAAGCTTGGTTCGGGTTGGAGGGGGCGCCGCCGAGCGCCATACGAGTCGCGCAATGTAGCACCCCCTTGGTAGAGTTTGCACAGAAAACTGGCCACGCTCTGTGTCAACAAGGCATGGACTGCTATCTGGTACCCAGGCATTTCCTGGTGAGCTGACGTGCAATTTGGGCTGAAGTCCCGACAATTTTTAATTCATACTTTGATCTGACCGGTCCATTAAACCTGTAGAGCAGTGGGCCCATTGACACCGTTTAAACCTCAGTGTAACAGCTTGTTTTTGACAGTCTGAGCAGCCCATTGGTTATTTTCTCCAATGACTCCTCCTCACTTTGGCTGAAGGAACCGTATCTGATCACCCGTCCGACCGTCCGGTGAGTAACTCAGCTCGTGGTTCCCCACAGGAGAGCGCGTGCCACTCGTCTACCTGTGTTTGTCAGTATAACTGACGACAGCTGTGGCTTAAAATTTGGCCAATAAACAATATTAACACTAAAATACACATTTATCCATCAACGATTTTATCAGAAGTTGGTCCTCCTTTAACTTCAGTTGTTTTCAGAGACTCACTTAAATATTAATGTTTAAATACCCCCCAAAAGTAGTTTCTCTTGCCAAAAACATGATGCAAAGAGCCCAGCATGCCGTAACGTGGATAGTGAAATTTACAGTAATTAGTTGTAAAAACTATTAAAACAGGGTGAGCCTTTGAAAACAGCTGTAAAGTTAAAGGGAGGCAAACCTCTGACAGATCAATGTGTTTTGGTGTTAAAATTGTTTAATTAGACACGTTTCATATTGATAACTTTATCAAACACCAAAGATTGATTTACATCCTGAAACCTGGAGTTAAAATTTATCAGAAACAGCTGAACTGATGTAATGTTTTTAATTTTTGTTCTTCTAGTTTTGTGACAAACTTTAGTAACTTATCACAGGTATTGAAATGCTTTGGCTAACATTAGCTTCTTTAGCTAAGTGTCATTCTGCTCATATTGAGAAACAAAGCTGTTAAAATGAGCTCAGAGCTCATCTGGTCTGTTGGTTCTTGGGTTTGTGACTCAGGTCTGCTTGGTTTTAAGGTAATTTTTAATAGGTTTTATTTAATATTTCTTGTTAAGTAACAGCTGATCCAAACAGTGAATCACAGAGAGTCAAGTTCAGCTGTCTTTACAAACCCTGCCTCTTTTTGAACTCTAGACTAGAAGTGTCTTCAGTGATTCTAGTGATTCTAGAAGTGATTCTTCAGCCTCTTTACAAAACATTAAACCTACAGACTGTTGGTTAAGCTAAGAGTTGAAGCTATTGGCTTCTGTCAGACATCCTAACAACCCCCTCGGACCGACGACTGGGTTGTGCATGCTGATCTGGACCTTAGGCATATTTAATTGACTACCCCTGATCTAGTGTTGTATATATCTAACATGAATCTATGTTACAACAACATGAGGATTAAACTGGCAAAGTCAGTGCCAGGATGGTTGACTCTGATTTAGGAAGAGCAATGAGAGCATGAGACCGTTTGCTTAGTTTATCTTATTAGTTTCAAATGAACAGCGTCTGAATAACTATGCTACTGTACATGCTGCTGCATAAACACCATAAACTAAACAAATGGTCTCATGCAAATTTGTAGAGATTTACAAACAGGTAATATATTCTAATGCATGAGTATGAATCTTTTCAGCAAGAGTCATTTTAAATATCCCAAAATTAGCCACTAATTTATGACCAATCTGCAGCAGTGTCTCTCCCAATCTGGGGTGTTCAGCTTCTGATTGGCTGAACACACCTGATCCAGGTAATCAACAGCAGGAACAACAAGGATAGTTGGAAAAAAGCAGGACTGCGGCCCTCTAGGACCAGGGTTCCCTACCCCTGCTGTAGATAAACAGCTAATAGAACGCCACTTCAAAATGACTAAATATCCCTTTAACTTTGATGATAGAATTTCCTGGATGTGACCTACATCACAGTCATCAAACAGTGACCTACAGCAGACACTGGAAAGATTTGTAGCCAAATCTAAAGTAACTGGGATGAAGATCAGCACCTCCAAGTCTGAGGACAAGGTCCTCTACCAGAAAAGGGCGGATTGCCAACGCCAGACTGGGAATGAGTCACGACCCCCAGGTGAAGAAGTGTTTTTGGGTTTTGCTCACAGGTCAGGGTGGAACGGAGCAGGAGATTGATGGGTGGCTTGGGGCAGATCCTGTACTGATCTGTTGTGGTGAAGACGGCACTGAGCCAAAAGGTGAAGATGTCATATTACAGACTGATCTATGTTTCGACCTTCATCTATGGTCATGAACTGAAGGTAATGATTGAAAGAAAGAGTCTTCTACAGGGACAGAACGAGAAGCTCATATTTTAGGAGCACAAAGTAAAGTCGCTACTCCTCCACATTAAAAAGAGCCAGTTAAGGTGGTTTGGGCATCTGGTAAGGATGTCCAAATAAACAGGGATGGATGGACAATGGACAGAGGGACAAAATAAATGTCTCTTTTAGCCATCTACAGTGGGGCAAAAAAGTATTTGGTCAGCCACCGATTGTGCAAGTTCTCCCACTTAAAATGATGGCAGAGGTCAGTAATTTTCATCATAGGTACACTTCAACTGTGAGAGACAGAATGTGAAAAAAACATCCATGAATTCACATGGTAGGATTTTTAAAGAATTTATTTGTAAATTAGGGTGGAAAATAAGTATTTGGTCACTTCAAACAAGGAAAATCTCTGGCTCTCACAGACCTGTAACGTCTTCTTTAAGAAGCTTTTCTGTCTTCCACTCGTTACCTGTATTAATGGCACCTGTTTGAACTCATTATCTGTTAAAAGACACCTGTCCACAGCCTCAAACAGTCAGACTCCAAACTCCACTATGGCCAAGACCAAAGAGCTTTCGAAGGACACCAGGAAAAGAATTGTAGACCTGCACCAGACTGGGAAGAGTGAATCTACAATAGGCAAGCAGCTTGGTGTGAAAAAATCAACTGTGGGAGCAATTATCAGAAAATGGAAGACATACAAGACCACTGATAATCTCCCTCGATCTGGGGCTCCACGCAAGATCTCATCCCGTGGGGTCAAAATGATCATGAGAACGGTGAGCAAAAATCCCAGAACCACATGGGGGGACCTGGTGAATGACCTGCAGAGAGCTGGGACCAAAGTAACAAAGGTCACCATCAGTAACACACTACAACGGCAGGGAATCAAATCCTGCAGTGCCAGACGTGTTCCGCTGCTGAAGCCAGTGCATGTCCAGGCCCGTCTGAAGTTTGCCAGAGAGCACATGGATGATACAGCAGAGGATTGGGAGAACGTCATGTGGTCGGATGAAACCAAAGTAGAACTTTTTGGTCTAAACTCAACTCGTCGTGTTTGGAGGAAGAAGAATACTGAGTTGCATCCCAAGAACACATATCCCAGTTTGTGTGTGCAAACCTGGTAAAGACCTATAGTAATCGTTTGACCTCTGTTATTGCCAACAAAGGTTATGTTACAAAGTATTGAGTTGAATTTTTGTTATTGACCAAATACTTATTTTCCACCCTAATTTACAAATAAATTATTTAAAAATCCTACCATGTGAATTCATGGATTTTTTTTTTCACATTCTGTCTCTCACAGTTGAAGTGTACCTATGATGAAAATTACTGACCTCTGCCATCAATTTAAGTAGGAGAACTTGCACAATCGATGGCTGACCAAATACTTTTTTGCCCGACTGTATGTCAATTACAACCAGTTACTGCTGTAGGGGACAAAGGTTGTTAGGAGGGAGGATGTGTGGATGATTTGTGGCAGAGGACTTGTTTGCATCAATAAAATTTCAGCAAGTAAATTCAGCTGCACCCGCTGAGATTTCTGTAAACTAACACAGCAAATAATTCAGCCTGTTATGAAACAAACAAAAGAAAAAAATACTCCAAATCACATAATAGAACGCTACATTCACCCAGGAGTCTGAACGCTGATGGGGAAAAAAACTAAACTTCTGTAACATTACAACCTTGTTTTTTTAATCGTCTTCACTGCATGGCGTAAACTGCAGCAGCGAATGTTGTAAGCAATTTGCCCGAAGATGCAGTTGGAGGCCCAAAGCAATAAGGTGGTGATAATAAGCAGATTGCATCTGTGCAGAATACTCATACAAAGAGACAGAGCAAAGCAGAGCTGCTAGATCTGCAGCGGTGAGAGGATAACACAAACAAGCAAAACTAGGAAATTTTTAATTACTGTTGGCACAAGAGAGCTTACCTCTTGAGGGGCATCTCGGACAACTTGGCCCTGCAATTCATAAACACCTGCAGTCTCACATTGACCACTTGGCTAAGCACCTGCAGCATTTACAGAAAAAAGAAGGCTAGTCAGAAATAAGGAGAACAATAGAACGTGCACTAATGAGGTTAAAGACAAAAACTTTACATCTTATTTATTCTAACAGTAGACCACTGTCAGTTTACTGAGCATAAAGAATTTAATCTTTATTTTATTAAGAAACAGTCTGCATTGGTTACGGCTGTCAACACTGTTTCTATGGATCATTTCCGAACAGCCTGAGCCCAGACAAGATGGATTTTATTAAGAGTCTGGCCGTCTCAAAAGGCAGCAAACTTTCTGCTGATTTTATAGTGTGTTGTTGTTTGTATCAGGAACTGGTAGAGAAGGAAGCAGAGAAGATTGCAGCTTACAATCAGCAGCGAGGAAATCTTCTGCGCCTCTCTAGTGAGGGGGTCAACGATGGCCACAACGTCGTAGAACACCTCATTTTCACGAGGTGTGAGGTGGAGCACGCTGAGGAGGAGCAGTGCACAACAAAATTTAAAGTTTCCAGAGTGCAATATTTTCAGAATTTTCTTATAATACACACTACCTGTGGGAGTCTTTAAAATGGACATCTCTTCTGACCTCTGCTTTGGGGGCTGCAGCAAGGAGGGCATCGACTTTCATCACTAAGTCACTAGCACTGATGGAATGAAAAGCATTAGAAAAGGTACAAATACTAAAATGTCATTTAAGGTAAGAGTTAGTTTAAAAAGTTAAATGTATAAACTCATATTAAAAACACAAAGGAACAGTTTAGTGCTGATAAAGCTGAAAAAAGAACACAAACGTACTGCTTTGGTTTCATCCCCATCTGTTTTACTTTGGTTTTGACTTTCTCCGCTGAACCCTTCAGTGTAATCCTCTCAAGCAAGTGGAAATCCTCCACGGTGAATTCTTCCTGTTCTTCAAACAGACCGAGGATCTAACATGAAGATAATCATGCAGTCAGAACACGACTTCTCCAGTTCTTATCTCAGTATGTATCACTTACAACTTGCCCAGGGGATGTTAAATCTAATGTGATTGTGACACAGTGTTTTATCCACTTAAAGTCATGGTATTCAAAGAGGCTGCCTGTTATTTTTTTCCCTCTTTCTATTCTGGGAGAAAAGCCCCTAACACAGCAACAGAGGAATGTAAGATAATATTAATTGTTACTGTCACCTCAGTGGCTGGACTCCTCATCCCTGGCTGTCAGCAGAGCTGCTGCTGAGGCATCAGTCATGAGCTTTATGCACACAAACAGCGAACGGCAACCACGCAGAAACACACACAACCCCCCCACACACACAGAGCAATATGTGGCACCTGCGACCTTTGAGAAACAGATGTTATGCCGATGTGACTAAGAAAGCACTCTGCAAACCTAGAGGGAAAATGTACAGCTGCATAAAGGATCCTATCTTGCAGCAGTTTACGATATAGAATGAAAATAAAAAGAAAGAAAATACATTTAGGTAGAGAAGTAGCTTAAAAAAGGTCATTATATTAATATTAATTAGGGGTGTGTATTGGCAGGAATCTGGCAATATGATATGCTTCACAAAACAGGGGCAATGATACGATATATTGCAAAAAATCGCAATATATCATGATACTACAAGCAATACGATATATTGCGACATGTATGATTTTAATTGTTGGGAAACTGTCGCAGCTGAACAGAAAAGTTAGCCTCTTCAGTTGTCTGCTGGCCAGGATCAATTTGCTTCATGCCTTTAATGCTATGTCATCAGGGTATCTAGCTACATGTGCTCACAAATTTGTTGTGTTGCTCGAGTATTTGACTTTGTCGTTGCAGATTTTACAGACTGCATAACTCCTGTCACAGTCTTTACTACATTTCTTTGTGTAGAAAAAAAGTGTCACACATCAGCTTTGAAAGCTGCTGCATCCTCTCTGCTTCGTTCATCAGATAGCTGAGTGAAGTTAGCAACATTTGTCACTCACCGGTACTATCACGAGATCTCAATGTTCCGTGGAAGTGAAGGACTGCTGAGGATTAATGACTGCAGCCAACAAGTGATCAGAGGTTGAAACGCAACACAAAAATGAACTGCCGCTGTTCATTTTTGCATGTAAATTGTTAATAAGAAATCAATATTGTGCTTTAAAGGGATACTCCACCGCCAAGTTATTTTTTGTCTATTGCCATATTTCTCAGAGTTAGATAAGTGGGCTAAAACTATTTGTAAGCAGCCCAGATGTTTTCCTGATCCAGCAGAACTCTTTTTGCTTTAGCTTAGCTCAAACACTGTAAGTGAATGGTACCAGATAGCATTGCCAGAAAAAACGCCCATAAAACTCACTAAATGGTGATAATAATTCAGCCTAGAGACCTCAGTAAACATATCGACAGCAAGGGAAAATAAAAAGTAACACGAAGGAATTACATGTACTATTTTTAACTCGGGACTACTTTATGACAAAGAGCAGCTGTAAGCCTCCGCTGAACGGCGCAGCTCCGATGAACAGCGCAAGGACATGACGCACGGTTTGTGTTTACGGAAGTAGGTGTCTTTGGCAAAAAGAGTACTGCCGGATCAGTAAAACGGCTGGGCTGCTTACAAATAGTTTTAGCCCACTTATCTAACTCTGAGGAATATGGCAATAGACAAAAAATAACTTGGCTGTGGAGTATCCCTTTAAGAATATTGATATAATATTGAGACATGAAATATCACAATATATCAGTGCATCTAAGACTGGAAATTTACTGTCTCTTTTTTGTTTGTTTTTATGTAAATATTACATAAACTCTGTGGTAGATTTCCAGGTGGGAGAGGTTTTTAAAATGTTGGTCTGTTCAGGTGGGTGGTTTTGTCACGCTAATGGAAACAAAAACTAAGAAAAAAGTCTAAAAAGTTGTTTTTAGGCTGTTGTCATAAGAGCAGGTAGTTTCTCCTAAAACAATGAGATGATTATTTGTGCAGAAAAGCATCCACTTAGAACGGGGCCCCTTTTAAGAAGCTGTTTGTGTCATTTTACCTGGAAAATTATAAAACATAGAAGTCAGCCATATAAATGTTTACATGTAAACTATGATTATCATTGGGTTGATTTATATTTATGCTAATATTTAAAGAAAAAAGTCACTGCTACTTGGATCTAAATGAAGATCAGTCTACCCCCCTGACTGTTACTAATAACACCATAATGTTGTGCTAAAGCTGAAGTCCACTCACTCTGCCATTGCTGATCACCGCTTGCTGTCCAGGACGAAGCTTCAAGACGTCTCGACAGAACAGCTGCTGACTGTGGATAAAATCCACTTCCAGTGTGTTGAATTTTTTCTCAAAGGCATCTACATCCATGCCCTAGAGCAGAATAATAAGAAAATTGTTTATTTAGGGTGTTAGAAACAGCACACTTTGGGAAATCCAAAGACTTTGTGAATGTCTGATTGTGTGTTGCTAATAAAATATACAATACTGTAGCTTTAGGATATTTCTCTCATTCATGCTGAAAAACAGCAATCTGAGGAATGCATTGGAATAAAGAATGATGTATGAAAGGTAAACAGTTTTTATTCTATTATTGATGTTTTGCACTTGCACAAATGTTTATTTTCTTGCTGAAAGAAAAAACATTTCAACCTGAGCTGTCAGAAATGCCTGCATGAAAATGAGATCAATCAATTTCTAATTAATATAACAAAGTCTTAATTAAAGCCCAGCCACATTTGTCCATAATAAATTGGTTGTGGGAGTATTGGAGGGTTTGTGGAGTCAGGTTATTAGTTTCTCCAACATTTCTCTCCTCATGAGATCAGGTGAAATACCAATAATGTCAGCACAATCCAGTCAGCAAGTGTGTCTGGCAGCCAATAATAAACTTGTATCCCTTGGCTTTGGGTCTCAAGTCACAAAGCTGCTTCCTACCCATCTTTCCACTGCTATTTTCAGCACATCCTCTCCCCATTGTTTAAGGCTTGTATAATTGAAGGAAAGTTTGCTGTGCAGCTCCCAGATGAAGTATGTATGACTTACTCCTGATGGGAGGGAAAGGAGCACTCCTGTCAAGTCATTTGTTGATTAGTCACTGAGGTGTTTTTTTTTTTTTTTTTTGTCTCTGTGTAGCAGTGTGTGGGTGGATTCTGCACACTACAGTACAGAGAATACCAGGCAGTGTCTGCAGACTGCTTACAGCAGCAGAGTGATGGTCAGGCTCGGCTAAACATACGTAGCTCACACAATGGTGAGAGGGAGCTCGGCTATTCATCAGCCCCCAGGAGAGCAGGTATACACCGCCACTCTTTTTTTTAGTTAAAGATACTTCGTGTGGAGCCCGTCTTGTGATGGCCCTGTGACATTTCAAGTGGAACTGACACTGAGCAGGCTGCTCGCCTTGGCATCCACAGGGTGTGGAGCATCAGACGCGCTCTAAATGCATTCTGCTAGGCGATGTTTAGTTGGGGGGGGAGATTGGCTCATCAATCACAATTTTCCCTGACTGTGAACTCAAATCAAGAAAACAGAGTCAGACAAATCTCTGCATGTGGTTAGACCCAATCTTTGTTCTTGTTCTCATTGTGAACATCGGCTACGCATGAAATCAATAATAAAATACACTTATTAATATTCATATCATAAACTAAGAAGGAATGTTCTCTGGTGACTCACTGACAGCCAAGAGGACCAAACCTACAATCAAAAGCTCGAAATTCACATCATTTTCTAAAAGTTCAGACAAAATCCTTCCTTTATAATGTAGGAATTTTATTATTTTAAAAAAATGTAATTTCCTTTTAAAATTTTTATATTTCTAGTTGTCAGCAGAACCAAATGTAAAACAATTATCTGGAATGTTTGACCATTATTGATGTTTTTCATTTTTAAGATAAAGTCAATATGCAGAAAGTCTGACTCTGGAGAATGTCATAAATAAATCACAGTTTGAAAAGTTGAAAGACTATTTTGAACATAAATTTAAAATGGTAAAAGTTACCTTCGTATTATATTGTTCAAAAACAAACCAGACATCTTAAGACAATATCAAATAATTGAGATTAAAATAAAACAAGAACAAAATATCTACACTGTACTTTTAAATATGTTTCAGAAACATAGTTTTATTTTGTAATAGTACTTAAGCAGACTGGTAATAGGTATTATTTTTATTGGTATTATTAGTAACTAAAATGTCCACATTAGTTGGACGTGTCGTACAAACATTTGCACTCCAAGTTGGATTCTTTACTCTCAGCATTTTGATTTTATCCCTGACATTATGAATTTATCCTTAAATAATGTATTTTTCATTAAGAGATTATCTCCAGCAGTATAACACCGTAATGAAGTTCTATTAAAATAATTATTGTTTGACTTTAATTAAACCCTTTAAACTCTCTTTTGAAGCAGCTTCACATGAAAATTCATTTTTTCACTAACCGTATTTCCTATAAATAAAATGTGTTTTCATTTAAAAAAAGACTAATTCACAGTACTTTAAAGGCATACTCAGTAGCCAGGTACACAATGTAGCTTTTAACGTTTTTTTTAAGCCTCTTAACAACGTTCCAACATAGTATAGCCATAAATATATTGTGGAGATTACAAAAACCCGAAAGAAATCAATAAAGTAGTTGTCCCGCAGTTCTCTAAAAACTTCAGCCAATCCCATCGTTCGGTTCGAACGATAGGATTGGACAATCCAGCTGTCTGTCTGCCGCATTTCCGCACTGCTTGGATTGGCATTAATCCGCCCGGACACATTTTGGGGCAGAACATCCATTTTAAACACTTCCATTTTAAGATAAAAATACCAGAGTCCCCCCAAAAAACACCTTTTCAGCTAGCAGAAAACTAAAAACGTTTGGAGGTGAAAAGAGGAAAAGCTGGGGGAACATTTCTGCGGCTGGAGTTATACTCTGCTTTGTCACCTTTGCAAACCGTGGTCCTATGTCAGCGGGAGGCTGGCATATGGATTTTACCCGATGGGAGGGGTGAGTTCACCGAGACGTGTTTCTGTAAAATAGCTAGCGAGACCTCGTTTGTTTACCTGGCTACTGAGTATGGCTTTAAATAAAACAATTTTTAAATTTATAACTAAAACGCCACCTAAAAAAATTACAAATTAAATTTTGCACAAAAAACATGCATTAGAAAATAAACACTACTCTATTTTGTGCTATGGACACTTAAAAGAAACAGCATAGTATATATATTTGAAACTATTTAAATTAGCAAGTTATAAACACTGAAAATATTAAAGCTTTGTGTTTAAAATGTAAAAGTGGTATCTTAATTGACACAAAACAGAAGTGCAGTCCTTAGTTCCTCCTCACCTGCACCAGTAAATCCTTCATCTTAGTGCCTCGCTGGAGCAGCTGGCTGCTCTCCTCTTTTAGGAGTTTTTGCACAAACTCTGCTGCAGCCTTATTCTTCTGTGTGAGGAGGGAGGCCCAGACAGCTCGGTACACCACGGTGTTATCTTCGCTGGGCTTTCCACTGGGGTTATCTATCACCCCCACACGCACACCACGACTGGACTTCTGCACGCACACACACGCACACACACACCAACGGAAAAGTGATAGAATGCACACAAAAGTCACAGATTTTCATTTGTCCAAAAACTAAATGCTGCTGAGGAAGAGCTTCTGTAAGAGAGTGTGACTGCTTAAAAGTAAAAATCATCGGTTTTGATTGTTTTTGTAGATCCACATAACAAAAAATACATTTATTTACTAAGATCAGTATCTGAACCATCTTGGAGCTTTTTATCTTTTTGATTTCTGTGAAAGGCATTGATTTTCAGTGAACATGCGTCGCGGCTGTAGGCACACCTACAGCGATCGTACGTCAAAGGTTGGCTTGTGTGAAAAATGTAAGTGAACATTCATTCCTTCTGAGCAAAAAGAAAAGCACTTATAATAAAACACTGAAGAAAAATGTGTTGACTGTACTTACCACGTGTTTTAAAGCATTCAGCAAAAGTTTCCTTCCTGAAACCTTCTCGAAATCCCCAACTATCCACATGGTGACTGCACACATCCCATCCTCATCTTAGATAAAAAAAAAGAAAAATATTCAAAGGCATTATACCTTCAACCTTAAACGTCTTTAGTAAGATACCCAGGAAAAACATCCAGATATAACATCACAAGCATCCTGCAAAACTTCCACTTTTGCATTTATGCTCTAAACTTTTGCAAAAACATCCTAGACAACATCTGACATGTGGTGCCTGTGGAGACAGCTAGCAGGTACTGAACTCATCCGCGTGTTGCTGATACCAGCCTGAGATGATATGCACATTGTGACACCATGTGCCAACCTGCATTAGAAGATGAATGTGTGCCATTAAGAGATGCACACACATTCAAGCATTCACTCACAAGAGTTAAATCTGGCGCTTATCTTCCTGAAATCCAATTCAGAGCCTGATGTGCTCAGAGATGTTCTTCTAAACTGCACAGCTTCGAGGGCTTTTTAACTGAGATGCTATTGCTCCCCTAGTAACAGCTACCTGTCTGGCAATTCAACAAGACTGAGAGTTTTTGCTTCCAGAGCAGATATTTACTTGGTGCTCCTTGTTTGTTTTCCAGTGCCAATTTCTGTAAACTTTGGGTACAGTTGAGTGTGAAAACCTCTTGAGAACCACTCATGTGGTTTTTACAGCTGTCTGACATCTTTAATGCTCTGCTTTCAAAAGAAAATAAGCCCTTTTTTAAAGGGTGATACACAATATTACAACCACTGATGGGTATTGTGGGTAAAATTTAAAGTTTTGTTGCCATACAACGTTGTGCTGGAAATACCTGCTAACTAATCTTCATGATATTATTTTTTCCTCTTCAGCAAAACTTCACAGAACAACCCTTTATGGTATCTGTCCATGCCTTGATAAAGTCATACCTGTTGATAGCGTAAAGCTGAATGGAGTGTACTTAAACTTACTGGCCATTTTATTAGGTATACCCTGCTAGTACCAGGCAGGACCCCTTTATGCCTTCAGAACAGCCTTATTTCTCCATGTCAAATATTCAACATTATGTGAATCCCCCATTCCACCACATCCCAAACGTTCTGGACTGGATTAAGATCTGGTGACTGTGGAAGCCATTGGACTCCAGTGAACTCATCGTCATATTCAAGAAACCAGTTAGAGATGATCTGAACTTAGTGACATGGAGAGTTATCCTGCTGGAAGTAACCATCAGAAGATGGGTCCACTGTGGTTATAAACGTTCTTTCATGTTGGTGACGCCAACTTCTGACCGGACTATCTGAATGTTTACAGCTGAAATCGAGACTCATCAGACCAGCTGTAGTCCACCTGCTTCAAGGTTCAACATGTTATGGTTTCAGAGCTGGTGTTCTGCAGACGTTGGTAGTACTGAGTGGATATTAGAGCTAATGTTGCCTTTGTATCATCTCCAACCATCTGCTGATTCTTCTTTAACCTCTGACATCACCAAGACATTTCCATTCACTGCTCACTGGACATTTTCTCTTTAGGACCATTCTCCATAAACCCTACAGATGGCTGTGGGTTCAAATCCCAGTAGATCAGCAGCTTCTGAAACACTCAGACTAGCCTGTCTAGTACCATGTCACATTCAGAGTCTCTTAAACCTTTTTTCTCCTTCATTCTGATTCTTAGTTTGAACTTCAGAAAATCTTCGTCACCACTAAATGCTAAAGTTATTTAAAGTTGCTGCTATGTGATTGGCTGATTAGATATTTGAGCAGGTGTACTTAATAAAGTAGTTGGTGAGCATACATTCAGATGAGAAAGTGAGAAGAAAATAAGAGACAGTCTGAGTGATCAGTGTGTGTGTCTGCGGTGAGAGACTGAGGCATATTATAAGAAAACTGTGTCACCTGTCAGTTATTTTCCTCAGAAACATACATTTAGAGAAACAGGCATCAATGAGTGTGCAGAGGAAAAACAGCAATCATCCTCCTCTCTGCAGCTACACTCTGAGCCTGAGCAGCACAACACAACTCTGAGCATCATTAGAAAGTTGCCCGAATGCCATTTAAAAACCCCAACAGTGACGCTGCTGGAGGAACAACCTGCCAGCCCTAACCAAGGTCAATTACCGCACACATCAGAAAAGCCGTGTATGAGTCATTTTGTTTAGATATTGCTCATTTTACACATATTCAACTGATATATGAACCATCCTTTCCTGCTATCTCCCCCTAGTCTCTTCCACCAGCTCTACTTGATGTTCCAAAGCCTGATGGGAAACATAATCTCTCCAGCAAGCCCTGGGTCTCCCCCAGGATTTCCCTCCACTCACACAGCCCCAAAAGAGACATCCTAACCAGATACCTGAGCCCTTATAGCTCAGGCTTTCCTACCAGGACAGAATTGTTATCATTGCTGCTGCAAATGCTACATCAATACACCCGCCAAGCTCGCGCTCCGTTACAAATAAATGTGCAGCACATATTGAACATTACATGACAAGAAAATGCTTGTACTGTATAAACTACTTTTACAGCTGCAAATAATCATGTTTGTGTCAACAAGTTGCAATTGATGTAACAAGGGATAAACGCTTACCGCTATTTGTGAAGTACTTTATTCTCTTAGCAACCACAGCTGTTTTGTCCCTGGAGTCAAAGAATGAAAACATATTTGTGTCCTCCCAGTCATCCAGAGCTGCAAGTAGAGCGAGAACGTATGGCGTGACAGGAATCCAGAGTGAAATCAAAACTAAACGGGGCAAGATGAGAAGGACAGGTCACCTGGGGTGCCAGTGAAGTCAAGGTATTTTCGGTCGGTGCTTAAAATAAGTGGGTTCATCCTGGGAACCACGTTAGCCTGCTCCATCAGATAATCCACCACATCAGAGCTGTCGGTTAGCTGACCCTGAGGAGTCAAGGAGCAAAAGTCTCAAAGTTACATCACTAACAAGTAAGTCTTCAATAGAGATTTTACTCCTCATTAGTTAATAAATTTAAAAAAACAATATTGACATCATAAAAAACACTGCTCTCTTTTTGTTGTTAACCCATGATGTCAAAAGTTATAATTCACAATATAAAAAGATTTTATTGGACATAAATGAGTGAATTTTACCATAAAAGCAGCTCTCTGAAAAGCAGTGGTTGTGTCCATTATGCGCTGCAGGATTACGGTTTCCAAATCTTCTGGGTCCATCTCGTCTGGGTTCAGAGGAACTCCGTTAAACAAAGCCACAGGCACAGCACCCAGGCCACTCTTTTTATAGAAAAGGCCACCGTCCTGAGAGCACAAAAAAAGTTCTCCAAGTGTCCAGTTTTACTTGAAATCAACTGGACATGAACAATTAAAAATTTTATTTCACCTTTCTTTTATAATCATACTCAGAATCAACTCCTAGGATCCTTTCCGCGTTGACTTTTGGGTATTTTTTCTTCAGGTAAGCAGAGATTGTATCAGCAGACAGCGTCTCCCCCACTTCTACTTTATTATACAGCTGTAAGAGAATGATGCAGCAGTTCAGACCCAACCATCTCTGCCAATGTCAATAACGTCCATCTCTGTTTTGACAAAGCTAATAGCTAAGGTAAAACCCATTTACTCATCTTGTCAAAAGATGCTTTAAACTGTAGGATAACACGAGGCACAATAAAGAAACGGACTTCTGAGGCACAAAGAGATATGAGCTGGCAAGAAACACTTGCTAAAACAAGAGATTTATACATGTGATATACTTACTGAGACTATAGACATCACAGCCTGGGATAAATCATACTCGTCTGCAATGTAATTCAGCAGTCTGTAAAATCCAACTCCTGCATCTGAGAAGCCATCAATCTCATCTTTGGTGTTGACAACAAACACAAATCCAATTCTATAGGAGCAGGGGCAAAACAAGTATTCAATTTGCAGGTAAAATGAGAATCACTACCTTGTAAAGATTATAAATGCTGAGAGTGGACCACATAAACATCTGTGGAAGGGTGAGAAATGGCAGCACCAACCTCAGGGGGATTTTATGTTTGTAGAAAAGCTCGGCCAGCTTCACCAGCTCCACACTTTCTTCCTGCAGTGGATCTAGAAACAGCACCTGGCAAACAGAAAATTTCACTCCAGAGTCAATTTAACGTTCTCTGATTTTTATTTAGTTTAGCTGCATGTAACCACTGAAATTTTGTGCAAGAAAGCATAAAAAAAAATAAACTAAACTAGTAAGTTAAGTCGCATTGAAGATATTTTGTTCTCACCAGGTTAAAGAAATTACGTCTGATCTGTCGGATGACACCAGGAAACGTGGCTCTGAGAAGCTCCTGCACGCTTGCCGGCCAGCTCCGGTACATCTGGTCATTCTCAATGTCATTCATCCACTGGAACACGCAGAAAAAAACAAAAACACAGTTTAAGCACCAACACACACAACTCTAGGTTCAGTACAGATTAATCATCCTGCTCAATTCTGACTGGAGGTGGTTTTCTTTTTTTGTTCCTTGTTTTGATTTATTGTTATTTTAAGAAATGTCCTTACTTTGCTGTTTAGACCTTTAAAAAATCAATTTCAAAACTTTTTTCAAACTTTTTTCTAGTCTGAAGCTGTAACATCTTCGAAAACTCACATATACAAATGATTCACAGATATTTTGTATCAATTGCTAGTATCATTGTGAGTTTCCTCATTAATTAGAAAATATTTACATACAATAAGACATGCAGATGTTAGCACATATGGACATATATCTGATTTAAAACTGTTAGGGATGTACATAGTTAAAACCAGTTAACCGTCATTAATGACGTAACCAAGTATAATATTTTTGTTCAAAATACATTTACCCGAAAACAATAGATGGAGAGGTGAGCTCGTCACATAAAGTTCCTCAAGGAAGCGGTCAAGAAAGCAAAGCGTGGAGCATTTTAGTCTTGGTACTGATGGGACTAATTCTAAAGTCATTTGTTTTCTTCCACTCAAAGTGTTGTTGGGGTTCAAATTCTCAAATTCGTTCATATCAACATAAGGTAGTGTGCTACTTGGTTGGGAATCCAAATTATGATGAAAATCAGGGGTGGGGGAGGGGGTACGGGTGGTGGCATGAGTTTACAGTTAACTGATTATTAACCATTAAGAGCTTCAATAGCCGGTTAAACAAAATTTTGGAAACATGCATCCCTAAGATCTGTAATCCTGAGGCCTGTACAGTCAGATTGTTTGTGTCACCTAAATACAGGCTTTAATGAATGCAGACTTGTAGACTTTTAAATATTTTTTTCTTTGTAAATTGAAAAATAAAGTTGCAGGCAGTCTTGAGATGGTTGCAATAGTTTCATAATTTAATTTCCATCTTAATCTAAGTCCACAAAGAAAAGATCATCTCCAGAGCTGATCTGAAAGGGCCCAAAAGTTATTTCTGACTGAGCTCACCATTATAGCTGGATGTCTGATGTCTAAGGCATAGCTGTCATCCACGGTGTTCACTGGTAACCTCAGCAGCTTGCCCTGATGTTCTTCCTTAATGCCCAAGTTATGAAGCCCCTCCAAGATTCTAGCTTCTCCTCTGAGGATTTCTAAAATGCTGTAAAAACAAAACTGGTGGTTATATTTTATTTCTAATCTTCTGGCACCAGGACGGTTGAGCTGCTCCTCCATTCGGCCCCTACCTGAAAGGGTTGTGGATGTCTAGATCAATATGTAATCCGTTGATAAAGAGCTCCCCGTCCCCTGGATGAACACCAATCGTCTCACCGAGATGCTGGAAAACCAAGTTCAAAGCATCAATCAAATGTCAAAACCTTTTAAATGAGCATCTCTACAAAGTGATCCTTGACATTTTAGAGACGAGATAAAAATAAGCTAAACCAAATCTAGGTAAACACTTCTGAAATAAAGTAAAGATTAGAAGCTTTTTCCTCTAAAATAAAACCAGCACAGAAGTTACAGATGTTATCGAAGCTGCACCATCATGCAGGAAGACGCCTTATGATATCACACCTTTTGGTTCTCCTCAATTTCTTTTCTCATTTCCTTCTTTACAGCCACTCTTGTCAGTGATCTGTGGGAACAGTAAAACATGTACAGTCACCATCAGCTTTAAGCACATCCCCAGCCAGCTGTAAAATGCCAGTTTTAATCTTCAAAAACCTGTGGGCCTTCAAGATGGGGGAGTTTGCTGTAAACACTCGTCTCCTACTCAGCACTTTCTAACATTATTAAAAGCTGAGCCAAAATATGCAAACATGAAGAAAAAAAAGCTGATTAGATCTCTGTTTAACAGATTAATGCAGATTTATATGTATATCTTGCAGCGATATTAGGTATACCAGGGGAGGAGAGGGAAAGTAATAATGTTCAAATAAAAGGGTTTATATACGCAATATTTCATGTGAATTTTAACAAGCAGCCACACAGTAAGAACTCGATATGGGTTTTGGATCTGCACCAAATGTAATAGCCAGTCGACCAGACAAAGAAATAAAATGACTTTTCTTACCTTGCTTTGCTTGGAAAGTTCTGACTGAGGTCTCGTAGGACCTTTAAAGCATCGAACTTTGGCACAGACAGGATTCTGGCAGCAGCCTGGAAACTCAGATCTGTGAAGATCGTAGAACAAATCAATTTAAAATTTTACAAATGCACATCTTTATATTTGTCTGATTATCGTTTCTGTGAAGTCTTTTCAAAAAAATAAGAAAACAAGATCTCTACTGGGCTAAATTTCCTAAAATTTTCAGAAAAAAAACAAACTGAAGAAAAGAAAACATAAAATATAATTTATTACAGGACAAAAACTAGGGGACACAGATAGGTATTCTCATTGAAATACAAAAATGTGTGAGCAAATCTTTCTTTTTAACTTGATTTTTTGATATTTTCAGCTGTAGTTTAGTTTTATTAGAAGCAACATAATGTCTTAAATGCCCAAACTGTTTGGGACATTACGAAACACACAAACAATTTAATCTAATACCTTGCATTTCCCACACTTTGAGAGGAGCCATGTCATTCGTACTCTCCAGCAGGTGTTTGCGAAGTTCTCCGAGCTGCTCCTGGAGCTCAGGGTGGGCTTTTCTGAGGAGAAGAAGAACATAAAGCAGAGTTTTCATGTAATCTCTAAATGAAATGATGTTAAACCATCAAGCAGGAACACTTGAGATTAAAACACCTTTATAGCAGCTGATATACAGGTTTTTAACTTACTTTAATGTTCCAAAAAAGAATCCCTGCACTTCATCATTATCGTCGTGCTCAGCGTTGATAACGTTCTTTGAATCTACAAAAGGAGACGTGTTTAATTGGCTCTTACGCAGCAGGAACCAGCACACGCCGTTTGATAAATTGCCAACTGACCTTTTACTTTGGTGTCATCCACAGCTTTGTATTCTGTGCTTTTGATAGCCAACTCTACACCATACCCAGATAAAAGAACCTTTTGAGGCTTTGGATTCTGCAGCAATTACAAGCAAATGGGCGGCTTTAATACAATCAAGTGAGCAGTATCGTCTGTTCGCTACTGTTTCAGTCACTGGTTTAATAACTTTTAACACAGTAGCTTAATCTCAAGTCTTTTACAAGCACAATAAGATTTTCACACACTTTTAATTTAACATATGGCATATTAAAACACCCTTCACTTTCTTTGATGTCACACTTAATTTTCAAGGACTCTTCTCCTGAACTTTGGTCAGTAACACGGTTCACACATGTCTCAAATGCAGTATTTTGTCCGTAAATAAAATTAATAAAAAACTAAAGAATGTTCTAGTATCATGAATTAGGTTTCCCTCCATCATTAACCTACAATTAATAAGAATCATCCCACCATCTATAACTTTATCTTCTGTTACCTGACATAACCGATTTAAGGAAAAAATAAACAATAATAATAACAAAAGTAAGCAGAAAATAACCACATCAGTAAACCCCAAATTTGAATAAAGTTTGTGGAAAAAATAAAGAATACTCACTGCTACAAAATGGCGCAGAACATAAATGAGAGCACCTTCTTCAGCCTTCTCTGACAGCACCGAATGAAAAGAGGTGAACTTCTTGGTTCCGATTTCAGCATACAGAATCACAACTGGCACATCTGTTTTATTAGCTCCTGGATATGTATGATCGTTCTTATACAAGTATGGTTTAGGCCTGCAAACATTTAAGAAAGTCTCAAATTTGACTTTATTCTGATTTTATGGATTCGGGTTATTGAGGAAAAAGACTGTTCTGTTCTTTGTTACCTGCCTGCAGCAGCCTTGAGAAGCTTCTTGATGTCCTTGGTGCTGCAGCTGCGCTGACCATGGACAGAGACAAAGGCAGGACAAGCCTCAGGCGGCGGCTCATCACTGGCTATCTGTTAACAGCAGAATGGAGGATAATGCTCATTAGCTCAATGACTGCAACATCAGCCTCATATAGACTGAGTCTGGTGTTTTATTCCATGTTTATTACATTAAAAATAAATACAATCTCAAAAAAGTTAAAACTCTCTATGACTCCTCAACAGATCTCTTATAATTAACTTGCTTAATGGACTTAAAACTGTATTTAGGATTGTTTTTTATCTTTTTGCTTTTCTTAAGATGTTGACGTGGAACTAAAAGTTACAAGAAATGAACATTTTAAACTTTTAAAACAAAAACATATTCCTCAAATTTGAGCAAAATCCAACAAAAACATATCTGCCTATCATCCAAGTTATTTAGAAAATGTACAGTTAAAAAATAAAAGTGTTTATTTCTGTCAGTTTCTTTTTTCTTTCAAATCCTTACTGTTTATCCATGACAAAAGCAAGGCGTTGTAATTTGCCTATTCCATATTTATGAAATGCTCAGCTTAAAATCACCCTGTTATTCACACATGCGTTATAATACAGACTTTTGAGTAATTTGCATTTCGAAAACATGTCAGAATGGCTTTAATGTAAAGCCATTTGTCTTTTGAACACCCCCAGCCTTATCAAAATGCATGTGTTAACATTTATTTAAGATTAATGTGCATGAGGCATTTGCATAGACGGATAAACGAGGAGAAAATGTAAACAAACACACACAAAGAATGTCATCCACTTTAAGCGCTGACCTCATGTAGTCTGTAAAATAAACATTTAAAGCATGATGCTGTTTAAAAAGAGATTCAAACTTATGATTTTTACAAGGTACAAGGAGGAAGAGGGTCTCTAACAGAATGTGTGTATTATGTCTTCATGGCAGCTGAGATAACCCATGTGTGTGTGTGTGTGTGCATGTTATGTAGATATATTGAAAATTCACCTTTGTTAACAAACTACGTAAGTTGTAAAATTGAAGCTAAATGTAAGATGAAAAAAGAAACTTTTTTTTAAAGGATTACATTAATTATTAGTTACTGGATGTCAAGAAGGGGTGGGATTAAATAAGCTGATGCTTCTTCCTACTCCTTTTTGAACATGTGTAAATAATTCTGAATAGTAGTCATGACCATCACTTTTGGTATTATGATGGAGATAAGTGCTGTTACTTTTGTTATATTTATGTATGCATTTTCCTTTTGTCTGTTACTTATGTGTGTGTGTGTGTGTGTGTGTATATATATATATATATATATATATATATATATATATATATATATATATATATATATATATATATATATATATATATATATATAATATGTTATATTCTGTCTGAAACTGTTTTGTATATACATGTTCAAAATAAACCAAACCAAACCAATCCAAGGCGTGTTGCAATATTGTAATTTGAGAACAGCTATCAGAGCAAGGTTGTGCAAAACTAAAAGACTTCCTCAGAAAATCTGTAATCATAACAACAGGTCTCGCTTTCTTGCTTTTACAGTCAAAATCAGAAGTTTAAGGGAACTGAATTAAATAGAAATCCATTATAATCAATGCAGATTGGATTACTAAATTCTGAAATAAACAATTATGTTAAGAGTTAATAATATTAATAGTTATTTATTTCCAAGTACAGAAATACATACCTGTTGGGAAGCATGAACAGCTGGTGAGTAAAACCGCATAGACAGAGCAAATTTGAGGAGATGGACCTGAAGATCCGTGAGGAACTGGCCAGCCTTCTTAATGATCAAGTTGTAATAGGAGCGCACAGATTCTAAAGGATCAACATTGGTCAAGTTAAACTACCTAAAACATGACAAATGCAACAAATATATATCTAAGAAATGGTTTTAAATACTAATATTACAAACCTCCATGTTTGTAAACAGTGAGTTCTTTCACAGTGTCAACAAACTGCCAGAACTTCTCATTTCCACCTTCTCCAATAAACTCACTGCAAAGGAGGACATGAAAGAATAATTTAATCCAATTTGCCGGTACATGTATAGCTTCAGTTCACAACAAAATTAAGTCAGAGCACTTTTCAGGAAAAATTAACAGGTGTAATGAAATGTAGACAATCTAACTGGATTCAAGCCATTTCAATACAGTCCTGTCTAATTATGGTCAAATCCAGAACACTCACATTCAAATCTAGGTAGTTACAAAGAGTACAGTCTAATTAATTCCAATTCAAAGGTCTCAGTAACTGAGCTCCTTAAAAAAGGCAAAGCCACATCTTCACCACTACTACTGCTGGTTGACTTATAGCTTTTGTGATTACATATTTAAAGCCCCTCAAATGTGAAACTTTTGTTTTTTTTAGACTTTAAATATTTATGCACATTACGTTTAGCTTGTTTGTGTATATTATTGTGTAACGCCTCCTGACCATGCCTTGATTATTTAATCTTAGTTATCGATATACTTGAAGTCTGTTAAAAGTATGTTACTTTTTTTGTTGGTTTTTATGTTTTTATTCATTGCAAGTATGCAAAAGATGGGCTAGAAATATGCTTTAAGTCTGCTGGGAAGTTAAATGTTTAAAAGTAGAAGATATTAGAGCCTAAGACTAAGTCAAGAAAGTTACAATTGGCATTTTGGCTGACCATTCATTCCTAAGGAAACAAGCAAATCTGATCAAATATATAAAAACATATGTATCCTGGTTTTGGATCTATTTATTACAGTTTTGTCCAAATGTTTGATTTGCTTTGTTGTTTTTTATTAGGGGAAGAGTACTGTACCTTGTCTCCAGGAGGAAAGGGGTCATGCTCCATTTGGCTTTAAGGCTGGCAGTAACACCTTTGGGTGTTGATGCAGCTGGACGTACGATCAGCAGCAGTAGCAGTGACAGCACCAAAACCTTCATTTTCCCACATGAACACACCGTCCTCAGCTCAGCTCCTGTTTTAAGAGGTGCCACGTAGTTACTTCAAGTTGTATTACTCATGTATGAATGATGAAAACACATATGTTTAAAAACCCTGACAACTGTAGTAGATGTTAACAACACGAAAGCAGACTGATAGTATAAGTAGCTTGTTGTTAGAGGTCTAATAAAATAGCGGCTGCTTTATGAGAAGCGCCAAGACTGAAGTTAACTTAGCTTCAGACTAGAAATAATCATTCTTGTTAAAAGTATCGTGATTTAATCAACACGGACTACAAACGAAGCTTCCTCCAAACATATTCAAATACAAATTCAAAGTACGTAGCTCCTGTTAACGGTGTTACCAATAAATTAGCTCTCACCCTGCTGGTGATGCTGACCGCTTCCATACAAAGCAAGGGGGCTTCGCGGAGGTATTTTTGGGCAGCTAATAGCAGCTAGCGAGTAACCAGAGACACGGGCAGAGCTTAATTCGTGTCTTAAAGAAGACAAACAAATAAAGCATAACATATAATATTTGGTGATAAATCTCATTAGTCGCTATACACAAACATATCAAACGGTGCTCAGTATATTAACTGAGTAAAAGCTAGCGGAAATGTGCTTTTTTTTTCTGGCACCGCGGCAGACAGCTAAACAAACGGTAGATATCATGGTTAAACAATTTTCGCCGAAACACTAATGTCTATTTAAGCTGCATTTCCACGCAATAAACGATTAGGTGTGAGTGTAAAAACTGAGCAGTCTGTCACTTCCTGCTGAATGAAAATACTACAGTAGATGTGTTAAGTGGATAATAATGAGCCGTTATAGGACTTATAATTGAAAAATAGCATACTGCTGTTAATATAATATAATATAATATATAATATGATATAATATGAAGATTAAAAATAAATGTTATAATATTGATTTTGTGATGATTGTTGTGAATTGGTGCTATATAAATATACTAAACTGATCTGAATGAAAAAAAAATCAAAGTCAATTGAAACTTTCCCAAGGTCAAAACCAGAAACAACAAAATAACTAAGATATAATAATATTACGTTTAGGGGGTCATTCCTTTCTTTGTTTCATTTGGGATGTTTTCCTGTTTCCAGTTTTGGCTCAGTTTACTGTGTCATCCTTTCATTGTTTTCCTGAGCTCACCATCACTTGGCTCATTACACATGTGTTCCATCTGCTGATCACCCAGTTGTTTGTCATCGCCCTCTCAGTTTAAATACTTCTCAGTTTCTCATAGGTTTTAATCAGAATCTTCTTTACTCATCCGTGTTGTTCTGCTATGTTCTCTACAAGATACAAGATGACTTTATTGTCATTGCATCAGCGTCCTGATACAACGAAACTTAGTACTCAGTACAGCTGTTCCAAGACTCAGACAAACAACATAATACAAAACAGGAAACAGTTGACTGCGGGCATGCGCATTTATGTCTGTGTATTTGGCAGACACTTTTATCCAAAGTGACTTACAAATGATAATGTGATAAAGAAGTTACCATTGAGGCTAACAAAACTACTTAGAGGGATGAACACAAGTCAGGCCCTGCCAGAAGTGACAGTGAGGGAAAAGAATACAAGCATAGAGGGAAGTGCACACAGAGAGTAGGGAAGGAAGATGCTCCAAATGTTGTATTTCCATTTCTTTCCATTTTATTCTTATTAAGTTTTATTTTCTAACATTGCTGCCTCCAGCCTGCATTGGGGTCCAACATATGATAAGGAGATATTTTTTTATATCTCTCTTGTGAATATTTTACTATTTGGGTTCATTAAGCATGATAATCATAATTTAAACAGTAACTATGTAATAATTAATACAGGATTTTCCAAAGTGGAAAAAAGCAGCAGAGAATAAAGATTTAACTTGAAAATGCATTGTGCATCATTACATTCACTCAAGAGCTTAACATTTAGTAAATCTAAACAGATCACTCTAAATGGGCTTCAGAAAGTTCTGGGCTGCAGAGGTTTGATATTTAGATTAATGTTTGTGGCTCTGGACTCTGTTAAAGATTATGGGATGGATGGGATGGGATGCAGACCTCTCCCAGTCCAACTCTGACGAGCGCATAACGCGTGTTGCCCCTCGGATGCAGCAGCATCCTCTCAAAAGCTCCGCTTCAGCTCAGCGGAGTCAGAGCGTCTCAGCCCGTCCGTGAAGGATGCTGCCGGTTCGGACCGGAGGAATCCAGCGGAACTCGCTGCATCGCTGTCGAACTAAACTAACTGGGATCTAGACCACATGGGATCAGTTTTGAATTAAAGAGAAACTCTTTCCCCCCCTGATCGCTTCATTGTCACCGGAGTATGGGAGTCGTCTGCACGGATGCAGCTCCTCTCCGGCTCCAGAAGTTGGACAATCAGAGCTCTGAACGCATGACTCTTGATTTTGGACGTTATTTTAAAAGCTGGACACCTCTCAGATGGTGATCAACATGTGGCACTTAGATAAAAAGCACCTTTTATCCATCTGAGGCATGAAGGAATATTGATCTCCGAGCTGCCGCCCGGCTGGTACCGATTATTTACAGTAATGGAATGAAGATCCTGTCCTGAGATAATGGATGAGAGATCCAGTAAGCTCATTTTGGTTCCTATCTTGGCTGTACTTTTTGTTATGATAGGTTACCAGTACATATGTCCTGCGGGCAGCAATTCGTGCCACTTTAAGTCCGAGGAGAGGTTCAGAGGGGTGAGCCTGCTCTCATCCCCTTACCTGGAGGATGACTTCTACAGAGATCAGGACCTGGATGAGGACAGTCCTCCGAAGCTACCCTCCAAATTCAACTTCACAGAGAGAGACCTGGACAGGCACGTGGAGTTCAACATCAAAGGGGACGACGTGATCGTGTTCCTGCACATCCAGAAGACAGGGGGGACCACTTTCGGGCGCCACTTGGTGAGGAATATCCGTTTAGAGCAGCCGTGCGACTGCAAGCCGGGACAGAAGAAGTGCACCTGCCACCGGCCGGGGAAGGAGGAGTCCTGGCTCTTCTCCCGGTTCTCTACCGGCTGGAGCTGCGGTCTTCACGCGGACTGGACCGAGCTCACGAACTGTGTGCCCGTCATTATGGATAAGAAGGACACCCAGAGGAATAAAAGGTAATGCATCTGATAAGAAACACCAAAATGAGAGGCTTTCTGCAACTAAGCACAACAAAAATATTATTTATAGCTGTTTTATTATATATTTAGGTGAATTGCATTTTTGTATTTGCACCTGCCATCATTTCAACTTCACAGGTTGCACCAAATGTTTCAAATACTCTGTGATCTTATTGTCTCTGCAAACTATATAAACTATTAATTGCATACAATCTTTTTCATTTCCAACCACATTGCTTCACAACTCAGTTTAAATTCCCCTTACTGCATGAGTTTGATGTCATCTGAGAGGAAACGCACAGAAGAACCAGTTAATTTGACATTTATGCTGTTATAACTGCAGCAGAAAGACATTTGCACTTAGTAATGGAAGAAATGCATTATGAGTACTAAAGAGGCACACAGCAGCAACGACTGCTTAAGCGATAGTGTTTGTGTGTGTTTTCAGCTCAGTAAGCATATTTGGGCTCACTGATTTTTGAAATTACATTACAGTTCATTTAAAAAGGCACATTAAAAAGTCAATTTGTCATCAAAAGAAAGCAAAAAAAATCTCACACAGGCTGGATTTCTGGACGGCAGACAGTGTCCTTCTCCTTACTGAAAAACACAATCATACAGTGAAGTGCACAAGCACACGATTCATTATTTCTGCTGTGCCAAGTGTTTTTTTTTTTTTTTACTTAGGGAAGTGCTCGCTGGATGCGACAGCTCTTCATTTCACAGCTGCAGCATCTGTTCTGCACTTAACAGTCCTCTCGTTGCTTATTCTTCAGTGGGCTCCTGGTGCATCTATTCTGAGGTGATTCTGCCTCCAATAAGACTGTTGGCAGACACATTATGTTAGATACCCCTCTCTAAGCAGCCACTCCATATAAAGCCCATTAGTGAGGTGACTAATAGCATTATGCAAATGTCATCTTCATAATAATTTTGTGTATGAGCAAAGCTTTCATGAAAATATCTGCAAGGTCAAATGCCTCCTTGCATATGTCATTTGCCTTTCTGAACTCAAAGATGCATGTGTCAAATTTAAATCCCCCGCTCTTGTTTGTGGGTGAATGCACCTCAGGTTGACTGGCTGACTGTATGAGCTCTTGAGGTGGTAGTAAGGCGAGGTCAAGGAACGCTGAGGTGGCATCCCCTGTTTGGCCTTGTGTGGCCTTTTCAGCAGAGCAGGGCGCGCTGCATGGTGAGTCAGCCGCACGGCCCCAGAAAGGTCAGGCGTGTCAGGCTGGATCAGTGCGTGTGTCCTGCAGAGCAGCTCCTCCGGAGTGTGCTGTCAGTCAGGAGAGAAGTGAGGCAGGCAGGTCGGCTCTCTGCTGGGGCTTTCAGGAGAAACAAACCTCTAAGTGCCGTCCTCTTAAGTTGCTTCGTAGAGAGCTTCTTGGTACCTGCTGCTGCACAGGGGCTCGTCTCTTTGTGCAGGTTTGTGCAGATCTGAGGCTGCAAGAATGATTTCTGATTGTTACACCTTCATTATCTAACTCTCTGGACTGGAATTAGTCATGTAGATGTATTCAGTGTGACGCATGGGGCACAAAACAAGGAACAGCTTTACAAAATGTATTTCAATGCAAAGAAAGGTCTGATTTAATCACGTCTCTGGAAGCATGAGCAATAAAACGGCTGCACTGAAGAATCAGAGAAATATTTTAAATTGCTTCCCATCAAAATCAAAACAAGCTCATTTGGTTTCTTAATGCAGCTCTTTAATATTAGTTTACATTCTTTTGCAAAGATTTGCCACTGACATGAAATTAAACAACTAAAGCACAGTTGGTAAAGAAAAACAATCTGGTTCTAAAGCATACAGCCTGAGGTGTTTACAGTATGAGCCTCGAATAAATCAGTGTCAGTGTTGGACTGTTTCCAGAGATTTATGCACTATAGCTCATAGTCTGAGAACTTTATATTGGAAAAATGCAGAAAATAAATATATTTTTAATGTTTCTGCAAGTGAAAGTATTTTCTCTGTTGCAGTCTAATTAATTTAATATAATTTAGTTTATTGGGGTAAAGAAAACAAGCAATTTATATACAAGAAAAATATGCAACTGCATCTCAGGTGACATTTATTGAAACAAATCATTAAAATGTAGAAGCAGCTTTGATTATTTTTAGTTTTATTGTTTGTGACTGACATGCAGCATCTGTTCCTTTGAGTCACTTTCTTTAATGAAGCTGCTCAAAAAGATGATTGCAAATAACATCATGAACTAAAAGACCACAAGGAAACATCTAGCAGCGAACTCTGTACATCCAACAAGTTTTTTTATAGCAGGTTTTTGCATTTTGCAACAAAAGCATTGTCAGTGTGATAGTTAAAGCATTTTTATGTTCATCCAGTTTTAATATTAGAGTTTTCATATTGCTTTCTGAACTTATCAAAACATTTGAAACCTGCATCCAGAAGAAAAAAATTTTTTAATCCTGTCATTTTTATGTCAGATTTGGATTTATTGCAGAAAAAGAATTGCATTTGATTGCCCCCTAGTGGCTGGCTGCAATATGAGTCCCTACCACTCCGTGTAAAACAAGATAAATTTTCCTGTAAAAAAAAGGAGGGGAAAAAAAATTTAAATATTTTTTCCACTTCTGTTGATTTACAGCTTTTACGTTGCTGCTGTATATAAAAACATTATTTTTTTCTAGAACGTTTAACTGTTATTAGTTATTTGATCATTGAAAGCTTGAGTGCAGGTGAGTATAAGGCTTTCAGATCAGTGGCGCTTTAAAAATGCAACATGTAGAAGGAGACACCTTTTCCACCTGTATTCAAGTCAGTTCTGAATAACATCATTTCATGTGATATAATAATAAAGATGCATCCTGATGGTACATCATCAGATTTGTATGTATTTGTATGTGTTTGTATGTGTTTTGTATGTGTTCTATCTAGACCATATGATGCTTTACATATAAAACTTAAATAATAATCAATGTTGATTTTTCATATTTCTCTTATCATCATTGCAATAAATACCCGTAAAAAATTTGATAAAATGTTAAGTCTGCATCACCCAGGCAGACATGAACAATGAGACAAATGTTCATGTTTTAATTGCATATTCAGCATTTCCCAGTTTTTTAATCATTCTTACTTTCATTTTCACTGATAATTCAATGCCTATTCTGCAGATTCATTAATTAAACATCATTAGCAGTTTTCTTGTTGCTTCATGTAAGAAGACCAGCATAATGTTAAATTAAAAACAGATATTTTCCAACATAATAAACCATAAATGTTGCCTTTCTGTATTTGTGTCTTCTGCTGAGACTAATAAAACGATATGAGTAGAATTAAATGTAAAGTATAGCTGAACATCTTCACGTGATAAAAGTTCTGCATGAAATTAGGCCATTGGTGTTTCTATTAATAATAAATAATGAATGATAGCCATGCTTTATGAGAATTATCTGCTTGGTTTGAATCATTCTTTATTCATCAGTGACTTTATGCTACCTCATTAGCAGATGAAGCTGTTATGTCTTTATTAAATCCCCTACGTACTGTTTTTTATTCACCTGTCTTTAAAGAAACTTATTTAAACTTAATATTTCTTTCTTTTTTTTGACAATCAGACAGGAACTGTAATAAAGTGTCACTGCTCACATGGCACCCTAATGATATTACTGAATCCTGGTGGCTAAATAACACTTCACGTCATCTTTTATTCATGATAATTGAAGCAAAGATAGCTGCAGTTACAACTTAACTTGCTGTGATCAGTGAAGCGAGCACGCCTCACTCTGTGTGTGACATCCTGTAATGCTTGGCGTCTTCCTCAGCATGTGGGAGAGACTCATTATCAACCTGACTCAAATCAACCTGGATGCATGAAACAGTCGCTGCCCAGCAATGATCCTTCTTGTAGCTGCATGATCTGACTTGATGCATCTCATAGTTTTATTTAAAATTTGTAAGTTTTTTGTTGAAATGCAAATTGATTTTGTGCATAAACTTTGAGACACCGTTACTAGTATTAAGTGTGATTTTGTCAACGCTTTTGTCTGTTTTCATGCCCTGCAGCTTTGAAAAAAAACACATGCAAATTATATGCATCAAAAGATGTGGTTCAGCTGGGAATAGAATGCTTTGACTGTTTGCTGTACATCGTGAAATGTGGGTGGAATTAGCACAAAAAAAAAGACTTAATAACATTTCCTCATAATAAACAATGATAGGATTATGTCAAACCCTGCTTAGCCAGACCTTATAGAGACATTTGTAAAAATTTAAATTGCTCACAGAAATTTTGGCTTTAAATGACCCAACTGGTACTTTCACATATTTTAGTTATGTTTAAGTTTTAAGATTTTTGTGTCTAAAAACTTTAACTTTTTTGATATCCAAATGTTTCTTTTTTGTACAAATTTTACAACAAAACATGGGCTTTTTCATCACACTGCACCACACATTCAGTTTTACTTTAGCTCAAAATATCTGCAAAATTGGAAATGGAGGGTCTTTAAACTTGACACATAATTCACCTACAGCTATCGGAGTCTCCTGACACTCAAATAATCTTTTTAATATGACGTATAGTTTTCAAACATCACCTGATTGAAATGATTAGTTGATGTTGTGAATTTTGTAAGATAGAAAAGGAATTTCTCTCCCACCCTCCCTATTATGAGCCACATGACTATAGAGAATAAAAGGTGTTAATTAAACACAATCTAGTGAATTGTTCTGTTATTACACATCATGGAGTCCCGCTTTCCAGCCGTGTTCCTCCGCTCGGCGAGGAGGTGAAAGTGCAGGACCTTAATGAGACACGCCGACGCGGCAGGGTAATGGATGCCCTCTGGACACAGATCAACTCGAATGAGGAGAGTTGGGTAGATTTACAGTTCTGGGCATATCTTCCAATGTGGGAGGAAAAGTGCTCATCAAAATGATGGGATGTTTATAATGTGTGAAGCTTAGAGTGCCCTTGCAGGCCTTGGACTTCCAGGGCGCGGAGATTGCTTTTCATGTGTCATTAATCCAAGTCGTCAGCGCTGGCAGGCCTGAGCAGTAATCCAGTTGGTCTGATAATTAAGTGTTACCTCCACAGAGAGGGCAGCAGCATATGTGGAGCGCTTGTTTGACATCATGAGGAATCAAATTCTAATTTGGCTTTTTTTAGATTTTTACATGATGCAGAGGTTAGTCTCAAAATTGTGTAGCTTAGGTGTTTCTTTAATTTATACATTTTCAAAATAAAATGTTTTGTCTGTCTGGTTATGTAATGCACATTGATTGAATGAATGTTAGTGGCTGTATTTGCATTTACAAAAAGAAACGCTCTTGTCCGTTTGGCTTCACTGTTCAAGATCTGGCTTAGTGTTTTATTTTTATAAAAGCCACTCAAGATAATGAAAGCCATGAAGCTTGCCAGAAGGGGCTTGCAGATTGTTGCTGTTGTCAAATTCTTGCTGGTCCTGCAAATATGAATCACCACTCATCTGATTCAGCACTTTTATTGTAATTAAAAAGTGGCATTTGGTCAACCGGTCGGCTCCATTCTCGATTCCGTTGAAGTCGTTGGACCTGATGAGGTTTGAAATGTGGCCGAGGCTTTGATTTAATGGAAGAATTCCGTTTCCTGCTGGTTTCGTGGTTTGATCTGTGCCGCCACATGTGAAAAATATGCGTCTCTTCCTCTGAACTTTGTGATTTCGGATTTCTTTTCATGAAATTCCCGGTCAGCTTTTGATCACAGAGAGATTAATCACTGGAGTGATGCGAACTCCAGTAGGAAGATCTGGTTAGCGGTATTGCAGCGATTTATAGATTGCTGTTTAATGTTCTTGCATTGCCTTATTTTGTGGCTGAGCTCACTTGAACACTTCTGTTATCAAAGGAGCAATTAACTACAGCTCTGTTTATCTACTAACCGAGAGAACATTTTAATTCTCAAACATAAACAGTAGATAAAAGCAATTCTGCAGAATGTGAACATTTGTGCCATAAATTTTGTGTTTGCAAGCTTTGATGGTTCCAGTTTTGCATAAAGCATCACTAATATGACTGAAAATGTGAAGATTGATGCCTTACATGATGAAAATTGAAGTATAAAATTAAAGCAAACTTTGCATTTTTGTAAATTATGATGAGTAACCAGAAAAACATCATTTTAAATTATGAAGCAAACATGCAAACAAGACATTATGAGTGTATAATATGTAATTTGAGATAATAATGATAACAGTTAATATAAATACTTGCAGCTTGCAGGTTGTAACTATTATTGCAAAGAAATGAGGAATATTTTTCCATCTTCTTTTCTCTGACCTGCTGTGCAAAATGACTTTGTAAATTTATTGCTGGACCCTGCAGCAGCAGCTTTATTCATCAATGGCAGATAATCATTAAGTCAAATGCAGGTGCTGAAGTTTTCTAGGTTGTCCACTAATCAGGGTTCTCTGCATCAGATGGCTGGGTCAGGTGCCTCTGAAAGGACAGGATACTTACATAAAAAAGTACTGGAGCACACTGATGAATTTCCAGCTCTTAATTAGCAACAAGACTAAATCTTTGACAGAATGGTGTCGTCATCTGCAACCATGTTCTTGCACATCCTTAAAGATTTACTCTTCTCTTGCAGCCAACCTGTTTTCATTTTGCTGAAACAGGTTTTAGATGCCAACACGCTCCTTTAACCTTCACTGGCTTCACTCCCCGAGGTGCTGGCTCATGACACAAACATGACAACACACAACATTTTGAACTTGGTGCTAAAACAACCTTGTTATGTTTGCATGAGCCTTATGGTCAAGGATATAACTCGCTCTCAATGTGCGTTCGTGCACGTCGTAACATGGGTGTCGTGTTTTTGTATCATAAATTGTTATCATGCAAAAAGTTGTGCTGATTGTGGACATGATACTATACAAAGACAAGTATTCTTCCTTATCTTTGTGTGTGTATGTGTGTGTGTGTGTGTGTGTGTGTGCATACTTGACAGATTGACATATCAAACACCAACAAGGAATATGCCAACAAAGGTGTTTGTCTCTGTTATTTCTGAACTCATACCTGCAAGGTCTGATGAAAGAAACTGTTCCAGGAATAACCACCTCTGGAGTTGATTTATTAAAACAACCCGGAGAAAGGTCATCCGTCCTTATCTGGGGCGAGGTAGTGACAGGTAAGTTATACTGTAGGGAGGCTAGTTTAGGCTGGCTGTGTTGCACAGCTCTCACTCCCCCCAATTTGGATTCAGGGGTTGACTGAGCACCTGGCACACTTATAAAGTGCAAGTGCAGGTGAAGTCACCTTCACAATCTAATCCTTTGCAGCAGGATTAGCTGCTCCGTGTTTTAATGGTTTGTGCTGGCTGGTGGTTTGTTAAAAAAACCCTGAAAACTTTAAGCGATGCACTTCTGAGAGGCCTCACAAGGAGACGAACAATGACATGAGAGACGCTGCACTGAAATTACACTCAGCAGGTATGCATGCAATGAAACAGCATTCAGAAAAACATGCTCAATAAATAGAATCTTTACTGCTGGGCTTTTCTCCATTTCCCCGTCACGTAGCGTCAGTCAGAGAAATCTGAATAATCACACTGAACAGATTGAAGTCCCGTTCCTGCATTTATAAAACCCCAAATTTTTTCTTTAATTTAGCGAAACTTTATAGATGTTTTAGTAGAAACGTACTTTCCTTCACTTAAAAAAAAAATCAATTCATTATGTTTTAGAATAACTCAACAAATCTGTATGAATACATTTATTCATCAATATTTTTATGAGCCTGTTATACTGATCAAATACTATTTTATTTCCCACTGGAAAAGTCATTCCTCCCAGAGATCAATTTCTATTCACACCCACCTGAAATATTGCAGAATAAATTGGGTCCCAGGCCGCAACATAATAAGTATGCATTAAAAAACTGTCCTTACACGAGTGCAGCGCTGGAGAGTAGGGTAACATCTTGCCACATCACAGTGTGCTGGTGTGGAACAAATAGCATTATGTCGCCGCACGTGTTGCGATACAGCACATCGACCTCATCGTAGGAATCAGACGTCCCTCGGTGGGAGTCGTTCCTCTCGACACGCCAGATGAATGGCTACAAAACAGAGCTCCCAAATCCCACCCACAAATCCAGGGATCAGTTAACTTCTCATCAGTCCCCATCCCGCGATGACGATCGGCCTACGACGGGCTTCATTCATCATTCTGAGTGAGCCTCCGCTCTAGTGTTCGGAATCCGAGCTGTGACTTTGTTTATTCTCAATTCGAGCGCGGCGAGGGGAAATTGTCCCAACACCGGTGGCATTTGCTTCGCTTGTAATACCAGGCATGTCTGTGAATCATAAGAAGTCACGGAAGGGATGAAGAGTATTAAGTGTCTTTGAGGGCCTCCTTCGGAGTGATGGAAAAAATCCTTGGTGTTCTCGAGAGGTAGATTATTCCATTAGTAGATATCTCAAGATTTGGTGTAAACGTGCATGCTGCACTGCCAGTATTACAACAAATACTCCATTTTCTTCACATGCACATAAGAACTAATCTATTAAAAAAACCTACTTTGGTTGCTTTTGCAGATGCAATGCAGTGCAGGGTGCTAACATGACTAATGGGCCAAACCGGGATCCTCCATCGACTTGCACAAAAATACTCAGATTGATTTGACTGCTTATAGTGCTGCTATAATCTCCTCTCCACTGATATGGTTTCACAGCTATTTGTAAAACTGCTGCTGCAGCTCTTTTTTAATATCACTTGTCATATCAAATCCAGTAATATGCAGCTTAGCGGG
This sequence comes from Callopanchax toddi, assembly GCA_006937965.1. Classification (NCBI taxonomy): domain Eukaryota; kingdom Metazoa; phylum Chordata; class Actinopteri; order Cyprinodontiformes; family Nothobranchiidae; genus Callopanchax; species Callopanchax toddi. Next base: position 3,272,941 of record SSNR01000002.1, on the reverse strand, counting down.
GAGCCAAATGCTGATATTTTTTGAAGTTCAGTTCACCTTGTCAGGCCTGCATACCATGAATGAATAAATGCTGCTTGACACGCTTTGTGTGCAGCTTCAATAAACGGGCTTAAACGTGCCATATGTTCGATATATAATCACTCAAAGCCTCTCCCGTCTTCAACACCTGCATCTTTTAACGTGAGCAAAGATTAGATTAAAATTTAAGTCCTCTGTTGTCAAAAAAACGGGAGTTTCAGCACAAACCAGACTATAAAATGTGCTCCAATTTAGCACCAAAAACAACAAGGAGTGTGTCCATCATTAGATGGAAAATGATTAAAACAAAACATCAGCGGGACTTTCAACTCATAAGTTGGCTGGTATCTGCTTTAGAAGCAGAGTTTTCAGCATCTTTAGGGATCCATCACAACCTGAGCATTAAGTGTTTGAACTGTCGGGGTAATAAAGTCAAGAACTGAGTCTGTTTTTATGCTACAGCCACTAAATACAGCCACCTTTTAATGCTTGAACAGAAATAGAAAACTGCAATGAATTAATTAAATGTGTCTTAGTGGTGCAAGTTGTACAAAGCTGCAGTTTGTATTTATCATTTGGCATCTGGATTATGCATTTAAATGCACATTTACAGTAGTTTAATGAAATAATACTACAGTATAATGATGTTTGTTGTTTTTTAATTTGTATTCTTGGACCTTATGTGCTCCATAAAGTTAGAGGTGTGAAAGAAAAAGTCAGAGGACCAAAACGCAATTCTTTTCAGATATAAAAACTAAATAATCATTAGTTTTATTTTTCCATAACTTTAGTTTAATAAAAAAAAAAGATTATTGGTAATTTTGTATGACTTGTTGGGTACAATTAGGAGAACTTTACAAAGAATCATGGCTTAATAAATTCAATCATATCATCCAACTGAGATATACTTAACAAATTAAGAGTTTAATAAAGATCAATTTTGCTGAAATACAAAAAAAAAATCCCTATTTTCTTTTATATTATTGGCTTCTGTCTACAACAGGATGCTGACTGAATATTTTGAAAGACATATGCCTAATTTGACATGTTCCACAAAAAGACAAAATAATAGACTTAGAATGGTTTTTGATTTGTGACATTATTGATTATTTTAGATCTCAGTTCATCCTTTTGTCCACGTGGGAAAGGAAGGGGCAGCAGCACATTACATCGGATTTCAATCCTGAAGCAAATAAAAAGTAGGATTACAATTTTCTAAGGTGTCAACCTCCTATTGATCTATTTCAAAACTTTTATGGACCTTCACTGCAGCCTCAGCGCTTTAAAAAAAAATCAACGGGAACGTAAAAGATTTTCCAGATCAAAGTCGTAGGCAAACTGAAAGGAAACGGAACAAAAACAGCCACCACGACGAATTCAGCCGATCTCCTCCAAGTCTGAAGCCATCTCTTATCTCTTTAAGCGAGGAAGGAGTGAGAGTAGCCTGAAGCTACTGATTCAGCTCCAGACTGTGGCCTTTCCATGTAGATGATTGATTCAGGTACAGTGAGGAGGCAGAGGAGGGATCGGGCTTTGGGCTGTGTCCGTTAATCACACTGTGTTACCACACAGGAAGCATTTATCACCAAACACCAAAGGCTTCAGTCTGGGGAAAAAACTGTAACCAATCTAATCGTTTACATGCAATCCATCCAGCTCCACAAAAACCCAGCAGTGCTACCACATCCATTTTCTCTGTTAGAGGAGGATGTTTCAAAGAAACCGCAAAAAGCACAAAAAAAGTGCTGCTTTATAAATGCATTAATACCTGTCAGCACTTATTAAGATATTAATATTTTATTGCATTTGTTTGAGGACTGTTGTCTGTCGATTAAGCACCCCCAAGTGTCTGTTTTAAATCACTGTCGTGAAAACGTTAGCATTGTTTCTGCTCAGAAACACCTGAATCTAACTGTTGAAATGTCTCCTCAGCCTTCATTGCTTTCTACTGGAGCGGTTCATCACTCATTCAAAGAAATCAGCTGTGTTCAAGCAGGGAGAGATAAGAAAAAAGCAGGAATCATGAGCTAAACACACTTTGGTGCTAGCATATCAGCTAGCCACATTGGTTAGCCTAACCCTCGTGAGATACGTGACTTTGTGAGACTTCAGAGAACCGGACCGAAGACTCTGAAGCTGCAAACGCTGTATTCTGGACACAAGCAGCAGATGAGGCTGAGTGCCTTTTCATTAACCCTGTAGGCTCATATTAGCACATACTAGCTCAGGTAAGATTTTAAAATATGAAAAAGTTACATAGTGTTTCTTTAAATGGACAAGAAATGACAACGAATGTTAAAAGTCACGCAACAGAGTTAGACAGCTGTTGTATTTTGTAAAAATCTTTGCAATCATGTCATTGACCTTTGTCCACATGGAAACACCAAAAACATCCCAAAACTCTGTAGTTCTTAGGCCAGGCCTGTATGTGGCGCTGTAACGCTGCCTCTAAAGAGGTGACAGCATTGTTTTCAAGAGGTTTGTTTTATCTAAGCAAACAAGTTATTTCATTTCAAGATTTTGCTTCTTATCTGAAGAGCATTCTCAGTTCAAACTGAAAAAGTGCAGAGAACCAGTTTTTTAAACAAAGAGCAGCTCCATTAATACAAGCTGGGTCTCTGTTGGTCTGGACTGCATGTGAGACTGAGGTTTTGGTCTCGTGCATGAAGGTATAAAACGATGTGAAGCTGACTGGGGATCAGATTCAAAGCTGCGTTGTCCTGGAATCCTGCACTGCTGTGTAATGTGTTTTGAAGCACCTTAAAACGACTAATGGGTGGAACTCATTTGCTAGTCAATCCATGATTGTCTGCATGATTTGCTCAAGGAGAAAATTTCAGTTTTGAGATTTTTTTTTCTTCATTCCCAGCTAAGTGACAGCTCGCAGCAACATGTGGGTGAAGGGCATTTCCTCTGTCATGTTATTAAAAACTGGGACATTTTACCTTGAAATTGAAAACATACCCAACAGTGAGCAAGTATAAAATTCCTTAAGTCTATGCAGGTCGACTCACAGCCCTGCATCCTATTTTATTAAACATCTGCATGACTTTAGGACGGCGGTTCCAAACGAATGGACCTAAAAATGATAAATGTGTTTCCCCTGTATGGAGTCCCACGAATGCTGAAAATAAATTTGTCCTCAGGGGAGCCTTACCACAGAGATGTCATTGTGACATTTACCTTGAAATGCAAAGTGTTGACTGTATGAGGCTACACTTCTGAGGCTAAATGTAATTGTTTAAAAGCAAAGACGCAGACCCACACTCCCCGAGGGCCCTTTACACACCGATGCTTGATAAGTTAGAGCAAACAGACGCCTGTTTATGCACACCTTTGATGAGCAGCTGTGTTTTCCATGTTAAGAAGACAAATAATGTCTAAGCAAGGGCAGCCATGCTGTTTTTAATTAACTCCACGCACTTGCAATCACAGCAATACACTTGTCTGCTGCTGAAAGTGGATCAAAGTCAAAAGTGTCCCAGCAGTGTGCATTTCAGATGAGCTGTTACTTGCTTTAATATCTTTAATGTGAAAACTATAGGGAAATATACAGTGGCGCTTTTTAATGTCACTGAACATCCAGAGGGGTGGGGTGGGTTGACTCCAGCTCGGTGGAACGGCGGCGGCGGATTGAAATTCTTGTCATATTTACAAGAAAGACAGGTCATCCAGAAATTTTTATTCATGGCAGCAAATGGAAATGAAACAACCTAGAGGGGCATCCTGCTGCGCCAGCACCGGTTACTGATGTGCAGCGGAGGAGAGAGAGTGACATTTAGGGCCTCTGACCGGTCTGCACCAGACGCCCTGTAAACATACAGAAACAGTCCTGCTGATCTTTAAAGTGAAGTGAGGGGAGTTCGAGGGGGAGGGGGGGCTAGAGCTGAGGGAGTTATTTCATCAAGCTTCCACCTTGCTGCAGTCAAGGGAGACAAACAGGAAAATCAATACTCCCACTCAGGACAGTTCACTACAAGGGCCTCCCTCAGCACAGCTGTCTGTCAGAATCAGTCCCTGAAGCGGGATGGGAACTGCTGACAGGTTAGGTGTCAGGACACACTGATCATACTGTTAGAGTGCAACTAAAAACTTGTTCAGCACCTCAGGCGGGTCCACAAAGACATGTGCCCTTTGTCTCCATGCATCTGAAGCACTTTCTTATGACATTTCTGGGAGAATAACGGCAACACTTTATAATAATGTTTTTTAGTAAAGCAATTATAAGCTAACGAGCTAGGCCATTAGGGGTAGATTATTCATGTTTGTCCTCCATCAGTCTAAGCCTATAGCAGCAAAACTAAAAGGATGAACCAGGGTAACCTGTAACACTTTCAATTACAAGTTTAGTCTTTTTATGAAATTGCTTTGGCACCACTGTTGTATATTTCACAAGACTTTACACAAAAAATGATGCGAGAGAAAAACAAAAGCAATTTGATGCAAAAACTACATTTCTAATAGAAAAGTACAAGAGGAAATTCAGCTGTCTTCATAAGATCTGATCTATCCCCTCAAGCCCACGGTGACATTGTGACGGCAGATGGCTCGTCATGGATCTAAGCAAACAATTTAGCTGTGCACACCTTTGCTGATGCCTCCATTCATTCCAGTAATAGCCCTGTAAATGGGGAGTGGGTGGATAACAGACCAACAGTCAGGTTTATTCTCACCGTTTGCTCTGCGTGGCGATTGGGGGGGGGGGGGGGGGG